>OZ010790.1:299593982-300141482 GCA_963932465.1 Maratus speciosus | reverse complement strand
AACAACACCCCACCACATATGAGTCGTTCAGAAGATAATCCGACTAATTCCATTTTAAGTGGCCTTTTTTAAACAAAAGAACATTGAAAATTTTCTCTATATTTTTTAGAGTGATAAATAGTTACCACTAACTGAAAGAAAATTAATGAGTTCAATCAAAATATCCCAAGAAAAAATATTATATTATATAAATAAAATAATTTTATAGTTACAATAATCTTAACTTTTTATACTGAACATTTTCGTTTGATGGAGTTAATCGATTTGTGCACCGGACGATTAATATATAGCAAATAAAAACGAGATTTTGTTTTAGTGTAGCCCAAAACAATGTGTATAAATAATAACGATTATTAAAAAAAGAACTGTTTTTTTATTGGTTGATTAACGGTTTCTATTTTTTATAATAAAGTATTAAGTAATAAAGTTAATTATTAAATAAGTTGTAAGAATGTAACCTAATTCACAGAAAATGAAACATGATAAGATCACTTAACTAACTTTTTTTAAATACATTTTTAGAGATAATGGCATAATTATACTTTTACATTTTCTTCTGTCCATAACTTTTATTAAACTCTCGTATCCAATGCAAGAAAACAAAACAATTCAGAGTAAATACAAGGTATGTTTTTAAGGGGAAGAGAAGGGTCTGAAGGGACGAAGATTTCGAAATGTGTCTATTAATCTATCAAAAACCTCATAGAATGGGCGCTGGCAGCACAGACAATCTCCTCATCGAATTCACGGATAAAATTCTAGGATTAGTTAAATCTTGATTCGCATATGGAAACGCAATCAGTCTTCCAAGTCATATCTTGGTGGAAAACACCTGGAAATCCGATTTTAGCGGCTGACTAGTAGGTTTACCATTGTGTTTTCCTGCCCTAAAAGGTACGAAAACATGGCGGACTGGGAGCAGGAAAACACAATGGTAAAACTTCGAGTCAACCGCTAAAATTAGGTTTTCAGGTGTTTTCCACCAAGATATGACTTGACAGATCGATAGCGTTTTAATATGCGAATCAAGATTTAACTAATCCTAGAATTTTTTCCGTGAACTCAGTGAGGTGATTGTCTATGCTGCCGGCTCCCGGTCTATCATAAACCAATAGAATTTCGAGATCTACTGAAGCATTTATGTAAATAAATGTTACTTTTGCCGGCGCTGATTTTTGAAAATCTTCTGCGCAGTTTTTAAAGTGTATTAATCAATTTACTCAATTCGGAATATGACTTTTCAGTTGCTATGGATTTTTAAGCAAGCATTTTCATGTTGTTAACACATTTCGCCTCGGAATTTAATACATTAACAAGACTAATATTAGCCGTAAAATTAGCATTACATTGTTACTCTTGCATGTATGCAACTGAAAATGTTTAATTGAGAATTGATACCATCATAAAATACGATATTCCGGTTTAAAAAAATTAATATACAACAATTACGAATCGTTTACAAAAATACATGGCATCATAAGGGAGATAATGGTTCTTGACTCAACGTTTCAGATTCGTAGGACCGTAATTTTAAACTTAGAACCTTGTTGCCAACACAAACTTTTCGTCTTTATATAAAAAATCGTCTGCAATCAAACGTAGATGGAGATATATTCATTCTAGAGATAGTAGAGCGATATGCACATTAACCCAGTAAGCATCTAGCTATGTCTACGTCTAACTGAATACAAGGATACATGAAATTCCATGCATTAGTTCTTGAAATATAGGTATCGTAAAATATACAGTATAGAAGCACCACCAGTTTTGAGGTTGACAATAAAATGTAATCAGTGAATCAAAAAATAAAGTTTGTTGGAATTTCTTGCATTAGTTCTTGAGGTACCGTGCCCAAAAAATCTCAGTAACATACAAAGGGACAGACACAAACATAAACGAACTGGCAATTTTATAAAAACAGTCAAATCTTTTTCAGTCGAAAATTTTCACGAATCCGATACTTTCTTCTTGTAACGATAGAAGAAAGTAAAAAAAATAATAATACTGTATCAACAGCCATATTTTTAAGTCTTATAATATTATAACAATAACAACAACAATAATAAAACAATTTTGTCTTTAATTCAAACGTTTTTTTTTTTTTTTTTTTTTTTTTTTTTTTTGTTCCTATATTCAAAAAATAAGGGGAAAATGATTGTGAGTTGTGCTCAATAATCAACCAAATCATAAGCATATAAATAAAAATGGATGACTAACACCATCATGTAAATAAGCCTTATAAGATCAGTCTGCCTAAATGTGATAACCTCTAAGTGCGACAATGCACTTTTACATAAAATCTTAATGCAAGAATCATAAATAAATATTATATAATGAAGCACACGAACTTCAGAAACAAAACCCGAAACATTTTTTTGCATGTAAAACGGTTTCTTTAAAAGAAATTTCCAATCAAATACACATCGTTCATTTTACATCGCCCCCATGTTTCGTAAATGCGACAAAAATTCCCGAAAGTGGCTTACGGTTTTTATTTTTTAACTTTGAAGTTCAAATAACCTTATAAACATTAAGAGGTACATTGTCCGTTTCAGTTACCTGACCAGTTAAACTAGAGAAAAGGCTATCAGTTTCCGGCTTAAAATTTGAAGTGGACTACAATTTTAGGAGAGCCTGTTTTCAGCCTGTGCCTAAAGCGGCATACATATTGCTGTTAATGCGGCGAAACATTTAGAAGATTAACGAAAAAGTTAATATAGGATTTTTTATGTATTGTGTTAAAAATATATTTAAATCAAATTTTATGTTTAATTAAGCTGTGCTGAGTCAGCATATTCCTCCATTAATGTTTTTCTTTAACCAGGTGTTTAAATATGTGTTTAAGACGATCAAAAAAGAAAAATACGCTTCTTTAAAATTTTTAATAAAAAAAGGTGTAAGAAACGTAGTGCATATATAGTAATATAGTAACATAATATAGACAAATAATTCAGGAATTTGCAATAATTTTACATAATGAAAATTCTGAAAAATCTTATCTAGATTGAAAAAAAATTATGTTTGTTTTAATGCGGTTAAGTAAGTGATTTTACCAACATTATACCATTCGATAGCTTAAATGCTGTCTCTGATTAAAACGTGACGCAATTGAGTTATTCCCTGGTTTAGGAGTCATAATTTTTGTTAGCACTTTTATAAAATCTGATATTTTAATTCTGTTTTCACGTTTTATTCGTTGTCATCGACATTTTCTACTTTTAAATTAGTAAAAGATAAAAAATAAATAAAACCATGTTTATCTAAATGAATATTTGTTTCCATATACGTATTTTTAAGTACAGAAAATGTTAATTCTTTGTGAATGTTAGATTTTAAGAATAATAGAATATAGATTGTCTTTATTTGAACAGAATTAATCATAAATGAAAAGAGTACCTTTGATTTCTTGATGCAGACTCCAGTTGCGTTCGAAATGTGAATTATGAGACCACTTAATTAAAATTCAGGAACCTTGACTGCTGACATTGATGAGTTGATATTAACAAAAATACTTAAAGAATAAGAATTGATTCAAATGAAAATACGAATTAACTGGTCTTTCATATTTTTAATTGAACGGAATTAGATTTAGATTCTAACCACACACATCACGAATCAAAACATAACATTCTGAACTTCTATCACAGGTTCGCACAAAAGCCCAAAAATTCAGAAGAAAGTTATCTAATAAAAAATAAAAACCAGACAATATTAATATACACAATACTTAAAAATGAAAATAAGAATTTTAAAATAAAAAAAAAGTTAAAATAATATGATTTTGAATAAATTAAATTCTTAATTTTTAAAGCAGTAAATCGCTCAGTTCAGAAAAAAAACAGTCCTTTTCAAATTTTACTGCCGCCATCTACAGTCACTTTTTAATATTAAAGTCTTTATCCCTAAGGAAACCATACAGTGAAAGTGCAAGAAAAATGAAGAGGGGGGGGGGGGGTGCAACAGAATATCAGGCACAGAGCTTCTCTTTGGCTTAATCAGAATTATTAGAAATATTGTACGATTTTATCTATTTCTAAGTCTGATATATTCATCATGTGACATTTTATAATAAAGTTACATGTATTAAATAGTCTAGTTAACAATATTATAAATGTCTTTTAAATACTCTTTTAACCCGAAAGCTCCACATTGTGAATTCGCACCGACCGAAATGTCGGTGTCTTTAATTAATTCGCATTTTTCATCCACAAAATAAGAATTTCGATAAAATCAAATATTTCATTTGGATTCCTTATTAAATTTCGTATATGGATCATGTACTTATATTTCATTATCACCATATTGTCAGCAAAATTATGCGGAGTTGATGTTAGGGAAACCCAAATCGCACTGGTGTATAAATTATGGGTTAATATTGACGCCCAAATTTCGCGAATTTTAAACGATATTTTCTGCGACAATCTTTTAATTGTAGTTATGGCCAATCCTTGGCAAAGAGGGATCAGAGTTTTTTATATTAGGAACGCATTTATTTATTTGAGCGTTGTTTATATTAGGCATTATACGCAGCATTCAAATAACTTTTGCATATCAGCAGTGTAAAATTGATAAACAGCACGGTACTGCGCCGTGATAAACATTTGAAGAATAATATTGAAAAGTTTTATTATAATAGTCCTGTACTTAAATTTTAGTACATAAACAGTACCCTGTGAGTTAATAGAGACTTTCATTCATCTTATAATCAAGTGGTCTGGGAGACCGCTCACGGTAGATATGCAACAATTCCTGTCACAGCAGTTAAGGATTAATTAAATCAAAAAATAATTACAGTTAACCCTTAACTGCTGTTAGAGCTGCTTTTTTAAATTTTCACAGTTTAACTTGTAATTTCCAGTTTAATTATCAATTCAGCGAAAGTTTGCTTCATTTGGAGCCTAGTACTATTTTTCGAAATGTCTGAAAATTCGAAATTTCATTAGAAATAGTACTGTACAAACAGTTTAGTGCAACAACAGTTTTATGAGTTAATCGCGCATTTTATTCATCTTTTAATTGAATGGTTTCACAGACAGCTCACAGTTGTAATGTGGCAATTTTTTATCATAGCAGTTAATCGTTAAATGATTTTTTTTAGATGAATTGTCATGTATAATATACCTTACCACATTTAGGACTATGAACGTCTCATTTAGGTTTTAGCTGCCATAAATGCGACAAAAATGACCTAAATGCGACAATCCTATATTGTGGTTTTATACTACAGATAATTATTAAATTTCTACAAAACAAGGTAGTTTTTAATTAAAGGTACAGTATTCAGTAATTTGTTGCTTAATGAAATATACATTTATATAATAAAATCCCAAATATACCCTAAATGCGACAAAACTACGGGAAATCGTGTCTCATTTAGCCAGACTGACCTTACAGAAATTAATATTATTCATGCAGTAAATTTTTCCTCAATTTTAAATTACGATATACATTTTTTTTCTTACTCACATTTTGTTCTGCTGATTAACTGGGGTAATATCCTGCAAAATCATACTCGTATACACACGCTCCCACATTAAATTGTGTTCTCGCAAATTTTAATCACTGAAGCCAGATACTTTAATTTCAGTAAATGTAAAATTTAAAAAATGATGATTGAAATTTTTTTTAAGAAAGGAAGAACGTCAATATTTATTTCAATTGTATTAAAATAATGAAGCATGAACATAAAAATTAATTTGAAATTACGTTTTGCGGATGTTTCTAATTGCGATATTTTTGTCTTACTAAAAGTTAAAGTATATTTAATAATTCTGTAAAAGAAATTTATCGGAAATCATGGTTTTTATTATTCGATATTTGGAGAATCATTGAATATTACTACAATTTTATTTAATTACATTTCGTATTTATTATTATTATTATTATTATTATTATTACTATTATTATTATTATTTTATTTTTATTTATTTATTTATTTTTATTTTATTTTTTTACAGAAAATTAAATCTTGAAAGACAAATTAAAATTAAGTTTTAGCATGTTACCTTTTTTATAAATTACTGAAAATTAATTTCACTAATCAATAATAATCTATATATATATATATTTCTTGGTAAAAGTTGTTTTAGAAATACAAAAGTTTTTATAAAAAGCAACAAATTATTTACGTGTTTGACATAAAGCTTAAGTTGGAAAAAAATAGATTTGTTTAAGAAAGTTTTAAATGAAAATGATATTTTTCTCTGTTATAGTTTTATGTTTTTATATAGTTAATATGTCAAAGATTAAAAAAAGAACCTTACAATTAGAGTGTCTCTACAGTTTTAGAGGATCAATATAATTTGTCAGTATAATTTTTAAAAAATCGTTACTTAAAAAATTGAGTATGACCATTAAATTTTATGAAAAATTCATGTGTGATTGATGTGAAAAAATGTTATCGGATTTTTTCAAATATGTAGTTTTCAAACGTTTAAGTATAATGCAACAAACTTCCGATTGTCCAACATTCCTTTATACGACACACTCGGTTAGTCATCATCCTTCATATTTTCCATCTCTAAAGGAGATAGTGGTTGTATTCCAAAATTTTTGGCGAAACTTTATCATTGTTTCGCACACTGTAAAACATTTATCTAACGTTACTCACGTTACTCCATAATATTGGTTGTAGCCTTGCTTTCTCCATTCCATTGAGTAATTTAGCCTATATAACTGGTGTTACGTTCATTAAAGTGTAATATTAGACCAGCTATTTCGGTTTAAATTACAACATTATAAAAGTTAAATTACTCCACAATACTGGAGGCACCATGCTGCCACCAATTTGATGGAGCAACGTTACATATTTTTTTTACAAAGCATAAAAAAGTATACCAAACTTCAACTGTGATAAAATTGGTAATAAATAATTTAAATACTGTTAACCTTTTTTAAAAATTTGGATATACAGTAGAACCTCGGTTATCCGAAGTAATTGGGGCCGACCATCTTTCGGGAAATCGAAATTTTCGAATATTCGAGAATACTTCAATTTTAAGATTAAAGAGAAACATATGCAAATTTTCTTATTATGGTGACAAGTGCTTAATAAAAATAAAGCAATATCAAAATAGAAACAAGAATAAATTATCTGAATATTAATTTCGAAATTAAGTACTTTTTACATATATCACAAGTGTTTGAAAAAATGTTTTGTCTGTCGCAGTTTCAATTGCCTTTGCTTCGAAGCTCTATCACGGAATTTTTTAATATTATTAAATCACCAGTATCACAGTCTTTCTGCTGCTCCAGCCATGCCAAACCTTTTGCAAAAGCTTCAGAATTGCTAATTTGTTTGTTTTCTTCGTTCCACTCCGCAGCTTACAGGAACTCAAGTTGAATTCAAAGGAAAATTAAGAAAGGGGATCGAAATTATTTATATTTACTCGTAGTTCGGAAAGAACCGCTTGCGCCTATTAAGCGCACAAGAAATGCGATAGAAAAAATAAATCTTTCAAAATGGATTTCGGTTAATCGAGAGTTTCGGTTAAAAAAGTTTCAGATAAAAGAGGTTCTACTGTATTAATAAATATTACACAATTTTATGACAAATGTTAGTACAGTCGTACCCGTTTAAACGAATATTGCCGGTTCCAGAAAAAAAATATTCGATTAAGCGGGTAATTTGATTAAAGGGGGAATCATAACTGTAATATTTGATGCATAGTAAAAAGGCAAAATAACCGTCTACGGTATGTTTAATTAATGGCATAATAAATCGTTAATAGAAAAACATACAATAAAAATAAATACAAATTCTAATATAAAGTAAATACATATTAATTTAATGCCAGTACATACATTTATATGGTTTACCTCACACTTTTGGTCAAAACTTTGCTACTTCTAATTTACGTTACTTATACTGTCTTAAAAAATCGTTTAAAGGGGTTTGTTTAAGTGGAATTTTAAAGGAGTAAATATTGAGTTATTTTTCGAATGAGTGCAAAATATCACAACTACCATCTCGAGTCTGGAAGTGACGGCGCATTGCCATTAAAGCCTGGTTAACAGCAAGAAGGGATTGGGGGGGGGAGATAATTTGACATGTCCATTATACACCTGCCGGCCGAAATCATTGCAGGAAGAACTGAAATTTGTTTTCAGCGTAAAAGAACCGAAAATTACAAAAAGTGGAAAGAAATTCCAGCTGAAACATGCTTTCCGCGCCCATTTTCAAACATCGGTAACATAGTTGTTATTCGATTAAGTGGGGTCGTTCTTAAAAGGTAGTTGTTTTAAGCGGGGCAAAATAGCATAAAACCAGTAGGAATAAATTCGGTTCCGGATGATTCTATTCGAATAAGCGGGGCATTCGATTACCCGTGACCCGATTAAGTGGGGAGGACTGTACTTAAAATAAATCGAGCAATTTCGGAAATCTGAACGCATTTAGACAAATAAATACGCCTTCATATTACAATTTTCCTTGGTTACAAAAATAGTTTCAAAATGAGGGAGAAGCAGATTTAACGCCAGTGTTTCATATTAGAATTCGAACTTTCTCATCAAGTAACATAAGAATTAAAAAGAAAACAAAAATATCTGAATGAGGTTTTTTTTCTTTTCTTTTTTAATCTTTTCTTTATCACATACTTTTATTTAACACAGTTTGTGGTCTGTGTGTCTTCATAGATTAAACCTGGCAATCGATTTTTCGACACTTCCGGCGGACCAATTTTTCTTCAAATGTTATGCAGGTGATCATTGTCGATGATCGTGCACTATTTAAGTAATTTTAGCACTGTGTCTGATCAGGGGAGGGCCAGGAAAGGGTGAAAATCCGCTTTTTCAACAGGCCGAAAATATTTTAGGAAACAAGTTAAATAAGAGTGATGCTGACAACAAATGACTTCCAACAGCAAAGACAACAATGTTTACAACAATGAAATTAATTTTGAAGCAAACATCTAAAATACATTAAAATACAGTTTTTTTGTTATGAGAGTTACAACAGCGTTTAAACAAGGGAAAATATCATGGGTCATTCATATATTATAAAACACTTTCTAATAATGATCGACAGAAACAAATTTCTAAGGCCGAAACCGAATTTCGGTACTCTTCGTAATTTTGTCCGAAAACGAAAACAAAAATGTCGAATTCTTTTTAAGTAATTAATACATATTTATTTAAATATACGTGTTTATTAAATATACACAAATGTTAATTAAATGTACGTGTACCCGAAGTTGACTCTCTGTGCCTCTGACCAAAACTTTTTATTTTCATATAAAATAAAATATAATTAATTCATCAACGATACAGAAAGATTTTCTAATTATACGAATTTTATGTAATTAAAAAATCTTTTAAGTATACATACCGCGATTTATCTTTTATAATGATTTTTGTAAATGATCAGTTGTTATACTAGAATTTTCTCAGAGAGTATTGGAAACACGCCTGCAGTTTAAAAAAAAAATCTATTAGTTTTAAGTCTGCAGCTTCTAATGAGCACGTGAAAATCGTCTTCAAAGTTTAGTCATATATGCATTGCTTGCTTTGTAATCTGCATTCACGTCTTCAATCAGTCATAACTAATAATCATAAACAGTTTAGTTCGTAGCAATAGATAAAGAATGTCTTATTTGAGCCGATACAGAGCTCAAATTAACGAGTCATGTTGAAAATTTCCGAAGGAAGAAAGTAGTCCATAATGTACCTGTAATGAAATAATAATGTATAATTTGAAATTTATTTATTAACAGTCAATTTATCCCCCGTTACACGAATACACATATTTTGTGAATCCTCGTCACACATGAAAGTTCTTCAGTATTCAATAAATCAAAACATTTCTCTATGTGACAGTTTATTGTGAAACTTGTGGTAACATTGTTTTGAAAAGTTTCTGATATTATACCAGGTTCAGTTACTGATATTTGCAGGCGAATATCTGGGTTCTCATTAAAAATGTTTTCGAATTTCCTTCTAGGGCTTTTGAAATCGGAAGACAAGTTTATAGAGAAATACCATTGAGAGAGACTGTAAAAATATTTTTTTTCTAATATTTTTTTGCTGTTTGTAATTCGTCTGGTATATGACACAAAAAATCAGGTAGCCTTTACTCTTGGACTGCGAATTTCAGTTCTCTGTGCACTGCCATATGATAATATCGTAATCCATTGAGTTATAAAAACGTTTGGTTATTTTGTTCACGTATAACGCATTTAAAGTCGTATAGCACTTTTAATATGCAGTTGTAAATTACTGTATAAACAAATCTTTGAAAGCTTTGATATACTCTGATTTTTTTTTCTGTGGATGTTATATTTATTCATGAACCTTTTTAGCAACAGATATATTTCTTTCCAACACACTACAATAGAAACAATATATCAGTTTTCACTTAAAAGCAGGGAATTTCCCGTTGCTTTATAAACTGTGGCAGTTTCTCCTTGTAATGAGATATTGCTATAGATCATTTTGCTAAGCATATCGTTCAAATATTCCAAATTGACCACCCAGTTTTCACCATTTAAAACTTTTCCTGATCAGGATTATGTTAAATCAAATCTGCTGTACCTCTACATGGTGCTACAAAGGTGCAAACATAATTTCTATAGAAGCACCCTACTTCAATATACATCAGACGTGAGTAATAGTGACATCCCATAACTTCAATTATTTGAATAGTCTGCTTTTAAGAAGTCGTAGTTTTATAGTTTTATAATTTTGGTGGCACTATTAATAGTTCAACAGACATTTTTCTCGAAGTTAGCACGTGTCTAAGGAGAACGATATTGCTGCTTTTCTGTACTTTGATTTATTCTTATTTTGTGACATTGGCTCAAACAGTTGGGACACATCATTGCCTTTACATCATCTGTTGTAAATATGCACAATTTTTCCAATGTATTACTACTAATGAGATGAATTCAACTTTTTAAGTGATGATGTGATGTGACAAATACTGCATGCTAAATTAAAACCTTTTCATCACAATTGGTTTAATCGGCACCTGACAACATCAATTGTGCAGGGTTTAATAAGCGCGTCTGCAATTGTATGAGCTACTCGTTACCTTATCCGATCGGAAGCTGCCAGTAATTTTTTATTAATTTTTTCACCGATTATTGTCATAATTTTCTTTAAAGTTAAAATTTCCTTAAACTTTCTCTTGAAAGAATGAAATGGCGTATCTTTCAAGTTTTAAGGATTTCCCTCTGAACTACAGCAGGAGACATGGAGCTGTGTTTTAACGCTTTATCAAAAATCACGCGTGGGGGCTGATAGTAGACGAGATGCCAAACATATCTCGTCGAAAGTCCCATAAAAATGTAATTTTTCTCTTTCTGTTTTTTTTTCTTTTAACCTACTTTTCGCAACTCAATTTTCCACGTGTTGTAGGCAAGAAACATTAACAGAAGACTGATAGTAAAAATTAATTTTCACACCTGATACGTTATTGAGAAAATCACAACTAGTGTGAACCAGAATTAAGAAAGTTGTAAAGGAAAAATTATTTTAAATAATTTTTCGTAACACTAACATTTGAAACGTTTTTAAGGCAGTTCTCTTTTTGAAATGTGTTGATATCAGTCAAATTTTATTTATTTTTACGAATTGCTGCGGAAAATATTCTTTCCTGGAAAATATACGAAGAGATCTTGGGGTTTCTCAGAGCCTTGGTTGGTAACCGCTGGTCTAATTTAACATTTATACAAATACAAAAAACATCTAATAATGCTCTCCAATTATCGGGTGATTACGATTTTCCAAAATATTTTTATTTGTTGAATGTCGAATAATTGGTACTTTACTATACTCGGAAATGAAGACTTTAATAGATTTTGCAAAAGATCTGTTGACTAACAAATGGAGATAATTTGAATCAAAATAGATTTCAAAAGAAACATCCGAATTTGTTTTGTTAATATATAACAATCAGCAAAAATGATATGCAAAATAAATTAAAAGCATAATTCCCTACGCTGTCAGAAAAACTCGTCAATATACACTAAATTATTTCTCATTTTTTATTAAATAATTTCTGTACTCCCAGAAAAAATGTTCTATACATGAATTCTTCCCGAAAGCCTGAAAAAGAGGATTCCATCCATTATTAGCATGCATGCATATAAAATCCGAATTTATTTTAAAAACTAAAAACCAAAAATTCTATAAATTAATTCAATAAAGTTTTTGAATTTGAAAATAAATAACAATTACTTTTTTCAGGCATTAAAAAGCAGTCACAATTTATTTTTTTAAATTTGAATAAGTTAAATAAAGTTGTGTTCATAAATTCATTTATAAAAAAATAAATATTCGCATTTAAAATATATTTTAAATGAACACATTTAAAAGATATTTTAATTAAAATATTAAACGGGAAAAATCGATTTTCCAAAAAAAAAAAAAAAAATCTTATTGAATAAAAGTATAATATTAATAATTTAACATCTAGCAATCTATTTAAGAGTATTTATAATTCATATCTTTATCATATATTAATATTTAAGTAATAAAACCCCAGCCACAACATTACAAAGATGAAATCTTCCTGAAATTAACTGCAAAATTTAAGGCTTGTTAAATAAATTAATTAATCCATACACATCTGAAGCAAACATAATTACTCCAAAGTATTCAAAGTTCAACTACTGTACAACTGTAGTTCCGTGGTTAGCGTACTTGTCTCGTAACGCAATGATAGCTGACTCGACTCCAACGTCAGTAACTTTCTTCATTTGGCGTGTATTTTACCTCCTTTAACGAACGGGAAAACTACGGATATTCGTCAAATAGCAGAAATACCCCGATAGCACTGCTCTCAAGAAACTTTTAGTGAATTGAAGAAAGCATATCTGAGAGTGTATACCTAAAATTGTTTCATAAAAATTTCAGAACAGATACAAATACAAATTTTGTTCATGTTCTATTTTTATGATTTGATTATTAAAAATTAAAAAAAAAATTAATTCGCAAAACGTTTAAAAAAAGGGAATCAGTTTATATTAAAAGAAAAGTTAAATAAATACTGAAAGAAAAAGTATATCAAATAAAATTTCCAACTCATTTTTTAAAGATTTTATCAAAACATAATTGCCACAATTAAATCTGTAAGAATTAAATTTATCTGAAAATGTTTAAAATAATAAAACAGCACTGCCAATACAGCATAATCTCCAACTGCAGATTACTATATTACAACTGAAGTATTATAAATAATGCATTTCAGCGAATAAAGCAAAACTATCTTAATTGAATAAAATTTTCAAAATTGTTTGTGATTTACATTTTAACTTTGAAGCACGAATAACGTAATCACTATTATCAGTTATAATCTTTTTAGCAGCATTTTTACTCTTAAAGTGAAAAACATTCTTCTTATAAAGATAAAAGCCCTACAAACCCTCAAGAAATCTGTGGTTTAAATAAATGTGAGTAACCATTATTCTCAATCAACGAGGCACGTGTGGTAGAAACAAAGTAATTGCAGTGGATTTTCTGAGGTATGTCGCAAGTATTGTTAAAGTAATGTAATAGGTAATGAGCTGAAGTGAGTTATTTTATTAAAGTTCTGGATAATATATGCAAAGGGATTTGTATTTTGTTAATTATTATGAGAAAATAAGTAGATGCATTTAATTTTTACTCAAAATTGTTAGTTTTAATGCTATGTAATGAAATAAGTAATCAAACTCAACTTGCAATTCAATAATAAGTTTTTGGATGATAAATGTTAGTTTAAATGCTGTGTGGAATATTTTTGCGGATTGCTTATAACGAGATGATTATTTTCTGCTTACATATTATTGATATATATCTTCATATATTTGATAACAGCGTCGTAAATATCATGATATCTTCGAAAATATCAAAAATATCCGATATTTTGATTTATATACGATATTTTCAAAATAGTCAACTTATTGAAGATTATAAATATATTCATACAGAATATTCAGACAATTTCATATAGAAACTTAACATATAACACTTAACATCAGAATCTGATAAAACAATATTTTAAATGCATTTTTTTTTTCATGTGCGTAACAAAACTGAAGATCACTAATTAAAAACTGACACAATTTTCTTTTAACACCCCCCCCCCCCAAAAAAAAAGGGAATTTTACAAATTACAACGACCATTTGGAAAATGATTTTTTCGAAGACTAAAATTTAAGACATAAAAAATCGCAAGGAGTTGATCATACATTACTACGCCATGAATTAAACATTAATAGTGTTATTACACGTAAAAATTGCAAGCGACAGAAATCGCCTGCAAATCGTCGGATTTCCTGAAACTTACGTATTATCCACGTGAAACTTACGTATTATCCAAGCATTTCATTGGCTGTTCGGGAAAAGGCTTTTTCATCGTCAAATTTCCAAGAAATCTGACGACCAATTTTAAATGAAATTTCATTCTTAAACTTCTAAACATCCTACAATATTACTTTTTACACCGTCATATAGAGAAAAAAATGCACTTTTAAATGCAATTTGTTTGAAAGCTGTATCTCAATTTGTTTCTGAGTTATTAATTTTTTTGTAGTTTTTATTACTTTTTTGTCATAGTGGCAACAGACGTATCCATCTCTGTTGAAATTAAAGGGATATACAGATTACTGTATAGACCAATCAGAAAACGAATAAAATGCGGATTCAACCAATAAAAAGCGTCAGATATGCTTTTGATTTCCTACCCTGACGAGGACAATAACCATTTTTCCAAATGGTTAAGAAAAAAAAAACTATAGGATTTATTATAAAATATAAAGAAAAATTTATGTTTTATTCCAAAAAATAATTAAATACAAAATAATTTATTATTATTCAAAAATTTGTACATAAATGTTTGTCTGCTATCTCATTCCCTAACCAGTTGTACCGTTTAAATTGAGCAAAAACCAAACGCTTAAAAGAATCTTTTCCAATGAAGCTACAAATAACATATTATCTAAATTAGACAGATTAGTAAAGGTTAAAGTAGAGGTAGCCACATAATTACGGGCTCTAAATTTAAACATAAAATTTGGATATATATATATATATATATATATATATATATATATATATATATATATATATATATATATACACTATATATATAACCATTAATTAAACATTACCGACCATCATCAAAAACCGCAATATTGTGAATGATTGACAACAAAATGCGCCACAAACCAACAATATAGAACTGTATGTATAAAATAAAGTACCTTATACCTAATTACAAGAATTAACATGGAAGAAAAAAAAAAGAAGAATATGGATTCCGAAAAAAATTGAAAAACTTATATATTGAATTACGTTTTCAAGAGTACAGAATTCAATGATATAAGCAAATCGGTTGTTTTCTGTGAGAAAAATGCTATAAGCTGAAAACAAAATTTCCCCTGTACTCAAACAACCAATATAACCAAAAGAATAGCCCCAAGATGAAAACAGAACACAATCAAATGACATGAAATGGAAAAAAAACTGCAACCCATTAATTATTCAATCTATAGCAATAGAAATCTTACAAAACATACCGAATAATTCCCAGTAGATTTTCAAAATATATTCCTGCACATGGAATCCAAAATGCATGATAAGATTAAGGTGAATAAAACAGTTAAGTTAACACAGAAATTAAAACCCATGGAGTCAGTTAATCCATGTTGAAACACCGCGATAAATATAATTAATATAATATAAATAAAAAATAATTACATTATTAATAATACCTAAAAACAATTTTAAATTGTTTAATAACAATTTTACAACATTGCCAGTAATCAGCGTTAATTACCACCTGGTGTAAAAAATTAAAATTATTACTTTATTAGAAGCTTTAAAAATAAAAAAATTGATGGGGCTGCCATCTATTATTTTATTTTTAAAACAATTATTATTATAGAAATGTCACAAAAAGAAGAATCTAATACATGCTAATGAAATTAAAATATATCAACTGCATTCCTACACACATCCTAATATAAACAATACCATACTGTATGTCATTATTATTCAAAAAATTTTTAAATAAATTAAATGTTAATAAAATGCTTACAATATATTCTATTACCATACCATTAAATCTACACTGAGAAATTAAAACAAAAAATAAACTTCATAATAGCTATATGCTATAAAATAAAATAAATTATATATTATAAAAATATATAAAAGTCTTAATACTTACCATTACATATAAAAAATGAACAGGAAAGGAAAAAAAATAAATTATAAAGTAAATAAATAAAAAATGGATGTTTATATAAGATTGTCAGATTCAAAAATTCCCACTAGCCTAAAGATCACAAATATAGTGTGTGAATTATCTTTATATTAGCCATAAAAAAGCTAAAAATATATGATTGTGACAATCAACCATATAAACCGATAATTAATCATGGAATACAAAGTTGAAAATAAAACAATATTAAATAGTATAGAGGAATAATAATATAAACTATTTACCCAATTTTAATGCATACAGTATAACATTAGTTATATCAAATAAACTTATATGCATAATAGTCACTAAAAAGATGGTATACTATTATTAATTAATATGATATTGTCCTGAGTACACTAAATTAAAAATAAGTTAATATTGAATTTGATTAAATAAGTTAAATTTAATATGAAATAAAAAAAGAGGAAAAGTCACCAATTACATATAAAACATCTAATCAACATCCATATAAAATACGTAATAGAAATGTAGTTATAATACAAAAGCCCCATTTTTTCTTTTTATAAATTAACCATTGCGTATTATCCAGACAACACCACCCTCCTCCGTACTCTAACATCTACCCACACAACCATCCTATAGTAATTGTTTATTATTATTTTACAATTTTTAATTTTTTATAAATATTTTTTTAATTTAAAAAATTTTCTTGGTAATTTTGTTTACGCATGTGTTATTTTTTTTATAGATCATGTAAGTACTAATTGTATATTAATGAATATATGAATTTTTTTGGAAAACCATGATTTAATGCATCATAAATTAGTTTTTTTTTAATATTATTGTTAATTAGATGAGAAGAACATAAACATTTTATTCGATATAAATGATTAAGTAGTATATTTCGATATACAGAATGATGAAAACAAGATTTAAAATTTGTAAATGTATTAACTTTGATTTTAAATTCTTTACGTTTATCATATAAATCAGTTATTGTTTTGTTGTCTTTTATTGTAATTTTAAGATCTAAGAAGTTAATTGTATTGTTAGATAAGAGGTTTTCCGTTAATTCCAAATTAGTGGGATAATCAACTGGAAATTGAGAAATTTTAGATTGATCAGTGGCAATTAAAATTATGTCATCAATATAACGATATAAATGGAGATTATTATTAGTAAAAGTACGTTCATAGTGATATAAGTCTGATAATAAACTGGATGTACAACCACCCTGTGGTATACCGACGTGCTGTAAATATAATGTGTTATCTTGCAATATATAATTATTATAGATAATGAAGTTTGTTAATGATTTAAAATAAGCGATATCAATATTAGATGGTAATTCCAGTAATAGATGGTAATACTTTTTAAATAATGCATTTATAATATTATGTAAATCTAATAAGTCTATATTATTAAAAAGATCTTTGAAGTCGTATGTCGTTATATTATATACACAGTTAAGATTTTTTTTAAATATTGACCAGTTGAATATATATATTTACCGGGGTGGCTGAAACGTCTCTGCTAAAGCAAAAGTTCCTTATCTATAGAACGACACAGTTAACAACAGTTAAAAAATTCATTTACACATGATTGGACTGAAAATATCATACATTATAGTTTGAAAATAAATATCAAATTTATGAAAAAATCGAAAAAATCAAAATTCATGATATTTTGAAAATAAATATCGGATATATATCATGATACATATCAAGATATATATGCATTGATATATATCACTGAACTCTGCTTTATTATCTTTCTTCAAGGATTAAATTTGTACTTTTCTCAGACGTATAAGGTCGTAGGACTGGTTGGCTGCATTAGCTTCAGGGAATTTTATTTTGCCTTTTTAGAGTGGGTACAGACGTGAGTCCGAACAAGTATAAGCATTCTCTTGAGTTGGCACACGTAAGGGAGACGGGGGCAAGATGACTATGTTAAATATTTTTGTTGTTTATTAATTTATTTTTAAGTAAAGTAAAATCAATTTTACATGAACTGTTAGCCTATTACTTTGTAATGTTAAATATATTACCATTTAATTTTTCAAATAAACAAAATAAAGTATAATTTTATTTTTTCATAACATTAACAAATCGTCATCTTTCCCCAGTACTGGGGCAAGAAGACTATGGTCTTGGAGCAAGATGACAACACTGAAAAATGTTGAACATATTTTTTCTTTTGAATATGTTACATGGTTTAACAAATGATAACTGTATTTTTTACATTTTACAAAGTATCAAACTAAGCATAATGCATTGTAACGTAATGTTGAATTGTTAGTCGTGCAGCTAACAACAGTCACAAATAAAAATGCCATTTTCATAATTGGAACATCCTCATGCCACCACTCTTAGCATTTACAGCATTGGATCCATACATCTGTTGGTGTGTCAAAATATTCCTCGTCACAAGCAGGACATCTGAAAACAGCAACTGGACTGTTTGACCTCGAATTAATAGACTGAGGCCTACAGGAACTTAGTTTGATTTTTTTACTCCCTTTTTAGCTTCACGACCTTCTTTTCTCTGCTTTTTTTAACGTTCCCGTTCTTCCTTCTGCTTTTCCCTTTGTTCTCACATTTCTTTGAATGGTGTGTTTCCTATGGTCGCCCCATTTCGAACGACACCTCCCCCGATCCGATGAGCCCCTTAGCCCAGAGGAGATAAAAGCGCAAGGTCACACAGACAAACAATCGTTTAGGGCAGTGGTTCCCAACGTGGGGCGTACGCCCCACCGGAGGCAATTTGAACTTCTAGGGGTGGGAGGGGGAGCAATTCCATATTTCTTACTCTCTCATTCACTATCAGTTTCTTTCTGAGGAAAAGTAATGTTGTAGACTAAAAATAAATGGAGTACAAGCAAAATTTAAGAAATCAGTTTTTTTATCAATTTTTTAAAATATACCCTGTCGAAATTTAAAAATATATTTTACACCAGAATAATTCAGCGAATAATATTTAAAAGTATTTTGATATCTTTTAATCTATTAATATTCACTATAATGTTTCTGGTGGTAACTTTTAAATTTTTTCGTAACGCTTTCGATTATTTAGTGAATGAGTTTTCTACTTCTGTCCGCGAAGATAATTAACGATATTGAGAAAGGGAAAACAGAGAGAATATGTTATGCGGAATAATGGCTACTTAAATTTGATAAAGATGAGAATCTTGAAATAATTCTTATGTATTGTATTATTCTTAGAAAGAAAAGTCAGTGTCCAAGGCTTTTCCACCAACACCTAATAACTTAACTTACAAGAATGCATTATAAAAAGTATGGATTCATCAATTTTAACGTTAAATGTAAGTGTCTATTGAAGATAAAACTGCAGATCGTGTAACACTTTTCCTTAACATTGAGTTAAGTTGGAAAAGTACAACAAAACTCGTTTTGGAATATAGGCAGAGATGTATAATCTCATTGTATTTATAAAATTATGTTAAAAATACATTTGTGGTAGAAGAGTCACCTCTTTGATAAGTTAAAAAATGTGAAATGGATAGTTATTGTTAAGGCTGTGTTACACTCACTTCCACAGTGTGAATAGAGTTCATTTTTTAAATAATGATAGACATAATTTACAGATTAGGGGGGGGGGGCATAGTGACTTTACAGATGTTTTGGTGGGGCGTGGTGAATAAAAGGTTGGGAACCACTGGTTTAGGGGATTTAAACGGAATGAACAACATAGTTTAGTAAATTCCGAAACACGGGGAAAGATGACATGCTCGCTATCTTGCCCCGCACTGCCAGTTTAAAAATATTAGTTCTCATTGCCATGAAGGAAAGAGATTAATTGACATTTGTCCATGGTAATAGGTAGTATTTAAACTAATTTACTCGTAAATATTAAAGAGAAACGATATATCTTACCTGTATCTGTAGCAGAGCTTATTTACACATGCATAAAAGTTATAACGTTGCAGCGGTAAAAAATGAAAGCTTCACAGCTAACACAAAAATTGCGATTTTAGCGTCTCTATACTATTGTTTAACGAACGGCAGATAGGAGAGCCAGTAGTGTCCGGCTGTTGCTGCCGCCTAATTGAAAACGGAAAAATTAAGACATTCGTCAGCTTGCCCCGGTCTCCCCTATACATACGCTAAATTTTGAAATGTTATTTAAATTTAACAATAATTCACATATATATTTTAAATAACTTGACGAATTACTTTGCCGCTGATTTAAGATATTTAACAGATGTTAACAATAATTGGTCACCGATGCACAAAATCAGCAGAAAACAAAATTAGTCGCGTATATTTTAATTTTTGAATTGGAAAATTATATAAATTACAATGAAATACATTGTTACGACTAAAACTGTGGCTGGATATAAAAATCTATTGAACAGAAAGCTTTGCAAAAACCTTCAAAATAGAACCTCTTTCTTTTCGGAAAATAATTCATGGTATGTCCAAATCCTTTTTATAGCAAGTTCAGTTTAGTTCTCTCTGCTCATTAATTGAGTTATGGAATTAATTTATGATTGTTTTACCTGAAAAAAAGTATTTGTCTTTAAAAAATACTGATTTATATATAGTTAATGGGACTGGAGAATTAAGCAATCGAAAAAGTCAACTGGACTAATAATTGACCAGAACAGAAGAATACTGAATTTTTGTTAATTTTGCAAATACAATTTTGACAGTGAAAATGAGCATAAAGCTTCTTTCTTACCAAGCAGGATGTTCGGCGGGGTAAATAATAGATGGGAAAATAAAAGATCTATCCGAACGAACAAACTTCAAGAAGCAAACATGAGACAGTTTACTGCTTATTATGCAGGAGTCAACTTCTTTGTGTTAGTTCGGCCAAACAATACCAGCGTAAAATATCACATATCAAAGAAACTAAGCATTTCAGAAAAAAATAAAAAAAAAATAGAACGACCTTATGAGAGGAGTTAACAAACATATTATTATAAAGAGATATATAGAATTTTAAAATGTAAATGAAATTGGTAAATAATAACTATTTCGTATTCTTCACTATTTCAATTTTAGAACAACATAGAAACTTAAGTAATGGACAAAAAAAGTTAGGATTGAATCCTTAGCGGGTAATTACTTTTGTTACGTGCTTTTATAAAGTTCAAATAAAAAAGTAACATTTATATCATTAATTAACAAACAACATTAATTACATATAAAATTACCAAAATGCGTCGTAAGAGTGATAAATCCCTGTACAACCGTGTACGATTTAACCGAAAATCAATAAGGAATTTAAATTACAGATGTTGATTAACAACATTATATTGCGAATAGATTTTAAATAAACGGACCAAATGACAATGTTTTTTTTTTTTTCAGTCTTATTTACATTTGATGTCGTATAATTAAATTGTATAGTGTTTTATGTAGGGTACTAATATATACTTTAAGTAAAGAATTGTGATTAAAAGACCGCCAAATGTGAATTAATGTTATTAAAACATATATAATAATATAGGTTTTTATTCATAAAAAAAATTTTCAAACAAAAATTGCTGAAAAATATTATAATTTTAAATTACATACTTACTGGAAAGCATTTATACAGCACAATAACAACAATTCAATTATATAGTAATTTTTATAATGCTCTTAATAATTTGCAGACTTAAAAATTACTACCTTATAAAGATAGAGAAAAAACGCCAGTCGAGCTTATTGCAAGTAGTACCAACAAAAGTTGTTATAACCTACCCGTGATAACAAATTGGAACAAAAACAGACCTCACGACCTTAAATTCATGTTATCAATCGTAAGTATACATAATAGTTCACTAAGAGATAAAATGAAAGGGCGATATGACAAAAAATTTCATGTAACTCCTGAGTTATACTATGCATTTAAGGGTTAAAGATATTTTGACAGTTTCTCCAGAACCGCTATTAAACTTCTTTTCAGTACAAAATAGCGAAACACTTAACAGATATAAATGGTGAAAATTAAAGATAAATAAGAAAGGGAAAATATTAGTTATTACTATTTCTACTTCCACATATACTTCCTCTTCATACATACACGGTGTAAACTGAAAAAATATGTTACAAAGCTCGTCAGCTTTAATAAAAAACAAGTAATATAAAAATTTTGTTTTTAAAGTCAATTCCTACTAAGGTCATCAAAGAAAAATTTAATATAATCCCTTAAGCTAATATTAGTTTTTGTTGCATTAAAATATCTCAATTTCTTGATTTTCTATAAGCAAGTAGGTTTACAATGGAACTCTATGGGAATTTGGCGAAATATTAGAGATATCGCCAAGTTGGCGTCACTTTTGGCGATTCATTTTGGTCGCCAAATTTGGCGATATATCGCCAAGTTGGCGACAAACTTGGCGGTATTTGGCGACAGAACAGGAACCCCCCCTATGGTAACTCCTTATTGAAAATACTTTCCTTGATCTTCAATAACCAATGGCCGCCATTTTGTTTCCCATGCAAAACTAAAATTAATTAATTAAAATATAATTAATGAATTAATATTAAAAAAAACTGTATTAACATCAATTGTCATCCAGTACAAGTTTAAAAAAAATTTATTTCAACCTGATAGGATTTTGTGAATAATGTGTATTTTATTAACGATTGAAAATTTGAAAAAGATAAATAAATATGTAAATAAATATAAGGAGAGTGTGAGCTAATAGTAGGAATTGAATGATATTAGCTTTGTGCCAAATAATGTGCTATATCCAAAAATATGGGTATTAATATGAAAAATACAGGGTGTCCATAAAAGAATATCGCAGGTATCTTATAGCGGTTTAATTTAGAGAATTTACAACAAATTATACATAAAATTCAAGGTAAGCTAACCTAGGTCTTCTTACAAATATTCAATATGTGCACCTTTATACGTTCAATACGGCACACATCCAACCTGAAGTACAATTCTTCCCACACGTCGGTTAACAAGTGCGGATTAATTGGTAGAATAGCCTCTTCAATTTTGTGTCTCAACTCTAACAAATCAATAGGTAGAGGTGGGACGTAGCCACAATCATTTACAAATGATTGTGTGAATTATTGTGTGATTACAAATGATCGCCTGTAGGCCGGGGCGGCTGGGATTTTTGAATTAGATTTTCTTAATTTTTTTTATGCATTTTTTCGCGGCAAATTTTCTATATTAGCTAAAGGAATCTGTCTTTAATGTTTTACTTCAATATATAAAATTTTGTCCTCCTTTAAATAAAGTTTATTCGGAATTTCTACAGCTCTTTTTTATTTTTCTTGAAACTTTTCATGTGATTTTTAAAGTTTTTTTTTTTTTTTTTTGTATTTTGTATTGATTTTTAGACATTTGTAAAATAATTCCAGCTTCAATCCTTCAGTACAATATTGAAATTTTTTTCTTTGCAAAATTTATTCGATTTTTAGCGTTTATCCTTGTTTCGTGGCGATCTGTTAACATTCGCACAAGGAATCATACAAGCCCCCAAAGAAAAAAAAAAATCGCATGACTCTAACGGGTTTTAAATCTTCAGTCCAGCAGTAATGCTTGGCGCTCAGGAGCCCCCATTTTGCGTATGTGACATCGCATGCGAGTAAAGAACAAACAGTACTCCTGCACGCCCTTATCTGAAACTGTTTCAGTTACTCTTTATTTGTGCCCTTGAACCAACTGTCTTACAAATCTTACAGTTCATACTACTAAAATTTAAAACTGGGGCATTATTTTATGAATACCCTGTATAACAGTAATTAAAATCAGACACATGAAGAATTAGATATTATTCATTTATTCATTAAATAAAAATATGTTGTAATTATTAAACTTACTTCACTTTATTTTTTTGCATGATTATCAAAACCATTTTCCTACAAAAAACATTTACGGACGTTCGCAAGAATGATATATTAAAACGTGACTTCATAAATTTAAAATCCTTATTGCTAGATATTTTAATTTTGCTAACATTCATAATTAAAATATAATGATTTCAAGATAGAAAATATTTGAAAGAAGAATATTAAATAAAGAGCACTAACATTTTTTTCCCATTTATAATTATTTAAAAAATTAATGATGCATGGAATAATAATTTCATTTCTAATGATACATAACGGATATTTTTAAAACGGTTTTTTTCTTCTAAAGTCATACAAAAAATATGTTTCATTATTCATGAAAGAAAATAATGTTTCAATGTTATACTTCATTCGGTTAATGTGCAAATGTGAAATTCTTTCAAAATATTATCGTTTCAACTTAGTTAAATTTCGCAAAACATTTTGATCTACAAATAAAATAAAAGCATAAATTAAATAATGTCAATTATTTGTGGATTTTCGACGAATATTGCGCTAATTTGATATTATAATAAATAAATAAATAAATAAATAAATTCTGAGGTTCAAAATAAGAATATAATGTTAAAAAACAATTAAATTTAAATAATCAAAAACCCGCGAACTAATTATTTATTTCTCATCAATGTGAAACTATTTTTTTTTCAATTCTTACTATTAGTTCACACTCTCGCTATATGTATATATTGTTCAAATTTTCAATCGTTATTTCCTTATTATTCATCCAATCAAGTTCAAATAATTTTTTTTAACTTGAAGTGGATGACACTTGATGTTAATCCAGTTTTTTTCAAATATTAATTCATTAATTAAACTAAATTAATTAATTTTCAATAATCGGGAGAGCCCTCTTCTTGATCAAGGCATTTTAAGCGCCACTCAAGAGGACAGAAGAATGGGAGAAAAATATTCTGTTATTGACCTAAGCAAGAATTGACTTAAAATATTTCTTTTATATTACTTGTTTATACTACTTACCTATTTTTATTAATTTACTTGTATTGATGACTTTTAATTTGTGTTTAATTGTTAGTTCCTATCTATAAACACTGTTTTGAGGAGGTCTATAGATGTCTATGATGGTTAGAGTTGCAGTAAAGCTAGAGATCCTACATAGACAACTTCCATATTGTATAATATTTTAACGGAGCTTCTGACTGTAAAATATAGTCAACGAAACATCGTCTTCATTTTGAAAGACCTATCCAAAGATATGCCACTCATTAGGGTGCGTAATTTTTTCCGTCTTTACCACCATTTTGTATTTTACGGACGCCATTTTGAATTTATAAAAATAAAACCTAGCCTATAACCATTGTGCCGTTAAGACGAATTGATACAGACCTCATTCATTAAAATCCATCCAGCCGTTGAGATGTTTCGAGGATATAAAGAAATCCACATACATTGATACGCGTGAAACACATAACCCTTTTTTTCAGTCGGGTAAAAATATATAATTTTATCAAAAATCCCAATTCAATTACAAGGTGATAAGACAAGATAACAAGATGAGAAATGAAATCATCTATACTTATAAAAGAAAGCTGCTCGTATGTCTTCGTTCAGCCGTTCGAAAACTTCGAAAGCTGTTCTTATGTACAGAGTGTCTGAAAAATCACTGGTGGATTTTAAAATTCAATAAATTGCAAACGGTGACAGATATTAAAAAATGTTTGCAGAAGGGTTACGTAAGATGTAAGGAGTTTGTATGCTGCGATTCCCAGTTTTAGTTACAAATAGCAGCGATAGATAGTGCTGCAAGCAATAAGCGCTAAATCCTTGCTCGATTTTCAGGCCTCTCTCTTCGCCCAATCGAAAAATTGAGATTAATATGTTTTGAATGAACTGTAAAAAAAAAAAAAAAAAAAAAAAAACATTTTTTGCAGTACAAAGTACTGTTCAACTCGCGCACAAACTCGATCACAGTGAATGTGCTGTATCTTTCTTTGATTTCCTGACTATATTAACATGGAAAATACAGTAGTTGCGTAAAATTAACAGCACATTGTGCTGGCAATTTGGACGCCAGCAGTTTTTAAAAAATGCGTCCAAATTGCCAGCACATTGTGCTGATAATTTGGATCCCGAAGTACGAAAAATCGGGTCTGGAATTAGAACCTATTCATCGAAGAGCCATCTATTGTTTGAAATTCGAACTAAAGTCAAGAATCGCAGTAAATAAACTCTTGACATCATACAGAATCCTCCTGCAGGAATTTTTTTAATATCTATTACCCTTTGCAAGTTATTGAATTTTAAAATCCATCAATCATCTTTGGGCACCCGGTATGTACTCGTATGTGGTCGTCGTAACATATATTTTCTCTACTTAAGTTCAATCGAAGGGACTGCTACTTCTACTTTCAACTCTAATAATTGTTGGCTTTCTCATTTTAAGCTGAAGTGAACTATTTGTATAAATAAACAGCAATTAGTTATTAAAATATCCACTGATAGTGGGTTTGGGAAATACAGCCCGAAATTACTAAGATGCTTAAATTGTGTATTTTTAACATGTAACATCTCTTTTATTATTTTAGTCGTTTAGTCGTCACAAAAGTATGAGATCAAAGTGACTTAATAAAATAAATGGAACTGCAGATAATATATATTTTCTCTACTTAAGATAAATCGAAGGGACTGCAACTTCTACTTTCAACTCTGATAATTATTGACGCTTTGATTTCAAAATGAAGTGAAATATTTGTATAAATAAACAGTAATTAGTTATTAAAATATACTCTTATGATGGGTTTGGAAAATACAGCCTGAAAGTACTAAGAGGTTTAAATTGTATATTTTTAACTTGTAGCATCTCTTTTATTAATTTAGTCGTTTAGTCGTCACAAAAATATGAGATCAAAGTGACGTAATAAAATAAATGGAACTGCAGTTAATATATATTTTCTCTACTTAAGTTAAATCGAAGGGACTGCTACTTCTACTTTCAACTTTGATAATTATTGACTCTTTTATTTCAAAATGAAGTGAAATATTTGTATAAATAAACAGCAGTTAGTTATTAAAATATCCCCTGATGATGGGCTTGGGAAATATAGCCCGAAAGTACTAAGATGTTTAAATTGTGTATTTTTAACATGTAACATCTCTTTTATTATTTTAGTCGTTTAGTCGTCACATAAGTATGAGATCAAAGTGACTTAATAAAATAAATGGAAGTGCAGTTAATATATATTTTTTCTACTTAAGTTAAATCGAAGGGACTGCTATTTTTACTTTCAACTCTAAAAATTATTGAGTCTCTCATTTCAAATTGAAGTGAAATATTTATATAAATAAAAAGCAATTAGTTATTAAAATATCCTCTTATGATGGGCTTGGGAAATACAGCCCGAAAGTACTAAGATGATTAAATTGTATATTTTTAACTTGTAGCATCTCTTTTATTATTTTAGTTGTTTAGTCGTCACAAAAAAATGAGATCAAAGTGACGTAACAATATAAATGGAACTGCAGTTAATATATATTTTTTCTACTTAAGTTAAATCGAAGGGACTGCTACTTCTACTTTCAACTCTGATAATTATTGACTCTTTTATTTCAAAATGAAGTGAAATATTTGTATAAATAAACAGCAATTAGTTATTAAAATATCCCCTGATGATGGGGTTGGGAAATACAGCCCGAAAGTACTAAGATGTTTAAATTGTGTATTTTTAACATGTAACATCTCTTTTATTATTTTAGTCGTTTTGTCATCACAAAAGTATGAGATCAAAGTGACTTAATAAAATAAATGGAAGTGCAGTTAATATATATTTTCTCTACTTAAGATAAATCGAAGGGACTGCAACTTCTACTTTCAACTCTGATAATTATTGACGCTTTGATTTCAAAATGAAGTGAAATATTTGTATAAATAAACAGTAATTAGTTATTAAAATATACTATTATGATGGGTTTGGGAAATACAGCCTGAAAGTACTAAGAGGTTTAAATTGTATATTTTTAACTTGTAGCATCTCTTTTATTATTTTAGTCGTTTAGTCGTCACAAAAATATGAGATCAAAGTGACGTAATAAAATAAATGGAACTGCAGTTAATATATATTTTCTCTACTTAAGTTAAATCGAAGGGACTGCTACTTCTACTTTCAACTCTGATAATTATTGACCCTTTTATTTCAAAATGAAGTGAAATATTTGTATAAATAAACAGCAATTAGTTATTAAAATATCCCCTGATGATGGGCTTGGGAAATACAGCCCGAAAGTACTCAGATGTTTAAATTGTGTATTTTTAACATGTAACAGCTCTTTTATTATTTTAGTCGTTTAGTCGTCACAAAAGTATGAGATCAAAGTGACTTAATAAAATAAATGGAACTGCAGTTAATATATATTTTCTCTACTTATGTTAAATCGAAGGGACTGCAACTTCTACTTTCAACTCTAAAAATTATTGAGTCTCTCATTTCAAACTGAAGTGAAATATTTATATAAATAAAAAGCAATTAGTTATTAAAATATCCTCTTATGATGGGATTGGGAAATACAGCCCGAAAGTACTAAGATGTTTAAATTGTATATTTTTAACTTGAAGCATCTCTTTTATTATTTTAGTCGTTTAGTCGTCACAAAAATATTAGATCAAAGTGACGTAATAAAATAAATGGAACTGCAGTTAATATATATTTTCTCTACTTAAGTTAAATCGAAGGGACTGCTACTTCTACTTTCAACTCTGATAATTATTGACTCTTTTATTTCAAAATGAAGTGAAATATTTGCATAAATAAACAGCAGTTAGTTATTAAAATATCCCCTGATGATGGGCTTGGGAAATATAGCCCGAAAGTACTAAGATGTTTAAATTGTGTATTTTTAACATGTAATATCTCTTTTATTATTTTAGTCGTTTAGTCGTCACATAAGTATGAGATCAAAGTGACTTAATAAAATAAATGGAACTGCAGTTAATATATATTTTCTCTACTTAAGTTAAATCGAAGGAACTGCAACTTCTACTTTCAACTCTGATAATTATTGACGCTTTGATTTCAAAATGAAGTGAAATATTTGTATAAATAAACAGTAATTAGTTATTAAAATATACTCTTATGATGGGTTTGGAAAATACAGCCTGAAAGTATTAAGAGGTTTATATTGTATATTTTTAACTTGTAGCATCTCTTTTATTATTTTAGTCGTTTAGTCGTCACAAAAATATGAGATCAAAGTGACTTAATAAAATAAATGGAAGTGCAGTTAGTATATATTTTCTCTACATAAGTTAAATCGAAGGGACTGCAACTTCTACTTTCAACTCTGATAATTATTGACTCTTTTATTTCAAAATGAAGTGAAATATTTGTATAAATAAACAGCAATTAGTTATTAAAATATCCCCTGATGATGGGCTTGGGAAATACAGCCCGAAAGTACTAAGATGCTTAAATTGTGTATTTTTAACATGTAACATCGCTTTTATTATTTTAGTCGTTTAGTCGTCACAAAAGTATGAGATCAAAGTGACTTAATAAAATAAATGGAACTGCAGTTAATATATATTTTCTCTACTTAAGATAAATCGAAGGGACTGCAACTTCTACTTTCAACTCTGATAATTATTGACGCTTTGATTTCAAAATGAAGTGAAATATTTGTATAAATAAACAGTAATTAGTTATTAAAATATACTATTATGATGGGTTTGGGAAATACAGCCTGAAAGTACTAAGAGGTTTAAATTGTATATTTTTAACTTGTAGCATCCCTTTTATTATTTTAGTCGTTTAGTCGTCACAAAAATATGAGATCAAAGTGACATAATAAAATAAATGGAACTGCAGTTAATATATATTTTCTCTACTTAAGTTAAATCGAAGGGACTGCCACTTCTACTTTCAACTCTAATAATTGTTGGCTTTCTCATTTTAAGCTGAAGTGAACTATTTGTATAAATAAACAGAAATTAGTTATTAAAATATCCACTGATAGTGGGTTTGGGAAATACAGCCCGAAATTACTAAGATGTTTAAATTGTATATTTTTAACTTGTAACATCTCTTTTATTATTTTAGTCGTTTAGTCGTTACAAAAGAATGAGATCAAAGTGACGTAATAAAATAAATGGAACTGCAATTAATATATATTTTTTCTACTTAAGTTAAATCAAAGGGACTGCTATTTTTACTTTCAACTCTAAAAATTATTGAGTATTCAAATTGAAGTGAACATTTCAAATTGAAGTGAAATATTTATATAAATAAAAAGCAATTAGTTATTAAAATATGCTCTTATGATGGGCTTGGGAAATACAGCCCGAAAGTACTAAGATGATTAAATTGTATATTTTTAACTTGTAGCATTTGTTTGAGTATTCAAATTGAAGTGAACATTTCAAATTGAAGTGAAATATTTATATAAATAAAAAGCAATTAGTTATTAAAATATGCTCTTATGATGGGCTTGGGAAATACAGCCCGAAAGTACTAAGATGATTAAATTGTATATTTTTAACTTGTAGCATCTCTTTTATTATTTTAGTTGTTTAGTCGTCACAAAAATATGAGATCAAAGTGACGTAACAAAATAAATGGAACTGCAGTTAATATATATTTTCTCTACTTAAGTTTAATCGAAGGGACTGCAACTTCTACTTTCAACTCTGATAATTATTGACGCTTTGATTTCAAAATGAAGTGAAATATTTGTATAAATAAACAGCAGTTAGTTATTAAAATATCCCCTGATGATGGGCTTGGGAAATATAGCCCGAAAGTACTAAGATGTTTAAATTGTGTATTTTTAACATGTAACATCTCTTTTATTATTTTAGTCGTTTAGTCGTCACATAAGTATGAGATCAAAGTGACTTAATAAAATAAATGGAAGTGCAGTTAATATATATTTTTTCTACTTAAGTTAAATCGAAGGGACTGCTATTTTTACTTTCAACTCTAAAAATTATTGAGTCTCTCATTTCAAATTGAAGTGAAATATTTATATAAATAAAAAGCAATTAGTTATTAAAATATCCTCTTATGATGGGCTTGGGAAATACAGCCCGAAAGTACTAAGATGATTAAATTGTATATTTTTAACTTGTAGCATCTCTTTTATTATTTTAGTTGTTTAGTCGTCACAAAAAAATGAGATCAAAGTGACGTAACAATATAAATGGAACTGCAGTTAATATATATTTTTTCTACTTAGGTTAAATCGAAGGGACTGCTACTTCTACTTTCAACTCTGATAATTATTGACTCTTTTATTTCAAAATGAAGTGAAATATTTGTATAAATAAACAGTAATTAGTTATTAAAATATACTCTTATGATGGGCTTGGGAAATACAGCCCGAAAGTACTAAGATGTTTAAATTGTGTATTTTTAACATGTAACATCTCTTTTATTATTTTAGTCGTTTAGTCGTCACAAAAGTATGAGATCAAAGTGACTCAATAAAATAAATGGAACTGCAGTTAATATATATTTTCTCTACTTAAGTTAAATCGGAGGGACTGCAACTTCTACTTTCAACTCTAAAAATTATTGAGTCTCTCATTTTAAACTGAAGTGAAATATTTATATAAATAAAAAGCAATTAGTTATTAAAATATCCTCTTATGATGGGATTGGGAAATACAGCCCGAAAGTACTAAGATGTTTAAATTGTATATTTTTAACTTGTAGCATCTCTTTTATTATCTTAGTCGTTTAGTCGTCACAAAAATATGAGATCAAAGTGACGTAATAAAATAAATGGAACTGCAGTTAATATATATTTTCTCTACTTAAGTTAAATCGAAGGGACTGCTACTTCTACTTTCAACTCTGATAATTTTTGACTCTTTTATTTCAAAATGAAGTGAAATATTTGCATAAATAAACAGCAGTTAGTTATTAAAATATCCCCTGATGATGGGCTTGGGAAATATAGCCCGAAAGTACTAAGATGTTTAAATTGTGTATTTTTAACATGTAACATCTCTTTTATTATTTTAGTCGTTTAGTCGTCACATAAGTATGAGATCAAAGTGACTTAATAAAATAAATGGAACTGCAGTTAATATATATTTTCTCTACTTAAGTTAAATCGAAGGAACTGCAACTTCTACTTTCAACTCTGATAATTATTGACGCTTTGATTTCAAAATGAAGTGAAATATTTGTATAAATAAACAGTAATTAGTTATTAAAATATACTCTTATGATGGGTTTGGAAAATACAGCCTGAAAGTACAAAGAGGTTTAAATTGTATATTTTTAACTTGTAGCATCTCTTTTATTATTTTAGTCGTTTAGTCGTCACAAAAATATGAGATCAAAGTGACGTAATAAAATAAATGGAACTGCAGTTAATATAAATGTACTCTACTTAAGTTAAATCGAAGGGACTGCTACTTCTACTTTCAACTCTGATAATTATTGACTCTTTTATTTCAAAATGAAGTGAAATATTTGTATAAATAAACAGCAATTAGTTATTAAAATATCCCCTGATGATGGGCTTGGGAAATACAGCCCGAAAGTACTAAGCTGTTTAAATTGTGTATTTTTAACATGTAACATATCTTTTATTATTTTAGTCGTTTAGTCGTCACAAAAGTATGAGATCAAAGTGACTTAATAAAATAAATGGAACTGCAGTTAATATATATTTTCTCTACTTAAGTTAAATCGAAGGGACTGCAACTTCTATTTTCAACTCTGATAATTATTGACGCTTTGATTTCAAAATGAAGTGAAATATTTGTATAAATAAACAGCAATTTGTTATTAAAATATCTCCTGATGATGGGCTTGGAAAATACAGCCCGAAAGTACTAAGATGTTTAAATTGTATATTTTTAACTTGTAAATCTCTTTTATTATTTTTGTCGCCTTTTAAGTAAAAAAGTGAACTTTTTAAAGTTCATATTGTATATTTTATGTTTGAATCAAAATGAAATATTGCGTTTTGTCTTTTAATTTGATTTAAATAAAGTCTTTTTTAACTTAAATTGAATTTAACTTAACTTGAATTGAATTTAACTTGAATTGAATTTAACTTAAACTCATAATTACAAAATGATGCTTTTAAACCAGAAAATTTCGGATTAAAAGCATTAATAATTATTGATGACGTAGAATATTTCTTTCATTTGTAATTATTTTAAAAAGAAATGAAACGTGGAATTTTAATTTATTTGGCATTTTTTTTCATGGATACTTGTAATCATAATATTTTCTCATAGCTAATCAAGCAAACTGATTTTATTATTGAGTAAAAGGAAACTGTCCGCTTTAAAGGTTTATTTGATCAGAGAATTGGAACAAAATTGAGATAATTAGATTATCAAGATTTTATTTAATTACATCTCCTGAAAGCTTTTTGAAGAAGAATTGACCTTATTATTATTAACTAACATTCAGAGAGCATAAAACATAAATGAATCATTCCAAAACATTGTCCTTTATTTTTTGAATTTATTTTATTTATTTTTTAATGTTAAAACAACATAAAAATATTTTGACCTCTGCTGTCCAGAAACGTCTTATTACCTCAACTCTAATTTCACTCAAGTAATATAAAAATATACGAGGAATACAAAAAATATATATATAAAAAATGGAGCTTATAAAAAAAGCTTGTTTCTATGCTGAATAATTAACAAAATACAAAGAATGTAAATTAATGCAAATGGCAAAAGTCATTGTTATAATGTGATTTATACGTAAATGGATTTTATTATATTTAAAAATATTTAATGGATTTTAAATCATCCCGCATTTATTACTTTTTATTTCCTTATTCTCAGTTGTTTATTATGAACATTACTGAATTTAAAAAACTCTTGGAACGTGCACGACCAAATAGAACGTTAAATTGCGGCCACATAATATTATACCACATAACATACAGAACACATTAAAATCAAATTCTTTTGTTTAAATAAAATGTATAATTATAAATTAATGCTTTATAGCTAGAAATGTACTCTGGAAAATAAAGAGCATAAATTGTGTTCTTTGATATATAATTTGTATTTAAGTAAGAAAACATGAAATTTTAATTTAAACTAGAAACTTACTGGTGAGGGGGAGCAGGGTAACCCTGTCTACGGCATTTTAACATAACTAATCTAAGAAAATAAATCTCATTATCAGATAGAAAAAATGGGCAGCTTTGGTGATTTATTTTATTAGATAATTGGAGTAAACTAATGTAATTTACATTATGAATACTTTATTTATACAGGGTGTCCACTCTCAACGTTGTCCAAAGGTTAATTCCTAAACCGTTAGTCATATAGTTCCAATTACAAAAATGTTTTAAATGAGGTAAAGGAATATTTTAAAAGCAATTTGGGTTAGTAAAAAGATTTCTTAAAATATTACGAAATTTAAATTTTTACACGGTCCCTCGGTCCTATAAGTTATATTTAGTAAGATTTTCCTGTTACACTGAAAATTAAGACAAAAACAGTCCCGTAATTCAACGATTAAAATTGACCGAGTAATGACTGTTTAAAGTTGGGGCATATATTTTGCCGCAAATTATGGCTCATTTACAAATTTAGTAGATATATAATTTCGTCAGATATATTTAATAAAATGGTTCAGTGTAAAATTAACATTGCAATATACATTTGAAATCTTCAGTCATTTTGACATATTAATACAAAATATACAATTTGTAATAAACATATAAGACGAAAAAAAAAATAAAATGATGAAAATTAACAGTTTTAGCTTTTGATAATTGTTTCTTATGTATTCTGTACCGCTGAATCCAAATTGACCTTCATTGTTACTATTACGTCACGTCAAAAAATCTTTAGATTTTTTGCAAATCGTAAATTTTAAAGTTAAATAAAAGTAAAATAGCAAAAGTTTGATGCTATAAAATAGATGTCATTGTTGTATTTTTAACTTTTGATAATTGATTTTTATGTATTTTTTACCACTGGATCCGTAAATGAGCTTAATTTTTAACCATCACGTCAAGTTTTTTCGTAAATTGTAAATTTCTAAATGAAAAAATTCAAAGTTATAATTGAATCTCCTCCCCCACCTCATTGGAGCCTTCAAGCTTAGCTGTAAGAATCCCAGTATAAGTCCAAAATTGAATAAATTATTTCATAAAATAAAATAAAATAAAATAAAAAAATTTACATCACTTTTATAGTATCAGCTTTTTGCTATATATTACAATTTACGGTTTGACATTTACGATTTGCAAAAGAATTCTAACGTGATGGTTAAAAATGAAGGTCATTTTCAGATTCAGTGCTAAAAAGTGCATAAAATCAATTATTAAAAGTTAAAAAATAGAGTCATCTCCTGTATTTTATAGTATCCGAGTTTTGTTATTTTTTTTTAATTTAGCACGATGGTTAAAAATTAAGGTCATTTTCGGATTCAGTGCTAAAAAATACATGAAAGTTGAAAAAAAAAACACAACTATCTCAGTCTTGTGTTATATAATCTAAAACTTTTTCTTATACTTCTTATACTTAATATACACTGTCGATTGTTGAAGTTAAATAAAAACTTATAAAAATAATATAATTTTTGTTAAAAGAAATCACGAAAAGAAACAGTCTCAAATCCTATTTTAGTCAATCTGAAACTTAATAAAAGTTCACTAAATCCTAATGCTTATAACTTTTTTTCGAATCGCAGATACACATAAAATAAGTTCTTTATGCACTTGGTATACGACCCCTCAAAGCATGGCGGAACACATCTGTATTCATATGCAGAAAAGTGGTATAAGTCATGGATTTTTAAAGTTTCATAATTTTGTTAATTTTAATGTTATATGAACGGGACTTTTTTTTTCTTTCTTGTCAGTGTAACAGGAAAATTTTACTAAATATAACTTATGGGACCGGTTGACCGTATAAAAATTTAAATTTCGTAATTTTTGAGAGTTAGTTTTATTGACACAAATCGCTTTTAAAATATTTCTTTACCGCATTTAAAACGTTTTTGTAATTGGAACTATATGTCTATGACTAACGGTTTAGGAATAAGCCATTGTACACCGTTGAGAGTGGACACCGTGTATATAGAGGGTGTTTCTTTAAATTCTCCCTACTTTAAAAGTACTTTAATGTTTTAATCATACAAAAATAGTTGCACTGGTGCCTTGGTTAACGACGATAAAATATTCCAGGATCGCCGTCTTTAAGAGACTGCGCTTGTAACATAAATATATTCGCAATCTAATGTTAAATCAATATGAGAGATCTTATTGAATTGCTTGTTTGCATTTTAATATATTCAAATGACGTTTTGCATAGGAATTCTGAGCCTATGTCTAATAAGGTATTTTAATGTTTTATCGATTTCAGTTTCTTTATTTTTTTTTCTTAGTACACTTTCACTTTTGAAATCAATTCCAAAATTGAAAGTAATAAATCTACAATCATTCTTCAATCGCCTTTACTTTTTAAGCGAGTAGTAATTTTTTATACGAGAGAAAATATGTCTGTTATCGGAGTCGAATTCAAAACTTCTGGCTTCAATTGCAAATGGTCTTCCGATGAAAAATTTATTTCCCACGTGAATTATTCATTAATCAGTTGATTGTGTTAAAAACAACTAAAAATAACTTTGCGTAAAACTCTATGTTTAGGTTTATATAATGAACAGTTGCATTAATATTCTTTACCAATCTGTGTTCTTTATCTGAAGTATCTTACTTGCCTTAGAGAGAACACAGTTTTCCCCATGGTGCTTCGAAACCTATGATTACTACTTCATTCCAAGGCATTAAAATTTACTTAATTTCTATCGCAATGTTGAATTCTTCATTCAAAATTTTTATTAGGGTTATTTTTGGTAGATTTTCACATTTGAAATAATCTGATCATTGAAGTCCTCGAGTGATTTTTTTTTTATTTTTTTCAATTATCAGCTGATCTTTATCCACTGAATAAAATTAGTAGTTTTGGGAGGAAGAAAGTCATGTCAGTCAGTGCTAGTAGACACTAGCTGAGTCTGTAATTCCTTTTATTGAAATAGATCCATATAATAATTAAAAGCCGTTAACAAAATGTTTTTGTCGTACCGTTGCTCGGTGTCAACAAAGAATTTGATCACAGGAGACTTTCGTTAACCAAGCTAACCATGTAGAGGAGACTAGGGAGGTATGACCATAGGGGAGGTTTGACCCACCCATCGGTTTCCATATTTAAAGAATTTCAGAGTTTTATCAATAGGTGCCAATCAAAGCTATTGGAATGATCAAACATTTGACTGCCTTTTCGTGAGTTGTTCCATAAAGTTGACTAGCAAATCCTGTAATATATATATATATATATATTTTTATTGAGCGCGTATGCGCAGATAAAAATATTACATAAACTGGTCATTTTTAATCAAATATTTGATATATTTACATTCCAATTACACCATATTATTTCTACTGCATTTTTTGAAATTTTCTGAAACTGGCATTAAATTTGGTAAAAAACTCTGCATAATATAAACAAAAAACATGCAAGGAATTTTTGTAACTTAAAAAAAAATCGGTATATCTCCATGAATATACGTTCTATTCTTCCACAAATGAATACATATATTGTACAATATCCATATATACGCAAGCTATACCGATAGATAATTTCGTGCATTTTATTTTACAAGGTCATCCCAAGCATTATTATTTTTCATTGATTTTTTGTTGCCCCTTAATTGTCCTTCAGCTCAAATCGCCGATGATAAATACGAAGTCGAACATATTCTTCATAATCCTGAAGTTCCACAAAAATCCGACAAATATATCTTAAAATATTCAACAAAATGTCTAAGAAAGGATCATGCGATCAATGACTAAATAGTGTATATGGAACTCGCTGTTATTCGACCGTTACAATATTTTGCGAATTTTAAAACATATTGCAAGCTTTTTATTTTTTCTTATTATCAAGAAAATTAATTTCAAAACATTATTCCGGGACGTGAACGGTCGATTGATGCCTTAAATTGTGATCTCCTAAATTTAAGCCATGTACATAAAATTCCATAAAATTCATAATTTGAAAATGCGCATTTCAAGCAGAAAATTGTTGAATAAAGAATAATAAATGAAAAAAGTAAAGCATTTCTTTAATTTGTTATCATTTTAAAAAATAATGCAGCATGAAGTTTGAATTCTATTTCAAATTGTGCCTGTGACTATTTCTAATTACAAAACTAGTTTTGAATAATTGAACGAGAAAATAACTTAAATATAAGGAAATAGTCTCATTTAGTGTTTTTTGTTTTTTCATTAGTGAAGTACAGAAAAATTAGTGTTGTCGACATGTTTAAAGTTTTATTTAATTATGTCTGTTAAAATGTTTTGGAAAAATAAATTTTCTACTATAATATAATTTTCAATTAAATTTGTGAGTGTTTTGAATAGTTTCTAAACTGCATTACTGCATGATAATTACAAATATATATATATATATATATATATATATAAATATTTCATTAGCCATTATCGTAAGACGGAAAAGGTGCCGGTTAAATATTGTTTTTGGTGGGATATTTTCAACTAGCAAGACGTAATTTGTTTTTCTTTGTAAAGGCGTCTAAATCAACCATCAAGCGAAATGCTACATCTTGTATACATTGTTGTTTCTTTTTTATCAAAAAAAAAAAAAAAAAAAAAAAAAAAAAAAAACGAGTATGGAAAGTGCATTTTCTAATAAGATTCTGCTTCATCACAGAAAATACGTAGAGCAAGGATTAGTGGTAGTCACATCTTATGAACCTAAACAAGACAAACATTTCACGTCAAATGTGGCAAACAACGTGCGCTCCTGCTGCAAGTAGTTTTATAAATACTAATTAGATCTTTGTTCAATAGCTTTTGCACACTGTAAACTGAAATGTCTGAAATTCAGACACATAAGTGTCTGAAACGGAGTGTTCAATTTTCAGACATTTTAAAGTGTCTAAATTTTTAAGACGCTTGTATGTGTCTAAATTTAAGACACTTCAAACGTCTGAATTGCATCCATGTTTGACCACCTTTAATTTCTCTGCAAAAGCTTTTTTCCACCTTTTTTTCGGTAAGCCTTAATACACAGAAAAAAAAAATCCTTTAAAATATAAAAACTGTACCGTTAATCAAAACGCCAGTACAATTTATGTATTTTAGTGGAAATTTTCTTCAATTATCAGAAATATTTAATTTTTTTTTGGAAATTTTTATATTTAAAAAATAAAAATTATGCTCTCAAAGGAAGGGACATTTTCACCCACATTTCTATAGGTCTCAGAGATTTTACACTTTTACTCATCTAATTCATTTTACAACATTAGCAATATTACACTTACCCGTCGCGGGATACGAACTCATGACCCTATGGTCGGTAGACTATGCGATAATCCCTCTCGGCCACGATTTCACAGTTAGGAAGTTCAAATATTGTTAGTCATTTGTGACTCACAATTTATTTTATGGAAATGGTAAATATTTTGTCAATCTGCTTATAATTCTGAAAGATTTCACACATCTTCTCTCTAGAATTTTGAATATTTTGCTTTTTAATTTCATGCGATGTAGAACCAGTAGAAAATTTTTTTACTTCTATCGAAGAAATTTTCAGAAAACAAATATTATTGTTTATCAGAAGACACGTTATTTTTGAAATATTTAAATATTTAAAATGTTTTAACAGTGCGTATGTATATATATATTATATATATATATTTAATTCGGGCTTGTCCCGTTTCAGCTGTGTGTGTGGGGGGGGGGGCAACCTTTAAAAATAAAATCAATTTTTCATTCAAAAATAAATGCATTTCTTATTGCCAAAAGCCTGTGTTTAATTTTAATGCGAAGGTATGTGTATATGAAAGTGTGTGAAGGAATATAGTGTTCTGTTTTCTTTGATTATTTCTTCTTTTTTTTTTTTTTTTTTTTTTTTTCGTTTGATCAGGTGAATATATGGCAAAATTTTTGAAATTGGACTCATTACTTCCATCCTATATGCTAAATATTCTGAACAAAATTTCTCAGTTATAAATATTGTGTATAATTTTTCTGCAAAAATAATAAAAATTTACGCACAAATTTTTTGTCTTCCTTTTTTCCCCTGATCAAAATACAGAGTGAAATCATACCTGGAGTAGATCGATACTGAATCATTAGCTAAAAAGTTAGATAGTAAGAATTTTCAGAAATATTCCATAAATCCAAAAAAAAAAAAAAAAAAAATTAATACGTCTGACTTCTCAAAACACGTTCTAATAATAATATGTTCGACTAATAATAATACGTTCGACTCAAACTAGATGGCGCTACTGATTTAGGTGTATTCAAGTCAACTTTTCTCTTGGGAAATTTTCGTAATTACTAAACTTGACATTTTATATCCAGGATTGCGATTTGGAGGGGCATATTTTAGAGGAGTATATGTGCTCAGATCTGTCCCGGTCTTTCTTTCATTTGATTTGATGGGACATGCCAGATCAGGTCCTGACTTTTATTTTTCTGCAGACTGGAGCAAAGTCGTCAGTGTTGAATTCAGACACATTTCTTCGGGAGGGATTTCTGAGGCTCCGGGGGTGGGGGCATTATTGAGTTCCGGGGGGGTTGCACTTTTTGACCATTGAAAACACAAAATCTCAAATTTTCCGGAGGGACATCTCTTTGCTCCGGGGGGAAATTTCTCTCCCCCGGGCCACCCCCTGAATTCAACACTGATAAGTCGTAACCAGCCAGAGAGCCAGAGGAAGCTCTGGAAAGTTTTAGTAGTGTAATTCTGAATACTTTTACGATGTTAACTAATGAAATACTGTGCTAAAATATATCTTAGTTTTTGCGATTTTTTTGGTGTGTTTCTGTATTTGGATAATTTTAAAGTGTGTTTGCAATCAAACAATTTAAAGTTTTATTATTAAATTAGCAAAATATTATGAAGGTTAAAGTGAACAAGAGGTTACACTGGGTCTTAAATTTATAATTAAGTAAATTTCAAACATGCTATAATTTCGAATTTCATTATAAAATTTATAAAAGAGAAAAAAAAGTGTGACAAAATTAATATCTTTTCAAAAATTGCGATTTTTAAACCTATTAAAAATAATGATAATATTCTTTCATAATTAAAAAAAATAACAATATCTAGTCTAGTCTGGGAGGGGATTCAGCCTTCTTAGCTCCCCCCCCCCGTGGGTGCGCAATGCGCTGGTTTGAATATAAATAAATAAATGATGTCTAATATACATGGGTTTAGAAAATGCTTATTACGAAATATATGGATTTGTCCTTGAAAGAGTATATTTTACCTTTTAAATGGAAATTTTTAAATACAGAAATATGCAAAAAATGGGAAATTTTCTGGAATTTAAGGAATAAAATTTGCATTAAAATACCTAAATTGCCAGTATAATTTCCATATTTTAACGGATATTTTTTTACATTGTATAAAGCTTACAAAAAAAAGTGAAAAATTGACTGCCTATTACCGAACTTCCAGAATGGTCAAAAATGGATGCGATTCAGACGTTTGAAATGTCTTAAATTCAGATGCATACACGTGTCTTAAAAAATAAGACACTTTAAAATGTCTGAAAATTGAACACTCCAGTTTCAGACACTTATGTGTCTGAATTTCAGACATTTCAGATTACAGTGTTTATGCCATGATCATATAGTAAGACACTTAAGTGTCTAAATTTTAGACACCTATGATGTCTGAAATTCCATATTCAGACACTTAAGTGTTTGAATTACTTTTTCAGTCACATATGTGTCTGAATTTAAGACGCCCTTATTTGCAGTGCACTCTTAGGAAAAATACATGAATACAAAATTTATTACGATTATACACTATATGGCCAAAGGTGATCGGTCACTTGCGATTTCAGACGTTTTCTTAAATATCTAAAAAAATACGCGAGGAATTATCTGGAAACTCCAGATGTGTAAACAGAGTATTACAGATATTAAATTATAAACAGAAGTTCTCTTATACGTCCATTAAAAATATTTCAAAAATATATATTCAAAAAACACACTCAAAATATATATTAAACATTTAATTGCTAAAAAGGACGTCGAATGTTAATAAAATACATTAAAAGATCTTAATAAATTGACATGTTTCGATTGAATTTATTCAATCATCATCAGAAAAACAAATAAACACTAAGATGGAAAATGACAATAAACTATTACAAATGAAATTTAAAAATAAATAAATAAAAATCACGCGCGTAATATTTTAACATTTTTCACGTTGCCCTATTTTATTTTCAAATTATCTAACAATTCAATCCAAATATTTGGGATTTGAAATGACAAGGAATCATTGCAGACCATGTTCTTATAAATTATCTACCTTTAGCTTCCTTATTAACAGAGCTTTTAGAATTTGTTCCCCTGAAAATTTAAATGATGAATTTGATAAAATTAAAACAATAGCTATTAACAACGAATGTCAATTTAAAATAGTTAATAAATTAATTAAAAAGTTTATTAACAAAATGAACGATGCAGTTTTTGAGAATAAAACCGACAGAGAAAACAACATGAAAAGGCTGGTTATAAATTAGTATCCAAATTTCTTCGAATCCACTAAAACTCAACTAAAAAAGTTTGATTTAAATTTAATTACTAGACCCCCTCCAAAATTAAAATCAATTTTAACCACTAGAATTGACCCTATTGATAAATTTGACCTTTCCTGTGTTTATATCATTCCTTTTCTTAAAGAAGGTGGTTATAGAAATTATTATATTGGCATGACTCAGAAAATTCAAAGTGAGATGTAAAGAACACATTGCAGACATAAAATTTAATAAAGGTAAAACCGCATTATCTAGGCTAAATAAAATAGAAAACATAAATATTTTGTTTAATGAAAGTAGATTAATTTATAGGTCAGATTTTTATTTGCAACTTTTTATTAGAGAATCTATTGAAATTTACGTCAGAAACTCAGTGGTCTGGAATGATTCCTTGTCATTTCAAATCCCAAATATTTGGATTGAATTGTTAGATAATTTGAAAATAAAATAGGGCAACGTGAAACATGTTAAAATATTACGCGCGTGATTTTTATTTATTTATTTTTAAATTTCATTTGTAATAGTTTATTGGCATTTTCCATCTTAGTGTTTATTTGTTTTTCTGATGATGTTTGAGTAAATTCAATCGAAATATGTCAAATTATCTTTTAATGTATTTTATTAACATTTGACGTCCTTTTTAGCAATTAAATGTTTAATATATATATTGAGTGTGTTTTTAGAATATATATTTTTGAAAGAGTATTACAGGTCATACATTTCCGTGAAGATTTTTTCCAGAAACCCCATAGTGGACCGCCAACAAATTGAAAAAAAACCCCGAATATCTTTTGGAAAACCCTGTAAAAACTAACGTAGCAAAAGCGTTCAACACAGTCGATTATGATTAAGTGCCTTATTGCAATAAACTGTGTTTATTTTTATGAGAAAAGCATGTATATTCATAGAGAAACAAAAGTTTTTATAAAAAGATTCCCAAATTTTGCCAAGTTTTTTGCTTATAATTTGTGGAGTTCTTAATATATAAAAAAGTTATTTTCAGAGAATATGACAAACAATATTATACACAATACTCTGCAATCAAAATAAAAAAAATAAATAAAAATTTGATGAAAAATGAGAAGGTTTACTAAAAAATATTTTGCGTATGCGCGAATGCAATCGAAATATAATGTGCATAATGTATTAGCTAAATCTATAGAGCAACTTTTGTGAAAGTCTCAAAAACATAGCTTGAAAATTCTGAAAATTATCGTTGATAGAATAAGCTTGAAATCCGTTGTTCCCAAAAACAAGCAAAACGATGAGGGGCTGTATCGAAATACAGTAGTATGTGCAATATTGTGTATGCAATATTGGCACTAATTAATGGATATATGGATGCAACCCCTCATCTTTTTGCTTCAATTTGGAAACAACGGATTTCGATCTTATTCTATCAACGATAATTTTCAAGCTATGTTTGTAGCAGGAAACGTTTCAATGTATATCACAGATCTGTACGTTGATTAATCTGTAGCGCTCAATTATATACATTGCTTTCTAGCAATATTATTACGATTTATTTGTTGATAAAAATAATCCTAAACTAAAACATCTCTATGCCTTATCATTTTACTATGTTATATATTTTACTATCAATTTGGAGAAATGCTTTTCTCAAAAATTTTTGAATGTCATAATTAATGAAAATCTTATAAAATGAATCGTAAAATATTTTCTATGATTTGGATGATCTTTAATAAAAAATCACAAAACCTATTATTTAAATATATATTTTTCGCATTTAAATTTATTTTCCGTTTGTTTTTTGTTCCATTTTAAATTTATTTTCCGAATTTCTAAAGCAACTCTGAATAATTTCAGAAATGTCATTGTTTAATTCTCAAAATGCTTTGAAATTCATAGTAATTTGACTTTTTTAAAGAAATTTAAAACACTGTCCCCTTTCCGATTCAGAAACGCATAAAACTCTTTGTTAAGAATATTACTCCGTAATTCGTCATTGAACAATGAGAAAAGAGTTTTCCAGTTCACAGCACATTATATATCTCTGATATGTGTTCATCATTCGTAGAGGATTTTTATAGATATGGACTTAGAATAAATGCTAAAGTAGTTACATTTCTGCATAACGCTTCAATTTAAATCCATCTTCGTAATCGGAAAATTAAACGAACATGCACAATTTTAAGTTTTGCTTTATGACTCAGGAGGGTTGCAAATAGAAAATGATAATTAAATATAGTCTTAATAAATTAAGTTTTGGTGTTCAGCATTAAAAATTATGTTGAGGAATAAAAGTTGTAAACACAGTGTAGATTGGCTGAAGATGCCGTAGATTTTGATTTACTGGTTTTAAAAATCAATTGTTGTTTTTATATGTTATCCATTGATTTCGTGTTAAAGTTTGTTCTTTTAGGTATGATTTAAAACTTATTTCATTTTACAGATATAATAGAAAGCACAGAAAATTTTGTTTTTGTGAATCTTACTCCAAGATCGGGGTAAGATGGACAACTATCTAGGGTTAAGATGCCTTTTGGAGTTTCAATGTAAACAATATTTTTTGTGAAGCAGTGCAAAACATAATGAGACGAATAAAATAACTTTAATACTTCAGACATACTAAAGTTGTTAACTTACTTAATAGTAGGAAAGTACAAAAATATTAATGTTACACACGTTGGCAATTTAATAAAAAACAAACTGATATTTGAAAAAAAAGCTTATGTTCTAGATAATGCTTAAAATAATTATGGCTCTTAAGTATGCCTATTTTTGAAACATTATGACACGTTTAAATAAGACATAGCCATTGTGATAAAGTGGTTTAGATTTCAGCTATTTTGGTAATGTTTCTCATATGTTCCTTTGTTATGCTTGGAAATATCTTAGATCAACTCCTTTTAGCAACTTTTGTGAAATGAAGAGTTTTACTGAATGCACTGTATCCAATCACATTTTTCTGAGGTTTTATTAAACTCTGCAAGACACGTTGAACATTAATTTTCTTTCATTTAAAAAAAAATTCCTCATCTTCCGAATCTTTGTATGCAATTTAATAGTCATCAATATCATCGTCTGTTGTAGATTCATGCTTTCTATCCTTTCACTTCTTCGTAACTAATACATTTTTAGAAAGTCTTGAGACACCTGGAAATTCACAGTTGCTATTGGCACTTTAATTTGGCTTTTTACAGCCTTAAAACTTATTTTTATGCGGATATTAAAATGAAAAGAGAAACTTTTATTAAAACTAATTCATATTTAAACGATTAAAAATGTATTATTACTGTATTATTTAAAATAAATGTCTTATAATGATTTTATAAAATTGTTTATTTAGCCATTTTAAACAAGCAAATTTTAAATTGTTGGGTCGCTCTTACTTAATCAACCACGAAAGCAGCCGATACCTGTCTCGACAGCAATTAATTTAGCCTTAAAAAGCCCCAGCCAAAAGGAAATTTATCTTCCCGATCACACGAAATTACCACTAGTCGTATAATTATGGTTTAATCTTCCTTAATTTTTGCAAAGCAGATCAAATAAGCTTGTTTTTAGAGTATGGGGTGTGTGAACAGATGTTGGCGAGACTTAGCTCGTAGGGGGCAAAGACCCCTAGCTATAAAAAATATATATTACATACTACCGATATTTACATTTATTAAAATTGTTTATAAGTGCATTTAACATAAACATTTTAAAAATGATTAATATATATATATTAAACAATTATTTATAAGGGAAATACGGTTTTTATATAAGGCAGAATACATAGAAAAATCTTCTAAATTATGTTCAACTTAAATTTTAATATTTCTTTATGTCATTTTACGCATTTAGAAAATTTATGATTACAATCACTATTTTTTTTAATCAGTTGATTAAACTCACGATTTAATCACTGATTTAAATAATATGATTAAAATAGTTGGCACCTTAGTTAATGCCAAAGAATAATTTAAAACAATTAGGAATTTGAACGCAATGGAAACAAAAAGGAATCTGACCAGAATGGAAAATAACCATTATCTTACCCCAATGGAAAATGACTACCATTTTACCCAGAAATACTTTCGTCGACTCACCCCAAAGTATTGGATAAGACGCCGGTCCCACCGTACTGACGTGAAGAACCCGGAACAGGGCGCCATTCATATTTTGCAGAAAGGCTAGGTGTCAGCACTCTCTAAAAACATCCGATTTATTTCTCTGGTGATTAAGCTATGTCTTACACAGGCAAGCAAAGAAATCACTTAAAAAATGTTGAACAGTAATTGTGTTAAAACGAAATAGCAATAAAAAAGCACTACTTAAAATTTAAAAAAAGTAAGCAAACTGAAATTGAAGTTTTAGCTCGGAAACTTCTTCCTTAAAACTCGCAGCGTTTCCTTACAGCGCCTGCGAATATGATAACCTCCTGACATGGCATTTTGTACAACACGGTATCTCAGCCTCAGTTACCCTATATATACAAGGTGTCCGAAAAGCCTGGAAACGTTCGAATAACTCGAGAAATATAGATCGGATTTTTGAAAACCTGAATGAGAACTCTTAATATTTTATTTCAGAATAGTATTCCGCGGAAAAAAAATACGTAACTTTTCTTTTTTTTTTTTTCCGGATCACGCTCTCACCTCTTGTTAAAAGTAACATGCTTTCTATTAAAAAAAAACTAATATTATATAATGCTCGTATTAGATCAGTATTAAACTATGTCCGATCTGGGAATTCGCATGCAACCTATACCGTACTCACAACAAAAGTCTCCATAATTTTCGTAATAGTAATCCGTACTTACACAATACAACTATCCACAGGGATCGTAAAACCACTTCAATAAAAAACATATTAAACAACTATCCAAAACATTTTATAACATTGTACACAATCTACCTAACCAAATCATTGCGTAACTACCCATCTACGAGGTATCCGACCCCAATAATAGAAAACGCCCTAAATACTTGCTTTTGCTTAGTAATGATGACTAAGATTTCCTCATCCTTGAACTAAGCTTAACCTTTTTGTCTATTCTGTCCTTTTTATTGCTAATCTGCTATTTGTTTTTTACGTTCGTTACTGTTAAATGTTTTTTATCAATTTAAACTATAATGTACGATCTCTGAAAAAGTTCTTTTCTTAGATGGGGTATCCCCCGGTAGCTTTTTCGCCTGTCCTTTCGAAACTAAGGGAATTTCTTTAATGTTTAATTTTTTTCTTTTCTTTCTCCTTTTTTTCTTTACATTGTTAAACTTTAATTGTTTCAAGGGCTTTTATTATAGTTATTATTTTCTTAACTTTTTATAATTATTTTCTTATATTGGCCACCATCCACGTTTAAAAATAAATATTATTAAGGCTCCCTAATGTCCTTGCAACACGAATAACACCTCTAAATTGGATGTTAAGTTACCACGCAACTAGGAAGTCCATCAACCAGACCACTTTCTCCCCGTAGATGGTTTTGTAATCGGTCAGATTCTTTTGCTGAGCAGGAAATCCAATTTTCTGTTAAAGTTCTGATTAAAAAAAAAAAAAAAAAAAAAAAAAAAAAAAAAAAAAAAACATAAAAATCCTGCTACCGTATCTACACCGAGGGTAGGAAGTGGCCTAATGATAAATGTAATACTTTAAGCGTTACCTAATAACAACCACTTGATCGTAGTAGCGAGTCCTTTCAGGGATCGTCACTAATGTGAGTTCCATTGACTCTTATGCTTCGTTTAGCTGTTTAGCGCCACATATTGCTCTATTACATTACCTCTTCCATGATCCGAAGAAAAGTTAAATACAAAAGCTAAGTATTTTTTTTCTATAGAATCCTAATCAGTAATAGGAAATGTGGATTTTCATTCAATATTTCAAAGTTGGTCTCTTTCTAACCCCAGGGGATTGGGTCGGGGTGTCAACTTTGGTTAGTTTAAAAAATATATATATTTAGCATATATTTTCAAATTTTTCAATCCGATGTGTATTTTTCGATTAATTCGACTATTTCCAAACTTTTCGGACACCCTGTATATATTTTAAACATACACTTTATCCCTTAAATGCCTGATTTTTCAAAAATCATTGTAATAATGTTTTTCGGCTTTCATTTTTTAAATAAATCATGGAAAAAATACTTTAAAAAATCATATTTTGTTTTAAGTATAGTTTACGGCTAAAAAACAGTTTGTTACTAATCGGCAATACTGGTGTTTAATTGAAAAAATAATTGTCCTTGATAAAATTCTATAATATTAAACACACAAGAATTTTAGGAACTATAATAAGAAATAAATTTTACTTGCTCACTGCAGGTCAAAATAGAATAGTTCGCAAGCTTCCAAACAAAACAAAAAGAACAAGTAGCAACAATTGAAAAAATAAATCTATCTTTATTCTTAAACGGCACAAATGTTGCCATCTACATGTTGAAAATCGATTTAATAATATTTTCAGAATAAATTTTATTGGCAACATTAGGCATTATAGCTTGAATATTATTCTAATGGTATTTTAGAGCCTAAATTGGGTATGTTCCGAAAAGCAACACCAGGCATTTAAGGGTTAAGCTAATTTTCTTTTAAAGTTTTCTATTTATTTTAACCTTTTTAAGTGTGAACACTATATCTACCAAGCTTCTGATATTTTTTCAAAGGAATTAAATTCAGATACATATTTATTAAATTGTCTCTTGTTTCAATGATTTCATTTGTTAAGCTAACTTTATGTTTCGTAGTATGTTTATATCACCAGAAAAAAAATACGCGAAGTATGCAAATTATGGTGAATGCATAAAGTTTGTAAATTAACGAGTACAATGCATTTTTCCTGACGAGATTGTTCTCTTAGCTGTCTATGGTATGAATGCCCTCACTGAGATATTAAAAAGTATGCCGAAATGTTTCCTAACAGCCGTCAAACTTTCTCTTACAAACTCGAAAACAGATATAGATCCATCTATATTTAATTTATGAGGGAATAAAAATTTGTTTATAAGAGAAAGATCTGACGAACAGGAAAGTAAAACATGTTATTGTTCACGATAGGTTCATTAGAAAGGAATACAGAATGTTTGCTGAAATATCAGAAGGAATTAGACTCTTCGAGCAAATAATTTCGGTCGCATGTTCAATTTCATGTATGGTCGTTTTACAACTATTTTTATTAAATGCTTTAAAAATACGGACAATATGTACGGACAATATACATAAAAACACGGGAGGTGCCGAGTCATTTTAAAACCTAGATAACAAATTTTAATGATATCTTTGTTTAAGGCAATGTACAATAGTTGTAGAACAGTAAAAAACATCAAATTAATATAAAAGAGGACAAATGTAATTAGAATTAATATAACATTGAGTGATTATAGTAACAAAAAAATACTAGTGGCATACTTCATCCAACGCCTTTCAAGACATAAATTGGCCAAATACTTTTGGTGAAACTCTTCTTTAATCCTTTATGTACTTAATTATTAATGCATAAAAATTTTATATTGTAAAGCATTTTTCGTGAATTTTTGAAACTACGTTAGAAGATTTACATAATCATTTAATAAATTTTAGAAGGATTTTAGAAAGATTGAAGGATTTAGACGGATTAATTAAATTTGAATTTATAGGGATTTTGTGCAATATTTATAACCCCGCTGAAATTTTTCATTTTAAATATTTTTCTTAGTACTTTGTAGAATTAGGAAATGTACAAATATAATGTTCTTAAAATAGAAATATATAAATATTACCGAATTGAAAAATTCCCACTCCCCAACGCCAAGAAAGCCGAAAAGATGCAATGGCAAAAGAAATCATCCTTTAAGGGTACAGTGGACTTTGAAATTCGTGAAAATGCATCAAAAAATCGATTTTTCATTTTTAATGCAAAAATGGAATATATAATCATATCTACCAGATGCAAAATTTTTTTTTCAAATATGTTGATTTTTGCCGGAGTTATAACCATTTTAATTTTAACAGCTGATGCGCCACGCCCCTTTGTTTACCTTTCCGCCATTTTGTTTCTTGTTTGTCGTCGAAGACAAACATAATTTAAAAGCTGTGAAATCATGCTAACATGATTTTCTTGAGCTTATTCCATGTATTTTCATAAAGTATATATATTTCTCTTTTATTTGGCAACAGAGTATTTTAACTGTAACCTAAACCGGCTGTTTCGGCGTTTGTTTACCTTGTTGTTTTCGTATTTTGGATTTCGTTGCAGTTCTTTTTAGTTGTAATTTTAGTTTTAAAAAAAAGTTCTTTTCAGAACTAAAACTGAATATTGTTAACAATATTGTTTTTTAGAATACTTTTAAAGCATTTGTTAGGATTATTTACTAAATTATCATTTTAAATTATTTTGTTTTGTTTCTGAATGCAGTTGTAAACATGCATTGCATAAGCTCAAAATATCGGAAGCCTAAAGGCCGACCAACTAAGCGAAGTAAGGCTGGTTCTGCAAATATTTTGAAGCGGAAATCGTCTAAAATCCAGTCAAGTGATGGTGATTTCATCCAGAATATTTATCTTGAAACTGTTCCTGGAACTTCATTGGATACACCCAATCACTGTGATAATTTATCTGCCATGTCTAGTGAATATAGCTTGATAAGCAACTCCATTTGGGCAGATTTACTTCAAAAGGTACCTTGTACTGAATGTCGCCAATATAAATTAAATGTTTTGAAGCATAATTCTTTTGGATTTTCGTCAAAATTAGAACTCGTGTGTGAAACTTGTGGAAAATCTTATGGATATGTTTTTTCTAGTGAACGTGAAGCATGAACAAAAAAGTTTGACATAAACAGCAAACTTACAGCTGCATTTTTATCGTTTGGAAAAGGACATGCCGCACTAGAAAATTTTTCGAAAATTTTAGGTGCACCATGCATGGATCGAAAAACGCTTGCTAAAAACTTAGAAGATCTATGTCAGAAAAATGAAGTTACAAGGGTTGAGATGCTACGTGTTTCAAGAGAACTTGTTCGAAAAGCAAATTTGGATGCAAATCAGTCAAAATTGCATGACAGCATAATGGATATTGCTGTATCTTATGATGGCACATGGCATAAGAGAGGACACACATCACTGTATCGAATCGGTATAGTGATTGATGTTGTAACCAATCTTGTTGTCGACTTCCATGTGTTGTCAAAATATTGTCCTGAATGCAACATAACTGCAAGAGATTTATGTGAAAGTAGTGCAGAGTTTCAAATTTGGAAATCGTCACATGCAGAAACTTGTCAAAAAAATTTTGACGGATCTTCCGGTAGTATGGAGATGCATGCAGCATATGTACTATGGAAGAGATCGATAACAGATTGTGCAATGCGTTACACGTCAGTTCTGTGTGATGGAGATGCGAAAACTTACCAGTATCTCAATGAAAAGAAGGTATATGGCAAGGATATTGATATTAAAAAAGAAGAATGCATAAACCACATAGCAAAACGTTTGGGAACTGCATTGAGGAGCAAGGTGAAAGAATGGCGAACAAAAGGTGTTACTCTAGGCGGATGGAAACAAGGCAGTTTGACAGAAGCCACAATAGTTAAATTGCAGAACTTTTACAAGAAAGCAATTGTGGATAATGCTCCGGATATCATGAAAATGAAATCATCGATTTTTGCAACTTTATTCCATTGTATGTCGACAAACTCTAAACCAATGCATACCAAGTGTCCCGAGGGTGAATTTTCATGGTGTTTTTATAATCGAGCAAAAGCATGTAACGAAACACCAAAAACACATAAATGTATGAAAACACAGCTATCAGAGGAAGTGGTGGCAAAAATAATGCCAGTTTATCAACGCCTTGCATCAAACGAAATACTTCAGCGTTGTGTTTCAGGAAAAACGCAAAATGCCAATGAAGCTCTTCACAGCTGTATTTGGAGAAAATGTTCAAAAGATGTGTTTGTGTCCAAAAAAAGACTTGAACTTGCCGTAACGACAGCTGTGAGGGAATACAACTTAGGACATGTTGAAAGTTTAAAATTGAGTAATACAGATAACAGTATAGGGGACTATTCTTTTACAATTGCCCAAAGATTTGACAATCATAGATTAGCGCAAAAGAAGCGAAAATCTACAGAACAGTTTAGAAAAGACAGTAATGCAAAAAAGTGTAAAAAAACTGCTTTAGTGAAACGTAATAAAAAAACAGAAGGTGATACTTATGGCGCAGGAAAATTTTAAATATTCCACTGTTCAATTTTGAATATCTCAAGTTCTGTTGGAGATATTATAACCAAATTTTGTAAATTAGTTCTTACTCACATTAGAAATATGTATATAATGTTAAAATACAATTACATATTTGATATCTTTCCGCAAAAGGGTGTTTTGAAATAGATTGTTTAATTTCTGCGACAATGTCGGGATGTTGCCCCGTTTCCGCAACACGGTGAGTATGCATCTTTATTTCCCATGGACACATATAAAACTACAATATAAGTTATAAATAATATTATATCTTTCACTTGTGTATGAATTTGCTTTAATATAAAATTAAAAAAAATTACAAGCACTTTATGCCATAAAATAAGTTTTTCTTGGAATCGGTACTTTTATTGTTTTCGCGACTTGAAAATGTTCCATGCGCAATACATTCTTTTCAATATTATTGAATCTTCTCAAAAATGTTCATTATACCTGTGTAAATATTTGTTACTTGAAACAAACTTAGTTACACATATTTAAAATAGAAAATTTAAGAGTAATATAAAAAATATAAGTAAATTTTAATGAAAAAATTGAAAAACGTCAAATTTTTTAGGCTTTTTATAATATAATTTGCTAAATGTTCATAGAAAGTTTTGTTTTTGTGCAGTCAAAGATGATTATATGAAATTATTGTAAATGTGTCTGAAATCCGAATGCGCATGGAGCATTTTGATTTTATGGATATGGTAATTTTCATAGTTTTTAAATTTTGAATATCTCGAGTTCTATTGGAGCTATTATAAGCCAAATTTTGTAGATTAGTTCTTGTTCTTATTCACATTAGAAATATATGTATTTGATATATCTTTCTGGAAAAGGGCATTTTGAAATAGATCGTTTAGTTTCTGCGACATTGTCGCGGTGTCGCCCTGTTTCCGCAACAAGGTGAGTATACATCTTTTTTTCTCATAGACACCTAGAAAACTGCAATATAAGTTATAAATAATATTACACATTTCACTTATATATGAATTTGCTTCAGTATAAAATTCTAAAAAAATTACAAGTACTGTATATGCTATAAAATCTGTTTTTCTTGGAATCGGCACTTTTATTGTTTTCGTGACTTTCAAATGTTCCACGCGCAACACATTGTTTTCAATTTTATTGAAGCTTCTCAAATATGTTATTTATATCTGTATAAATATTTGTTACTTGAAACAAACTTTGTTACACATACTTAAAATTGAAAATTTAAGAGTAATATAAAAAAATTAGGTAAATTTTAATGAAAAAATTTAAAAACATGAAATTTTTTAGGCTCTTATAATATACGTAGCTAAACTTTCATAGTAAGTTTTGTTTTTGTGCATTCAAAGATGATTATATCAAATTATTGTAAATGTGTCTGAAATCTGGTTGCGCATGGAGCATTTTGCATTATAGATATGGTAATTTTCATCGTTTTTTTAATTTTTAAATTTTCAATATCTCGAGTTCTATTGGATCTGTTATAACCAAATTTTGTACATTAGTCCTTATTCTCATTAGAAATATATATAGAAAGTTAAAATACATATATATATTTAATATCTTTCTGCAAAAGGTCATTTTGAAACACATCGTTTACTTTCTGCGACAATGTCGCGGTCTCGCCCCGTTTCTGTAACGGGGTAAATATGCATCTAGATTTCTCTTAGAGACATAAAAAACTGCTATATAGGTTATTAATAATATTATATCCTTCACTTATATCCAAAATTTTTTAAATATAAACTTTTAAAAAATTTACAAACATTTGAATCATTAAAACATGTTTTTCTCAAAATCAATATTTTCACCGTTTTCGTGACTTTAAAATGTTCCATGCGCAACACTTTGCTTTCAGTTTTATTGAAACTTGTCAGAAATGTTCTTTACATATTTGTAAATATTTGTTACTGAAAATAAACTTTGTTACACGCATATAAAATTGAAAATTTAAGAGTAATTTAAAAAAATTAATTAAATTTTAATAAAAAAATGGAAAAACAACAATTTAAATCAATTTTTTAAACTTTTTTAATATAACTTGCTAAAATTTCCTAGTAACTTTTGTATTTGGGTATTTAAAGAATATTTTCTGAGATTATTGTGAATGTGGTTAAATTTGGATTGCGCATGGAGCGGTTTGAAATCTGGCAATTTTAAAATTTTAAAATTTAAAAATCTCAAAAAATTTTTAAAATTTTTTTACCAAATTTTGGATATGGTATTTTTTAATTATTATAACTTAATTCTGAAAATTTCAAAAAAAAATATTGATAATTAAAAAAGTTAGTTTTCAAAGTCCACTGTACCCTTAAGAAATATTTTTGTTTTGTTTAACCAACAATGCTTTTGGAACAAGATAAAGTAATGCATCTATAACTGATTCTAAACTGTATTACTACTAATCGAGGTATTAAATGAATCTTATAACAAGTTACTTTAATGGTACTTATAAGTATCGTCAGTAGATAAAGGGTTAATATAATGTCTAATCACAGTTTTTCTGAAATGCTACAGACTAGCTTAAAAAATCTGATTAAATTTGACATTTCTACGCAGGACTGATTATAATTATTCTATGTTTATGTAGAGGAAAGGAGGAAATATATGATTTTTCTAGAAACTTATAGTATAGCACTATAGCTCTGTGGACTTGATGTTATAATCTATATCTCTAATTAATCACTAGATTACCTAAATGAATTAAATAACAAGCAGGAAGCAGGAATTCCGCTTTTTGAGAATTTAGTTTCGCCGCTGAAGAGGAAAAGAAAAAAATATAATTATTATTATGAGGTGTAGCCTATGATGCAGTTTGAAGACCGGGTTCTTTTAATGCACAAAGAAACAAGAAAAACTCCAACTATTAATTTGCTCGAACTATAATTTTATTTAAAGCATTTTAGAGGGGATGGTTCAGCAAGTAAAATGGGAAAGAGACCCCGAAGATAGACGGGGCGCCACAGAGCTCTTCCTTTTTCAACCTTTACATATCGGAGGCGAGAGAGAAGTGAGAGAAGAGAAAGTATTCCTTAGAAGTCCAGAAATCTTGGCGTTGCAGAGTATCGCCAATTTGCAAACTTTTGGTGAATGCACGTAGGTAGACAAATATTTTGGCGATATACATTACAGTAAATTATCTGGTGTTCCTACCTGATGGGTGACGCCCAGGCTGCAATAACCGCTTCTAATTACGATGAGAGAGGTGACAGAATATCTGGAGTTGTTTCTATTACATACAGGCATTCGCTTAAATGACTATTACTTAAAATTGTACAGTACCGACCGCTGCTTGGGAAAAATGCCGAGAGGAAAGGGCATCTGGTTTATAGCTCGACTATCATTCATGATAATGTACATGTTTCCCATGAAATAGTTTCTTTTATTTTTGTTGTTAATGCATTTTCAACGGTCAAATTTTAGCAGAGATTAAGAATTGCTTATCTATGACGTAGGCGAAATCCGATGCAATTAAATGAACACATACTGTTACCAGCAGCTCTCTTTATAACTTTTATATTTACTTTTTGCACTAGAAGTAGTAACGGACAGAAAAATGATTCAGTAAGAAAGGGAATAAGTAACTGAATATTTAAGCGCAATGAATTAAAGATGTTACCAAAAGGGTAAAAACACTTTAATAAAAATCCGTATGGTTTTAAGAAATGAATTTAATTACACATTTCAGTATGAAAAAAGGGGGGTATAACATCATTTAAAAGTAATAAAGTCATGTTTTAAATTAATTTTGAAGAAAAGAGAAATATGTGACAGAAAATCTGTCACAGAACCCATCGATTTTAAATGAAAAGAAAAACGTTTAAGAAGGAACTATTTCATTAATTCGCAATAAACTCACAAATTTAGTTACAGTAAAAAAATGCATCTCATATTGGTTAGCCTATGTCTCAAACAAATATTATTTTAACGTAAAGGTCACTGCTCTTCTATAAAGACACTCTAAATTTTTGTAAAACTTTCTAATAATTATGTTATTTTCAAAAGTGAAGAATTCTTGCATGTAAAGAATTTCAAAGTCGTAGAGTGAAAATTATGCATTTCTACAAAACTTATTTCAGTTTTACGACTAAAAGTGTTCCCTTTTATTTTATATAAAATGACGTCATTTGCATCCGCTGAAGAATTCCACATTTACGATCCAGTCTTAAACAACATCTATTGACAAGTATTTATAAGACGTCACTTTTGCGGAATAATAAACAAACGCAGTAAAAAGTGATGTCGCAAACTCGACAAAAAAAGTCTATCTAATGATTCATACGCTCTTCTTTGTTTGTAACATTAATATTGATACTTAAAATTAAATATACTTTATAATAGAATGTATGTTTTATCAGAAATCATTCATTTATATATTTTTTTCAAAATACCACGCACTTTAATTACAATTTTTTTTTTTGTTGTTAATCAGAAAATGCAACATATAAATATAGTAATCTAATATTTTCCTTTTACATTCTACAAAAATAGAGTACTTCAGTTGCCACCATTACAGAAATGGAATTAAAATCTTCAAAAATTTTATACATCAAAGTCAAATTGAGATGCAGTATTGAAACAAATTACGGTTAAAAGTACCTTTTTCTCTTATAATACGAAGGTGTAAAAATTGAAAATATGCTATGCTTAGAAGTTAAAAAAATTGCAGTAGAGATTTTCTGTATTGAACCATACAATGATACATCTGCTTCATTTTACTGCTGGCTTATGCAACTGAACGTTATTTTTTAGGGACGACACTTTAATTACTGCTCGAAAGGAATATTAGGTTCAGCAAAAAGTTCTGGTAAATTTTTAATCTAATAATTACCAGAATTTGTATCGTACATAGGAGCACTAGTGGTATAGCTATGGGAGTTCATGAATTTCTCCTCCAAAATGCCTATTGAGTAGTATGATTTGCATGTGTTGATCCGGCATTATTGGAGAAAAGGTCTAACAAAGTCGTCGATGAGATTAATGATGTGGCCCAGACGACCAAGGACAAGATTGCACAGTTGGGCGGCGTCGAAATTTTTCCACAACCCGCCTACAGTCCAGACGTGGCTCTATCCGATTATGGCCTCTTTCTATCAATGCAACACTTTTCAAGGACCGTCGATTTGGCTCCTTTAATGAAGTTGAAGAAGCATGTCCAGAGTTTCTCGATTCCAAGGAGCCGCCATGGTACTTCCAGCAAAGCCGGAATCTGGCAGAATGATGGCAGAAAATCATGGACTATGATGGTCTCTACTTTGAAGACTAGTCCTTGTTGCTTTTGCTGTTAATTTGCGCATAACAACGCAACTTTCACAAATTTCCCAGAACTTTTTGCTCAACCTAGTAGCATATCGTGGGCTAATAAAAGCTATTGTTATTTTTTCCAATGATCATTTCTGTACTTTTAAATAAAGCGTCAGAAAAGATAATTATTTAAAGGAGTTCGAAAGTGGTAACACATAATTAAGATGAATTACTTTATAACCAAAATTTACAGCAACGTTTTTCATCGGCTAATATTTACGAATTCCCGCTTTGTATAGTTAAATTTCATACAATATGCTTTAGGGAGTTTAAAACATTATATAGAATGTGTAGCTTGATGAAGATGTATTAATTATCAGAATACATTTACAAGCAAACATACACAATCTTTTTATAATCCTGTACTATTCTACAATGGTTCTACAGTATGAATTTATATCTGCATTTTTCATTAGCATGTTCTTAAATTTAAATTAAAATCTCTTGTTTGACAAATTCAAATTTTTAAATATTATGCGACTTTATGCGTTAAGAATTTTTTTTACTTACAAACACATCCTTCCTAGTTATTATTATAATTACCTCTTTTAAATTTATCATACGTTTAAAAAAATATTCCATGTATCTATTCAACACCAAAATATATTCATTAATTGTAACAATAACTCTAATTAAAACGTCGTTAAATCATAATTAGACTGCACGTCCGCTGGGAAAACACAAGAACAATAATTAATTTCGCGCTTAGCTACAGAAATAGAAAAATATACCTTAAATGTCTACAATATATTTAAAGTCTGGAATTTCTATTTATAATTAAATTACGCATATGTCATTAGATGTATTTTTCAATTTATGCATTTTTAGGTGATGAAATGCGTAACAATGAGCAAACATATTTTTAAACAAAGCGCTTGAAAAGCAGGATTTAAAATTCTAAAGAATGTATGAATTTTAATGATGATGCAGTAATTCATCAATAGCAGTCAATATCAGAATAATATTTTTACCAACTTCTCCTAGAAATATTTAAATTTCAGATGCAAAATAATTGTTCATATATTTCAAAATTTTGATACCTCACCTTAACACCATGATATTTGCTTATACATAAAAATAAACAATTGAATTTGTCACTACGAACATTTATATTTTGAAATGGAATTTTTATCGTCTATCATAATGATAAATATTTTAAAATACAGAGCTAAATGTGCAGAGAGATTTAGGCTAATTTAATTAATCTTACGTATTAAAATTTACAAAAATTGGAAAAGGTATATTTCTTTATAAGCTTTGTATTTTAATTTGATAAATTCGCTGTCTAAAAATAAATAAACAGTTTTTTTTTTAAATCTCATTCAACTATTTTAAAAACAATTCAAAAAAAAAGTTTTATACTCATTATTGCTTCAATGGTAAAAAGGCATATTTCCCCATGTTTAATGACATAATCGATTTTTTTTAAAGAGCAAACTTTGAAAAAGAAAAATACATTCTATCGCGTTTTAGATAGGCATCCCCGACATACGTAATTAATGCGTTCCGTAAAGTTTTACGTAACTTGAATTTTAAGTAACTCGAATTTCTAAGTTACTTAGGTAAAATTTTGTAAGAAACTGCAGTATTTATTACATACATATGTATAGATAAATATATATATTGTTTACAACGTATTATATTGTAAACAAAGCTATAAAGCATTATGCAACAGTATTTACTCGTATATAAAATATAAAAGTATGAAAAAATATAAAAACAAACTTAAGGAAAACCTTTGAAATAACTTGTGGAATACTAGATTTATAAAACTAACATTGATGAATTGATTTATAATAATTTTGAATCGACATCAAACGACTATACAAATGAGAAATAATTAAAATTGACTAATTTAGTCTATTATCCATGAATTTCTGATGTAAAGACAAATGAATAGCACTCACAAAATAAAATAATCCTTGATAATCCCAAACTGTATTTATTGTGAATTGGATGACTACTATGAATAACTAACAATAAATATCAAATAGTTTTCATTATAGATTTGATTGTATATACCAATAAAAATATATCTCTATCTGGTGTATAAACTATATTACGGTTGTGATTTATATCTATATATTTTATTTATAAAGTGATTATCAAAAGTACGCAACTGCGTATCAAACGCGTTATTATGTTCACAAATGTAATTTTCGAGATTTATTACGTAACTGCAAATTTACTTAAATCGTATAATACGCAAGTAGAGGGATGTCTGTACAATTGATTAACTTTGATCCTCTAAAAACTGAGGGCCTGGATGGAAGATGACATCTGTATTTTGTTCGGAAATTCCTTTGGACTTGTGTATCTAACTTCGTCTTTTTGAACCAGGCCTGGGTTTTTTCCTGGTACACCTTTACACACTGGGTTTTTTCCTGGGGATGTAGCAATCACCAATTATGGATCCTACTGGGTTGTACCAGAAAGTTAAAATATTACTTTTGGTGCAAATAAAACAGGGTTGCCACGCTTCAGGAAATTTTACAGTCGAAATATCAGTATTTGTTTATAGAAAAAATATATCTAGATTAAACGCACGAAATTTCGCCTTATTTAAAGAAAGATTCTCTGTAAGAAAGTACTGCTGCCGAAGAATTTCCTGATAAGGAAATTCGCCTGTAGCGTGGCAACCCTGTAAAACTTTATGAGTTGCTGTTATACGCACTCAAAACCGAACTTCGCTATTTTGTTTAATTTAGGTTTTATGGAAGATCAAAGTTTGACTTTTTAAATTTAAACTAAGACCAACATTTCGTAGTAATAATTTGTGATAAAAAAATACTAGTAAGATTTTATGTCTGTGTAAACTTTTTGTAATACGACATTTTCCGAACGTCTTCAAAAATTATTCGACTACAGTCAAAAACATTCTTCAGAATATTATCATATGAACAGTACGCAAAATAACTACATTCGTCAGGTTTCAGTAAATAACATATTCATATCTCCAGAAAGAGGTAATAAATAAGTAAAAAAATAAATTTAATCTTTTTTGGTGCGTCCGTAATTATAGAAATACATAGCACCTACAGTAGTTGTTCGGTCAGTCCATCCGCATATGACAAAGCAAATACTACCTAACCGCATGGTCTGAAATTTTAAATATATAAATGTTGCAAACTTTTGTCGAGTCATTTCAAATTTTATGAAAATTGATTATATAGTTTAATTACAGGTACAGTCAAAAGTTTTCCGATACGTCACGGCTAATGGGAAAAAAAATATTCCAAGGGCATTTTAATGATGCTACAGCCTTTCGAACAGAATGAAATTGATATGCACATATGAAGTGCACTAAAATATACATTCAGTACAATATGCGGTGCGAAAAATATTTGCAAAACTAGTTATAGTATGAACGGACCTCATTTGCCACGTTTCACGCGCAATTTCCAAGTTGTTACATTTACAGTGCATTATTTGTATAATTAATGAACTTATAAATAGATCGTAAAATATATTTTAATTTTAAGATTTAGATGCGAATCTTAATAAAAGCGGGTAAATATACGTTTTTTTTTTTTTTTTTTAATACTATAATTTGTGCTAATTTTAATGAAGATAGTATTTCATCCATAAAATATGATGCCAGTATTTTTTTTTGAAGAAGTCTTTTAATACTATTATTGCAAACTCTTTCTTAATAAATTTTAATTTTTAAATAAATAGGTTTTTGATATTTGTAAAAAATAATAAATACATAGTACAATTTGAATATAAATATATTAAATATTTGATTAAATATTAACCTATGTATAAAATAATAACAATGTACGCTAGTATATATTTATATATATATACAGGGGTCTGACCATTTCCATTTTAATTTTTCTTTTTTAACAATATTTAATAAAAAATAACCTTCGTAGTAGATACTGTTAATGTGTGTAATAAAATTCAATTACAAAGATTATTGTGAAAATTTTAGGAACAGCGCAAGCCCTATAAACACCATAAATATAATAGGTATACATATTAAATCACTCACTTATACACAGGGTTTGACAAATTCTGTCGCCAGGTCGTAATTACCGAATCGTTTTTTATCTGGCGACAGACTTATTGAGCCTGGTGAGTTTTTCTTATTTTATTTTACAAAAGTCTACCTAACAAGCACAAATGGAACATGATTTGTTCTCTCTAACTTACTTATTTCTCTGCCAGCAAGTAGCGATCCCCACCTTATCTCATGCTTTTGACAACAGAACCATGCTTAAAAGGGATCTTCCATTTCACGCAGAGAAATCGGCTTTTATTTCCACTCAATCGAGCTAGCATGTTGTACGAATGATAAAAATGTGGGATGAGGGAGCAATTTTTGAATATTATAGTAAGAAATAATGTCAATCCAGCCTCTATGGCATCTAAAATTGGATACTATGCTAAAAAATGTTTACGTTTTTTATGTAGCTTTCAAATCCGATTTTTTGTATCAGAATTAAAACTCATTCTTCAGTTCCTACTATTAGTTCACACTCTCCCTATATTTTTTTATTTATTTATTTAAATATCTTGTTCAAATTTTCAATCGTTAAAAAAATATTTAATATTCATCCTATTAAGTTGAAATATTTTTTTTTTAAACTTGTGCTGGATGACAATTGATGTTAATACAGTTTTTCAAATATTAATTAATTAATTAAATTTTAATTAATTAATTTTAGTTTTACATGGAAGACAAAATGGCGGCCATTGATTATTGAAGCATTTAATGCATCTTCATATCTATAAGGGGGGGGGGGGGGAGGTAATATAAAAGGGACCATGCTCTGTCGCCAAATACCGCCAAGTTTGTCGCCAACTTGGCGATATCTCTAATATTTCGCCAAATTCCCATAGACTTCCATTGCAAACCTACTTGCTTATAGAAAATCAACAAGTTGAGATATTTTAATGCAACAAAAACTAATATTAGCTTAAGGGATTATATTAAATTTTTCTTTAATGACCTAAGTAGGAATTGGCTTTAAAAACAAAATTTTTATATTACTTGTTTATTTCTCACATTCATTTTTAAGAATCATAACACACATGTGGTTAAAAATAATACATATGATGTAAATGCATGAGACTTAATTAGAATTTCAGAGGAAAAAATATTGTAAATAAAGGTCGTAAAATTATGTCTTTAAAAATAAATTCGCCAAAAAGTTGATTTTAGTAATGAAAATTTGTTTTCTTATGATACTCTGCATTAATTTATTCAGACATTGTAATATCTATATTTAACTATGGAGTGAATGGTTTATTTAACCCGTTCGGCCCTTGCGTGCTAGTAATGTCTTTCATTGAGTTTTATTTTATCTTAAAATTATTTTTATCAATATCAAAGTGTAATAGCATTAGTACGAGTATATACATTTATTATTATTATTTTATTTATGTTTCAGCATTTATTAATAATAATAAAAGTTTCCCTTATTATCGTTAAACTGCTAACATTTCTTTTAATTAAAACATATGACATATGTTTGACTTTTTAAATTTAAACTAATACCAACTTTTCGTAGTAATATTTTGCGATAAAAAAAAAATACTAGTAAGATTTTATGTCTGTTTAATCTTTTTATAATACGACATTTTCCGAACGTCTTCAAAAATTCTTCGACTACTATCAAAAAAATTCTTTAGACTATTGTCATATGAACAGTACGCAAAATAACTGCATTCGTCAGGTTTCAGTAAATAACATATTCTTTAAATTTCCTTAAACATTAACTTCTTTGAATTGGATAGACACTTTTAATTCATTCGCGTGAAAGCAATTTTTCCCCATGTAAGAAAATTCAGGGACGAAATGTTTAAGAATGAAAAATCGTTATTTGTTGGATTGATGGATGAATAGATCCCCCACCCCTCCCCACCCACCCCGAATCAGCCCTCTGCTGTTTCCGATTACATGATACGAATAGGGGAGAATGGTTTATTTTAGCAATGCATACCACATAACTCTTAAGTTATTTAGCCTTCTGAGCGTTTTGCCGGTATTTTTCCGTTTCACGCAAACAACTTATTTCTGTTGTAGAAAAAATATTGTAAAGAGAATTCTATTTTAAAATGTATGTCAAATAAAGGGTCACGAGGTGTATTTTAATAAGAAACAGGGAAAGAAAATTTAAATTTAAATTATTTTATAAGCATTTTTATGAAAATGCAGGAAATCCTTCAAAACGCTCGGAGGGTTAGGAAACGTAATTAGTTTTTATATTTCTCATATTTATTTTATTTTACAATCAATATGTTACTCTAGATAAACGTGAATTTTAACGTCTGAATTAAATTATAATTTAAACTAATTGTAAAACATTAGTCAGACTTGAATACATTTAAGAACAATTAAAATTAAAATACAAACATAAAAACATTTAATAAAAAAAAAAAAAAAATACAAAGTAAACATTTCGCTACGTCATCGCATAACCTCTACACAGCTAACACAAACCACAACAACAAAACAAAGAAAACGCTCTGATACTGGCTATCGTATTAGCGATCGGTTAGTATGATGCCAAAGTCAATCAACATAACTAAACACATTCAACAAGAGTCGGATGTGTTTAGCCAGTACGTCTCCCGAAAATAGTGGCACGCAATGTTCGTTTGTATATTGCATATAAGATACTTTTAGGTACAGTGAAACCTACCTGTGCGACCACCTCCATTAAGCGATCCCTGATTAATTATCCCTGAAGGACCATTTTTACATAGAAAGAAATTTATTCCCACAGGCTCAATACTAATTGTGCCTTCATTCAGAGACCATCTCAGTTTAGTTCTCTCCATGAGCGACCATTTTCTTTGAAGAGAATTAAAGAAATTCCGTTTTTTCCTCGTCACTTGAAGAAATTTTTATTAGAAAAATAATTCCGGAAAGCGCATTATTCATCAGACTTATAAAGTTAGTTTAGAATTTTTTTTTTTATTCCGGTAACTTTTAAGTGTTTAAGCCCCTATGTGCCTATTTAGGCATTGAATTGCACTCTGATGACAAATTAAGGATGACCGTCAATAAATCTTCCTGCCCTATTCTGCCAAGAAAATCTCAAAGAAATAGATAAATTAATGAAATCGTCATTATTTATTCCCGTCCAAAAAAAAAATGGCATTTATTTACTGAACTTTGAAAGAACTTGGAAATAAAAGTTATAAAAGATAAAAACGTAAAACCAAAGAAAACGTCAATGTATTCATTTTTTAAACTCTGCAGTAATTAACTTTTGTTTTGATACTGAAATTTTTATATTTTTTCCTAATGTGACAAATACATTTTAGTAATATTAATTGTTACTTTTTTTAAACAATTAAAATCTAGATTTAAGCATGACCTCCATTAAGAGACCACCTCTCGGAGCGACCAATTTTTATTGTAACGGAGAGGTTTTACTGTATAAAGCAATAGCTATCTACGCTGGTCTGGCATGTTTCCCCATAAATAAAAGAAAGATGATAGTGTAATATTACTTGTATGTTTTAATTTCTTTCTATCTGACAAACACTGCAAGTGAATTTCTTTTTATTTTTTGTTAATGCATTATTACGTGTTAATTAATCACTAAGTACTTATTTAAAAATATATTAATATTTCCATTCTTACATATTTATGCAATTACAAGTTGAATACATACACTTAATTACATAATTTTAAATTCGCAAACCCAACTAATTTTCTTTCACGATTTTGATATTTTTTATTTCCATTAACTCGAGAGATGAATAAAAAATATACATAATCCCCATGAACAGTTTAATTTTTCCACTTTTGATAATTATGTCGCGTATATATATATATTTTTATTCAACCGTAAAATTCACAATTATTAAGCCTCCAATTAATGGTTCCAGGTAATAAAGTGATTACACTTTTGGAAATGATATTTTTATACTACGATATTTTTATAATTGCTTTAATAATATGTATGGATTACTTTGAATTAGATAATTATTTATTAATATTATGCAAAGTTATGTTATTTATTTATATACGAAGATCGAGGCTGAGAATTTTTTAACATGTTTAATGAGTTTATTTCTGTCTAGCTTTACTAGTTGCACATATAAAATTTGTTTTAGCATAAAATTTCGAAATGTGTAACATCTATTAGTATATCTACACAACTGAAACGCTATTGCAAATTTTATACTTAAGGAAAATCTACTTAAAGAAAAGTCTACTTAAAAAACACTGAGCAATTTAGAAATGCACAGCGTGTTTTCAAAGAATGTGGCCTTTCTTCTGCCGGTTTCGTCAGTTCTATACACGATTTGAAAGCAGCGACACAACTGAAGTGAAATTGAAGAGAAATTTAACTTTAAATATATTATATATTTTTTATTTTAGAATCTTAAATGAGCGAAAATATTATTTATATTCACACCGATTACAATCTATAATAATGATAGAAGTTTGTATGTGTGTATGGTGTGTGCACGCTTGCGAATGTGAGTCTGAAGAGACAGGTGAGCGCAGAATTACACAATTTGACAGGTAGGTACCAGTATGACTGAATCTATACACATTGAAACCCAGATTTTCATTGTTTATAATTATACAGGGCATTAAATATAAACGCTAATGATTATTGCTATATGGCAAGCTTCATTCACGCTGTTGATTGCTTCTACAACCTTCCAGGTTTTCCCCAGTTCTTCAGGCGGACGAAGAATAAAAGTTTCAGTTTCACTGCTTTTTGAAAACGCAATCGCTAGGTTTCCTTGGAAGTTACAATGAAACTAGTTGGATGTGCCAATCCCAAAACTTTCTTCTATCTTATACATCTTAATATTTCAAAAACTAGCTACACATGTTAATACTTCAATATTATTAGTTCATTACTATACCAACTTTGATTTTCATCTTAAATTTCTGCTTCAGTCAATTAAATGAACTAAAAACGAGTTAATCTATATCATGATATTTGTTAAAATTAATAGTTTTTCTTTATTCTGTTGTTATCAGATGTTTGTGAATAGCCGGCTTAGCAGGAAGTGACTTCCCGCCTTTGCACGAGCCGCCGATGGACAATAGAACTACGAAAAATCAAGAAAAGTATACAAAAAACGCCATCACAGAGCCCCATTACCGCGCGATATTTCCAAATTCAAGGAGGACCTGTTGGCCAAAGCCAAAAACATGCACAAAAAATTTGGTTCAATTGTATGCATATTTTATACAATTTTCGATTGTACAATGAGGAAAATGGTACAGACATCGTAATTATAGCGCACCCTTCCAGCGGAATTTTTCCAAATTCAGGGAGGACCTTCATGCCATGAACAAAAAGAAACACAGAAAATTTGGCTCAATACTCTGCATAACTTCATACACTTTTCGATGGTATAATATTCAAAATGGCACGAAAATCGCTATTACAGCGCCTCCTACCCGCAAATTTTTACCAAATTTAGGAAGGACCTGCTTGCCATAGCCAAGAACTTAAAATAAAAATTTGGTTCAATTCTATGCCTAACTTCATACACTTTTCGATGGAATAATATGCAAAATCGCTATTACAGCGCCCCCTAATGGCAAATTTTTTCCAAATTCAGGGAGGTGCTGCTTGTCATAGCCATAAACTTAAAATAAAAATTTGGTTCAATTCTATGCATAACTTCATACACTTTTGGATGGTACAATATTCAAAATCTCTGTTACAGCGCCCCCTACCGGCGAATGTTTTCCAAATTCAGAGAGTATCTGGCTGCATAGGCCAAAAACTTAAAATAAAAATTTGGTTCAATTCTATGCATAACTTCATACACTTTTGGATAGTACAATATTCAAAATCGCACAAAAATCGCTCTGACAGCGCCCCCTACCGGCGAATTTTTTCCAAATTCAGGGAAGACCTACCTGCCACAGCCAAAAACTTAAAATAAAAATTTGGTTCAATTCTATGGATAACTTCATATACTTTTGAATGGTACAATATTCAAAATCGCACAAAAATCGCTGTTACAGCGCCCCCTACCGGCGAATTTTTTCCAAATTCTGGGAGAACCTACCTGCCATAACCAAAAACTTAAAATAAAAATTTGGTTCAATTCTAAGCATAACTTCATATACTTTTGGATGGTACAATATTCAAAATCGCACAAAAATCGCTGTATCAGCGCCTCCTACAGGCGAATTTTTTCCAAATTCAGGGAGGATCTGCTTGCCATAGCCAAAAACTTAACATAAAAATTTGGTTCAATTCTATGCATAACTTCATATACTTTTTGATGGTACAATGGCGACAGACACACGGACAGACGGTCACACGGACACACGAACACACGGACAGACAGACATTTTCTATAAACATATGTTTTTGGGATCTCTGACCCCTAAAACATGTAAATCCGTCGAAAACCGGAAGTCGAAAAAAATTTCGATTACAATACTTTCGTCTATTGAAGATAGAAGAAAGTAAAAATAACGAAAAAGAAAAGAAGTATGATAGGCATTACCTTACCTTTTCCAATGTTTTACAAAAAATATTAATATTTACTACTTCAAAAAACATTTTTATTGTGCCTTAATTACTTGTAAGTATTCACGATTTCCTACAATGAAACTGCGCATCCGTTTCAGAGCAAAATACAACAAGTTGGAAATTGCTCGTCAAACATGGCAAATGAGGTGCGTTCGTACTATAACTAGTTTTATAATTATTTTTTGCACCCCATATTGTACTGAATGTATAATTTTTTGCACTTTATAAAGCCCATAGTCTGATACATCATTAAAATGCACTTCCAATAACTTTTTCCCATTCCCCGTAATGTAACGGAACACTTTTGACTGTCCCTGTAATTAAACTATACATCCGATTTTCCTAAAATTTGAAATAGCTCAACAAAATTTTGCAACAATTATATCCTTAAAATTTCAGACCATTCGGAAGGCTGTGATATCATTAAAATGCCCTTGTAATAATTTTTCCTATTGGCCGTAATGTAAAGAAAAATTTTGACTGTCCCTGTAATTAAACTATACATCCGATTTTCATAAAATTTGAAATGGCTCGACAAAATTTTGCAACAATCATATATTTGAATTTTCAGACCATTCGGTTGGGTAGTTTTTGCTCTGTTACATGCGGACAAACAGACGGACGGACTGAACGACGACTATAGGTGCTACGTATTTATATAATTACGAACGCACCTAAAAACCGAGAAAATAATATAACTAAATAAATATAATTATGTATATATATATATATATTTATTTATTTATTTATTATAAAAAAAAATCCGTATTTTGTATGTATGTCGGTTTTTGTGTATTCCGATTTGTTTTCAAGTTTTCTGTTCTTTCAACATATTAAAAATGCCACATCCGCTTCCCTTACAGAAATAATTAAAAATAAAACCTCCTCATATTTAGTGTAGTTTTCTGGTTCTGGATGTATGTTTGCTTCTTAAAATCATAAACATTTACAATTTAAAAAAATACTTTAAATCAATTAGGTCGATTCCCGTTTCTTTTCATCTTTTTATTTTTTTCTCCAGTTTTAGAATACCATCTCCAGTCCTCGAATGAAAAAACGAACAATTGTTTCAGGTATTTTCCGTTTCTTAACTTATCTTTGGTTTTAAAAATATTAATATTAATTATTTAAGAGAAAAAAAGAGAAATATCTTGCAGTTGTTTCATGGATTCGCCAGAGATATTTTTTGTAGTTCCTTTAGGGATATCATAACCAGTTTTTAAAAAATTGTGCTTTGGATTATTTGTTTTCGTTTCAGAATAGAAAATCTTTACATTTTCAATACCGTTTGCCAATACACTGGAATACATGATTTCAAGTTTAACTAGTCGGATGTGCCAATCCCAAAACTTTCTCCTATCTCATACATGTTAATACTTCAAAATTCGATATCACACTGCCAAAATTAAATGGCAATCTATGCATCTCATGAGGATTCTAAAGACATGAAATTCCGTGAATTAGTTCTTGAGATATGACTATCGCTGAAAACGTCTAAATTCAGCAAAATGTAGCCTAGAAGCGCCACCTATTGGGTGATTTATACCAAATCCTAATCAGCAACAATTTATGTCAACGTCTGACTGAAACTGAAGTTTGGAGAAAATCCATGCATTAGTTTTTGAGAGAGAGCTATTGTAAAAATCGTGCAAATTCCTGCATAGCAGCGCCACCTATTGGGTGATTAACATCAAAACTTAATTAGCAACACCTTGTGTCAACGTATAACAAAATCTGAAGTTAGATGAAAATTCGTCCATTAGTTCTATAGATAGAGCTATTGCGGGAATCGGGAAAACAGAAGCACAGAAGCGCCACCTGTTGGGCTATTTACACCAACACGTTATCAGTACAAAGTCATATCAATGACTAACTGAATTTGAAGTTTGATGAATATCCGTGCATTAGTTCTTAAGATAGAGCTATTGGGGAAATCCTGTAAATCCTGCAAAATTCATCATAACAGCGCCACCTGTTGGGCGATTTATACCAAAACGTTATCATCGTCAAATTATATTAAGGACTAACTAAATCTGAAGTTTCATGAAAATCCGTGCATTAGTTCTTGAGATAGAGCTATTTCAAAAATCGTGAAAAATGTAGCATAGCAGCGCCACCTGTAGAGCAATTTACACTAAAAACTAATCAGAATCAATCTGTATTAGGAACTACCTAAATATAGTTTTTTATTAAATTCCGTGCATTAGTTCTTGAGATAGAGCGTCTACAAAATTTGTGTCTCATACAGACAGACTCACAGACTCATAGACAGACATTTTGTAAAAACATGTTTTTTGGAATCTCTGACCCTCAAAACGTGTAAATCCGTCGAAAACCGGAATTCGAAAATTTTCATGAATCCAATACTTTCTTCTCGTAAAGATAGAAGAAAGTAAAAGAGTGAGAGGCTGATGATTGTCCATATGGAAATATTCTCATTTTATAAATATAAAATCTTAGATCTTCCAGAACTCTTGAAAAAATTATACCCTTCAGAACACAGTGGATCTCCCAACTGAAGGTTCATTTGGATAGATTTTCGTAAACAACATATACACATTTGATTTTGTACGCTACCGTAGCTGTCCTTTTGATGTACTCGTACTTTTGTTTAAAAGTATAAATCATACAAATTCATGTCCGTAGCCGAATGCAGTGTGAGAAGCAACATTAGGCTCTTCTGGATTTTTTTTTTTTAAATATCAAATATTTCAACACCGATTTTATATATATTTAAGATTAAAATCACTGATCCGGACAATGCTGGGTGTGTCACCTGTTAATTAATAATGATTACAAATTTATTTTTTGTACATTATTGAGCAGAGGAGTAATTGATTACTAGTAGTAAAATTGCTTACAGCCTTGTGAATATTAGGATAAATCACTTGAAAATCACCAAGCCATTTGCAAAAGTGATTGGTTGTAAACAGCAGCACCACATTAAATACCACCAACAGAATGTATGAATGCATACTGCTTTCTTGGAAGAAATTGTTAAACATACCCCATTTTACGGTAGTCTATTACCTTTAGCTATATATAATTATAAAGACTAATATACTCTTTAAAAATCACTCAAAGTTTCAACTGCTTCATTTCATTATCAATCAGTTTGATTGCAGTAAAAATCATAATGTATAGCTAATCTAAGATTAATCTTGCACTGCTGCTACTAATTGCTCTTCTGGCGAACATTTTACTATGGAACTATTCTATTAGGTGCTATATCCGTGCTATTTTCTAGCGGTTTCTTTAACTCATGTGGTCTTATTAGGTAATATAGTACGCGAGCTAAAAATAACACAGTTATATTCATGCATGTTTATTTCGTAAAGTATTGAAGACAGCAAATTTTACCAGGATATAAATGTGTTCAGATTTAGATGTAGTTGCTAAACTACATGAGTGGCATTGAGGGTAGGTTTAGGCCAGATTTTCCATTTACTCGTTTGCCTGTAAATTAAACCCGAAAATAGTTAGATAATTATTTTCGGATAATTACACTAAATTTTTTTTTATTATTGTACTGTGTTCGGAAAGACTTTCCTCTTTAGCATTTAAGAAAAGGAGATTTACACCCTTGCTTTTAAACGGCTCGGTTAACATTGACTTTTAATGTTTTGTATCAGTAAGAATAGAAAGATCTACTTTAACCTCGTCGGAAAATACTGTAAATTCGTGACATTCAAAGTATCATAATTCGGTTAGTTTTGATTGTAGAAGAAAGGTTTTCATATCCTTTATAAATTAATAATTTTTTTAAAGGTTTTATTTCCTTTAGAGGAAAACGTTTTTCAAAAATATAAAGAATGGGAAATGTGATCGTATATATATAAAAAAATCTTCTATTTTAATATAGAGCCCTTTTCAAATAAAAGGCTATATTAAATACATAGTTGTTCGGTAAACATTTTGTTATTGGAAATATATTTCTATCATACCCTATCGTTTAAATACTAATCGGCATAAATTCATTTTGAATAATCCGGTATAACAATTGATATGCATAAAGAGTTTTAATCTTATTTGAAGTAAATAAAGACGTATTTAAATCTATTATATATATAAAATCCAAACGGAAATTTCGTTCCGAACGCCGAGATTTCGAGTTCTACCGCATGGATTTTTACGAAACTTATACCGTTAGATAGGTATCGTTCCAGGGAAGGTTTTAAGCTATAACACATCATTCTACCTAGATTAGTTATAGAATTATTACGGAAAATTCTATTATTTTGGACTTTGTTACTTCACATTTCCTTAAATATCTGGGCTCCTATTGGTCGTAGAGCTTAGATCTCGCGCCAAAAGTAGCTCCGAAGCACCCAAGCAAACTTTTCCCCGCGATTATTTTGTCGTCTTCCGGTTTCCTCTAACTCTATTAGGGGCCCGCGTAGGGTCCCTTTAAAATATTTTTCGTAGTAATTTCAGCAATTATCTTAAATTATTGGTTAAGACCGCCACCCTCCCGATTCATGTATCTACGGAAAGGTTGCATGAAGGAGTTTCGTTCAGATACGCTTTCGTTAAGAATAGAGTGCGCTCCCTGGTGGTGGAATGTGGAACTAACATAACGCGATATTGTTAAAATTAGGAAATCTAACATTGCGATTTGTTTTAAACTTTGAGATAGTTCATAACACATAATCTATTTTCTATTCTATTATATATATATATAATCTATTATCTATTCTATTATCTATTATATGTATAAAATCCAAACGGAAATTTCGTTCCGAACGCCTAGATTTCGAGTTCTACTGCATGGATTTTTACGGAACCTATACCGTTAGATAGGTATTGTTTCAGGGAAGGTTTTAAGCTATAACACATTATTCTACCTATATTAGTTTTAGTATTATGACGGAAAATTCTGTTATTTTGGGCGATAAGGTTACCATTTTATTTCTTGGCGAAATTCATCGTTGATAAAAAAAATTGAAACGGCTATTAAACCTCGAAAAATAAAAGAAAAACTGTTACTAATTTTATTTAAATGAAAAAAAAAAAAGAAAAAAAGAAGAAGAAAATCCGTTTTAATGAGTGATAATATTAAAAAACGGAAACATTTAATCAAAACCTGAAAGAAATATTTGTAATGCTTAAAAATTAATTTAAAAATAAATATTACACTTGATATGCAATATTTGGCTCTTTATCGCTTGCGTTAGATATGGAAACGAATCTGAAAATTTGATTAGATGAAATTTTAACGACATTTTCTTTCTGTTCTGTTCTTTTCTTTTTTTTTTATATCTAATTGTCCCATCACGTGACTTATAGAAGAAACAAGCAGATGTAATTGTGAGTCACATGTGTAATTACTATTTGTTTCTTTACAATTTTTTATTTTTCTTTTGTCGCCAAACAATGTGATTTTAAGCCAAAAATGCATAAGCGTGACATTAGCTTGAGGATGTTCTCACAAATGGTGTTTTTTTAGGTGAAAGAGATCATTTTTTGAGTGCATTTTCATATTCAATTGTAACTTATATAGATATCAGTTAATATTTTAAAAATGGAATCGAATACTTAAATTTCAGTGTGAATTTCTGCCACACATACATATTGTAAAATAATTTCATATTTTTAAAATGTTTTTCGCCGTAATTCCGAAAGCATGTGATATTTATAAACTCGAACTCAGATCAACGAACATTACCCATTTTATTTAAGCAAATATTATCTATTTTCTCAAGTCATATCGCCAATTTCAATTATAGGAAAATTCACAGATTCGAAATCTAGGAAATAAAGATAATTTTTAAGGAAATTTATGTTTTAATACGTTATTACTATCGAAAAATTCAACATTTTGAAAAAAAAAATTACAAGTCTTTTGTAATTCGTCATTTCTTCTTCGTCTTTCTTCGTACTTTCTCCTCTGTTATGTAATATTTCAAATGATATTGGACTAATTTTAGATCATCGATTCACCGCAAAATCGCATATCTAATATAGTATATAAAATAAAGTCTGGATTAGGGGACTAATTAACGCACAGCGCAAACTACTGAACTTAAAATCTTGAAAATCGTGGTAAAAATACTTCTTATGACATATTCTGCTAAGAAAGGATTTTCTAAAGTGTCACCCCTAATGGTTTTTGCACGGGGAGGGGAAAAAACGTCGAATATCAAAATTATGCGTCAAATGATAGCATATTTTAATGTAGTTTTGTATGCTGAATCGAATGCTACCAAATAAATAAGTCCAACAGTTCATGACACATTTCATATTTTTCTAATTTGGCGGTGTCTTTGGCATCTAAACCTCAAAATAATCTATCATTACATCCGTTACTCTAGCAACGGAAAAAATTCAAATCAACCCTTTTGGCTGAAAAATAAAAACGGCTCTATGAGTTTGAAATAAAAATGCAAGCATCTTAATTTTTTTAAAAAATAGTGATTTTATGTAAAATGAAAGGGAAAAAATTACTGAGAATTTAGTGTTATAAAACAAAAATGGAAAAGGTACTACTTAGATATTCCGTCGACCAAAAATCTATCGTCAAACTGCAAGATTAAATGCCAATAATGGTTGATCGTAAATATCAAATTCACTTGAATTTAAACAAACTACACGTGTTTACGTTATCAAGTGATTTTAATTTCGACGTTTTATTTGTATTTTTATTAATGTTATACTAATTTATTTGTTATTTCGTTATTTAAAATAAAGATTATGTCAATTTATGTAATTTGGCGAATGGTTTGGCGATTTATATAATTTGGCGAAATTGGTCGACGTGATAACAAGTAGTACCAATGAAAATATTTAAGTATGAAAGCAATGTTTGTAACGACTTAAAAATTATTTTCATATATATAAACTCGGTTTATGGCGTCAGATGCCGTCATCCGAAGAATCTACAAGAGTCTTTTTCCATTTTTTCCGGTCATAGGTTCCTCAATGAAAGAAATTGGAATTGGAATAATATTGTGCGATTTATAAATTGCTCCTCGATAAGAAGAAAAAATGCGTACATTTATAACAACCGTGCGCACATCTCGCTGATAGCATTTTTAAAATTCCCAGTAGCAGTAGTTACATTTTGCGTATGTAAATTAAAAATATTTTTTTTGCTTTTAATTATGGCATTATTTCCTGTTATTGTTTATCTTTTCAGTTTTTTAAATGAAATTAGTATAAGGCATGCATTTTAAATTAAATGAGTGAAAGGTTTGTGTTTTAAATGAAAATTATAAAATAAGAATATACTATGAAAACAATCTTTATTGATTTATTACCTGCGCCCGGCTGACATAAAAGTATCACAAAAGCTACATATTCACTTTTCTTTGAGTAGTTGCTCATGAGAATTCAAGTTAACCTTCCGTAATCGGATACTTCACATATTGGTGTATTAGCTTTAATGTTGAAAGCATCGTTTTTGTTTGAAGCGAAAACTTTACTATGAATTCTATTACACAAAATCGCATCATCATCATCTACTATATATTTACAACGGAAATTTGTATTTCATTCCGATTGTTTATAATACTTTCGTAGGATATACCACAATTAGTTAGGTAATAATTTTGGAAAGGTTTTAGTGTATACATATTGTTCAAGGGTACTTAGTTATAGAACAACAGTAAAAGTTCAAAAATTAAGTGAACCTGATTATGAAAGTTTAGCCTTTTTAAAAAAATTTACAGCACATATTTTGTTACAAGTGGCCCTGTTGCATGACTTTTAGGAATGGTGTTAGTATATACGATTTCATTATATGTTGATTAGTTACAGAGGTATTAATTCCTGTTGCCATAACGGTCTCATTACCCGACCATAATTGCGCTGTTTATAATCAACTAAAACAATTACTTCTTAATTGCTAAATTTTGTCCAACGCTGAAGATAACATTATATCGCATTGGCGTTCGCATCGTTTTCAGTAATGTGCAAGGTCAAGCTGAAGATCCATATTGTTTAAAATACAAGTTCAAATTCACCATTTAGTTTAATCCAAGGTTCATTTGGAAATATTGACCAGCGCAGCGGGTATAGCCTGCTAGTATATATATATATTGCTCTCTTTAATTTTCATAAAATTTTATTTTCTACTTTTTAGTTCTTAAAAAATTAATTTTGAAGTTTCGCAGCCATTTGGCGCATTTTTGCAATCGTGGTTTGGCACATAATTAACTCCGTTGTTGTTATAACTTGTATACAGTTGTAACTATAAAGGATTTTGGTGAATTCGAAAATGCCTTAAAATTATTTTATTAAACTATAATTAAGTTCTAAAATATCGAATACTGTATTGTCTTCGGTAACACACTTATGTACACAAATTTTTCTAAGCCTAAGCATCTTAGGAAGTGGCGAAAAAATAATTACAAAATTCAATTATACGCGAAGTTTAGTAATTTAAAAGAGTGTAAAAAGAACTTCAAAACAAGATTATGTTTAAATATAAATTGAAGTGAAAAAAATCACTTTTCATATTAAATAATTTATTATCTCACCTTAAATTAGATCGTGCCAAATTTTGTTCAATGATTGTTCATGTTTACAGAAATGCGTATGTTTGAACACTTTTAATACTGGAATCTATCCAAAACTCTATAATAGGTATATATATATATATATATATACATATAAAATATTTTTTTGGCGGGGGGAGGGGTTTTGTCTTTTTATAATTACAAAGCCGAATGTTACGTTTAGCTTGATATTTTAAGAACATAATGTGATAAATTGCATATATCATGGTGATATGATAATGTGTTTTCGCTATGAAAATTCAAAAATGTTGGTCAATTATAGTAATTAAAAAGATATTAGCAGCCTTTTTTATACTTTACTGAGTATGGTTAAAGGTTAGTGTAACATTTTTTTTTTTTGAGAAATATAAGCCAATAAATAAAATGCATCGAGTAAAGAGTTAAAAGATTATATTTTAATTGTTAGGAAGATAATAGCTAAATGTGTTTCTGAAAGTCATGTTATTAAAACCTGTTCTATTTTCCACGTTTACAGATAGTTAATACTTACAAATAAAAACATACAATTTCTATCAGTATTAGTAATTATAGATAATTAAAATATAACATATTCTTATTCGTTATTTATTGTACAATTAAATGACTTTTTAATAAATAAATTATTTTAAAGTATTTTACAGAGGCTCAAAATTTACACATAAATACATTTTAAAATCATTAATACATAGAATGAAGCACACGAGTTGGTCGTGTATTGTATGTAAAATACTTGATATTGCAAAACTACTTGATAGCATTATTTCTATATTGCTAAATATATTTATTATATGAATGGGCTTTTTGATAAGAAACAGGTTATTAAAGGAAATCAGTAAAAAAGAAAAGATATTCGCCCGTTATAACGTGCTCAGCTGTCTCTAAAAATAATATAAACATTTAATGTTAATAAAATGTCCCGTTTATTGTTTATATGATTGCATTTAATGATGGAAGTACATTAATAAATATAATCAATTATGTTATTCATCCAGGAAGCTTTTTTTCGCCGTTCTTTCTGTATAAAAATATACCTCTTTGTATACATGCGATTCTGTAAATAAACGTTGATAATACAAAAATGATAATCATTACTTTTGCTCATCATACAAAAAAAAAAAAAAAAAAAAAAAAAAAGCACCGACTGTAGTTAATGACACTTTTTCCATCAGTTCAAAAACACCGTAATAAAGCATCAACTTTTTAAATGGTGAAAAATATATCAAAATATACTTTTCAAAATAATTTTGGAAGTCCAATTTCAGTAACTGCTGCTTATAATCAAAAAGGTATTCTAAATCTTTTGTATAACCTAATATATAGTCCATAGATTTTTATACACATCGCACAATATTCTAATACTTTATATATATAGAAAAAGAATAATAAAATTGTAAATTCGCATTCAGCATTTACTGTCCATTGGCATCATAGTATTTTAGTCAGATTACGCATTCCATATGCTATAGACAAAATTGTAGTTCACCATAGTAATGAATACCAATCCCATTATGTTTGAATCATCGTTAAAATACACTGCAGATTTATTTATTTTACATAGACTGCAGACGGCGTAATTTTTTACATCCGTATGCCAAATATTTCCGAAAAAAAATTACCTGATCATGCCGTGCCAATAACCAAAACATTTAGTGTATAAAATAATACTGCATAAAGACTACTTAAAGTTTTCCCCATGACATTTAGATAAATATGCATAATATTTGTACTTGTATACCTTAGAAAGTAATTAAAAAAAAAAAAAACCTTTTTTCCTGTTTTTGCATCTTAGATGACAAATAAATTATGTAATTTACATATTTAATTTTTTTAAGGAATATAAACAGAAATGGAGTCATCTGATAAGAAATGTCTATTGAGTTTTCATATTACTTATTTACAAAAACGATGACTCAAGTTAAAAGAAATCAAATTGGCAAACACCAAATTCTTTAAACATTCGTTCGTGTCTGGAAATGATTGCCGATACTTCATAACTTTAGAATCGGCATTGTTTCTTATAACACATTGTAATGTTTTCTGTACGATAACCTATTTGTTCCGGCTAATTATCTAAAAAAACTAATTCGTCAGCGCATGCTCTATTTGAACTGTACACTTTTGAACTGAAATGAACTAATCCTTTATTGATTTTAGAATGCTTTAGATGTAATCTGTCGAATAGATTTTTATGTTCCGTTTTTATCATTAAATGTTTGTTTGTGCCGTAAAGAATGTTGATTATTGATTATTTGTAGAATAAGATACCACTAAAACACATAGATGCTAGATTTAATTTGAAATGAATGTTTAGATTAAGTAGAAAATAATAGAATTTTTGTGGTGCATCGCGCCATTAAGACTCGATGTGAAAAGATTACTGCCCAATGTTTTTGTTTTGTTTCGAGTAGGAACTAGTGAGTGTTGATTTTTGTTATTATTTTATTTTTTGAAAATGAATGAAAATAAAGAACGAAAAATGCGCGATACACATCGAATTCTATTAAATAAATTATTTGAAGAAATTGAACAGTATTTATCTAATAATGAAAATTCTTTAAAAAATTAGAAGAATTAGTTGGTAAATTAAACTTTAAGTGTAAGTCTATTAAGGATCATGATAATAATATTTTAAGCCTAATAAATGCGAAAAATGTCGAAAATGAAATCCTGAATATTGATGAATATGACCAGAAAATAATAACTTACAGAAATAAATTAAACTTTAAAATTAAAAGCTTCAATTCTAATGCAGATATTACACATAGTAATAACATTGATTCAGTGCGAACATATCATGCTGCTACTGAACTGAAAACAGTAAAATTGCCAAAGATACAAATTAACCGATTTTTTGGACAGGACACATTTTTAGAATTTTGAAACAAGTTTGAATTAGCAATTGAGAAAAACCCAAGTATAAGAGATATCGAAAAAATTACGTATTTGAAAACTTTGGTTTCAGGAACGGCTGCAAACACGATTAATGGTTTTGGATTAACTGAAAATAATTATGCAGCGGCCGTATCAGTTTTGAAAGAAAGGTATGGTAGACATGACATGCTCGTACATGCTCACTTGAACAATTTATTAAATATGAAAGGTTTGAAAAGTTCTTCTGGCATTGCTGGTTTAAGAAATTTATATGATAAATGTGCAAATTCGAAACTTAGAGTCGTTAGGTGTAAAATCTGATACATACAGTTGGTTATTTTGCCTAATATTACTAACGCTAGTACCCCCAGATTTGACATTAGAATTTAATAGAAATCTAAAAGACGGAGAAATGTGGAATATAGAAAAACTTGTGAGTTTTCTTAAAAATGAAGTTGAAAGTAGAGAAAGGGTATCAACCATACATGATTTAAATGCTAAGAAATCATTTTCTAATGATAATAAAGTTGAATATGGATCAAAACTTACAGATAAACAATTGAAATGTAAGCCTATATATAAATTTAGTACGAAAGGATATAAACAAAATAGTGTTCCAGCTACGGATTTAATGACTTCTGTAAATAAGAATTTCTATTAATGTTGTAATAGTGTTAATCATTATAGCGAAATGTGTAAGTCTTTAACCATAGATCAGAAGAAACAAATACTAAAAAAGCAAGGAAGATTTTTTTATGCTTACAGTGTAAACAGAGAATTAAAGACTGTGAAAATATCAAAATGTGCGATATTTGGGGTAAGAAACATAATAGGGCTATTTGTTTTCAATTTGAAAATGATTCCAAAATAAATGTTGATAAAAATGTCGTATCTATTTCCCATTGTGGTAAGAAATCTACTAGTAATGAAAAGAATGAAAACACGCATTGCAACACATTTTTGCAGACTTGTTCTGTTATAATAAAAAATACTAAAAATGATAGTAATGAACCAATTCCTGTCTTATTAGATAATGGTAGCATGATGACATTTATAATTTGCGACATTTCACAAAAGTTACAATTGCCGGTTATTAGAAAAGAAACTTTATCTGTTTATGCTTTAGGAGCCGAAAAGGCAACTGAGAAAACGTATAATGTAGTAAAGGTAAAACTTGTAAATAGAGAACATCCCACTTTACACATTGAAGTTGAAGCTCTGGAAACAGATCAAATTCCCGCTGCTTGCTTAGCCACTCCTGATCAATACATAAGGAAAACATACAATAAATTAAAAAGTTTACAACTAGCTGATAATTATGAATGTACTAGTAAACAAATTGCAGTTTTAATCGGCACTGATAATTATTATAATATTGTAACTCGCAGAATCAAAAGACTAAAGAATAATCTCCTAGCTACTGAAACCCTTTTTTTTGGCTGATGCTTACAGAGTTATACGGGGTCAGCCAATGAATTGCTCAGCATGAAAATTATAGTTGAAGAAAAATATATATCCGACCAAATCAGAAATTTTTGGCAATTGGAAAGTTTAGGAATTGAATACGAAACTCAAAATATTAGTAATATGGGCGATGACATTATGGTTGGTTTTTAGTCTAATATTGTTTTTAAAGATAACTGGTATAAAGTAAAATTCCCATGGAAGGGGAATTTGAAAATGTCTCTTAGTAACAATCACGAAGTTGCACAAAGAAGGTTTTTGAAATTTAGAACAAACTTTAGAAATGACCCTTTGTAGAATGACTCTTTGTAGCTCAGAATATAAAGCTATTTTAGATAGTTATTTAGCAGAGAATATTATAGAATCTGTTGACAATACATCTGATGCAAACACATTTTACTTACCGGACAGAGCAGTAATTCGTGAAGATAAGTCAACCACTAAAGCTAGAATTGTCTTTGGCGGAAGCGCCCATACTAAAGGTGAACTGTCACTAAATGATTGTTTACATACCGGATTGAATCTCATTCCCGAATTGTTCAGCCTTTTAATCAAATTCAGAAACTTCCCCATAGCAATTACTACTCATATTCAACAAGCTTTTTTGCAGATCGAGATTGCTGAACCAGATAGGGACGTCACCAGATTTTTCTGGGATAATGAACCATGGATTGGTGATCCAGATAAGGAATTTAAAATATTCAGACTAAAGAGAGTTCTCTTCGGGGTAAAATCAAGCCCCTTTCTTCTGGCTGCTACTATAAAGCATCACCTACAAAAGTATGTAGAAACATTTCCTGAACATTTTGAAATTTAAAATTCATCATTATACGTTTCTGATTTTATTACACGTCAACTGAATGTTGATTACTCATTTAAAATTAGTAAGGAAGTCTATGAAATATTTCAAGAAGCTAGTATGACTTTTAGAAAATGGAAAACCAACTCGCATGAATTACGTGAAAAATGGAAAGAATATGTTTTACATATTGATGAAAATTCTGATAACTTAAATCTCACTACTCAACATTTAATACCTTCAAAGGTTTTAGGGGTTTCTTGGGACCCAAATAGTGACATGTTTCCATTTACGGCTCAAAATAAAGAAAATTATCATTCGAATAAACTTAGTTCTAAACGTTATTTATTGCAAACTGTTGGTCGGTCGCATTTTTGACCCAATTGATTTTATAAGTCCTTATACTATTAGAATTAAATGTTTAATTCAAGAAATTTTGTGTTTAGGACTTGGCTGAGATGAAAACCTACCCAAACATCTAGACAATTTATGGAATGAATGGTTTCAAGAAATAAAAGAACTAAATTGTATTAGCATCTCGAGATATTTTTTGGCTGATATTGTTTGATTATTTTGAGTTACATAGTTTTTCAGATGCTTCAAAGAAGGCATATGGTACGGTAGTGTACCTTAGAGCGGTGTTAAAGAATAAGAACATTGTTACCAGTTTTGTGGCAGTAAAAAGTCGAGTTGCCCCTTTAAAAACTGTCTCAATACCCCGGCTTGAACTTTTATGAGCCCTTTTGTCTGCTAGACTTTGAAATAAAATTGCTAAAGAATTAGCTTTTCCTAAAACTTGCTACTTTTGGACTGACTCTACTATTACTTTCTTTTGGATTAGAGGAGAGTTAGAGATTTAAAATGTTTGTCAGAAACCGAATAAAGGAAATCAGAAATCTTAGTGATCCATTAAATTGGTTTTACTGTCCTGGAAAAGAGAGTTGAAATTTTCAGAGTTGAAAAATAACCATCTTTGGTGGAAAGGTTCCCAGTGGTTATAGCAAGACAGATCTCTTTGGCTAAAATTAGATAATGCATTGGTTAAATTAGATGTTTCTGAAGTTAAAGATCAGTTAGAACTAAAGAAAAACCCTGTTGTAAAATCAACTATTGTAAATGAAAATCAGTTAAACATTGATTTGATTAATCGATATTTTTCTTTTATGAAGTTAATAAGAATTTCTGCATGGTGTTTAAGATTTTTGAAAAACTGTAATTTGAAATCAAGAATTAGAAAATATTTAGATACTTTTGAGTTACAGAATGCGACCAAGAAGCTGATAAAGATTGTTCAAAATTTCGCATTTCAATTTGAAATTCAATTTTTAAAGGAAAAACGTCCTCTCCCAAATAACAGTAAGATCTTAAACTTAAAAGTATTTCTAGATGCTGATGAACTGTTAACGATCGGAGGAAGGCTGAAATTTTTTAATTTGTCAGAATCTCAGAAGCACCAAATACTTTTACCAAAATCTCACTATTTTACTGAACTTTTAATTGATTATTACCACAAAAAATTCCTACATTCAGTTGTACAGACAACTCTACCTTGATTAAGACAATTTTATTGGATACCATCTGGTCAAAGTCAAGTAAAGAAAATTATAACTAGGTGTGTGACTTCTCTCCGAACAAAAAATCAAACTTTTCAACAATTGATGGGTAACTTGCCCCGTGATAGAATTGTACCATCTAAACCGTTTGAGAAAACAGGCGTCGGTCTAGCAGGTTTTATTATAACAAAACCTAACTTAAAACGTTCAACGATAACCCTAAAATCATACATTGCTATATTTATTTGTTTGTCTACCAAAGCCGTTCATCTAGAAATTGTTTCAGACTTGACCACAGAAGCATTTTTAGCCTATTTCAGAAGATTCACTGCTCGGGGATCTAAGCCCTGTGTCATATGGAGTGATAGTGGAACAAATTTTAAGGGTACTTGTGCTCTTTTGAAATCCTTCTATGAAATGTGTACTTTGGAAAAAATTAAGCGATTTAGTGCTGAAGAACGAATTCATTGGAATTTCATACCCCCTGCATCCCCACATTTCAGTGGATTATGGGAATCAAATATAAAAACCATGCAGCAAGTCCTCTTGAAGATAACTAAATCCTCTATCTTAAATTTTGAAGAGCTGTCAACACTTGTCACGCAAATTGAGGCAGTTATGAATTCACGTTCGTTGACCCCCTTTTCTGCAGATGTTAATGATCTGCATCCACTGACGCCTCGTCATTTCCTCATTGGAGGTCCTCTTTTGAATGTTCCTGAAAATAATGCTATCTTAGACTCTTTACCTTTTTCTTCTACGTGGACACTAGTGCAGAGATTAAAAATGCAATTCTGGCACCGCTGGAGAAAGAAGTTAGAAGTTATTTGAAGTTTATTTAATTTAATTTCTTAAAACGTTTTCCGGTACGAAAACATTAAACTTGGTTTAAATAAATCCATATATTATTGAAGAATGGCCGGAGCTTACACTCGTGTAAGTTATTTTTATGTGCGAAAATCTGGTGGCTGCTACTTGTATTTACTACCATGTAGCTATGAGTGAAGTCTTGCAAGATTATGTCATATATATATTAAAAATAACTTTTATACACAATATTGTGATTCAATGAGTCGCATTTTAGTTTCTTCAGTAAAAGTCAGACTAATTTGAACAGTTTAACCACGTTTTGAACCAGAAAGTTTATTTGACGAACTTTTATTTATTTCATTTTAGGCTTTTATTTGGAGTTTATTTAATTTTTTTTTCTTAAAACGTTTTCCGCTACAAACGTATTAAACTTGGTTTAAATAAATCCTTATATTACTGAAGATTGGCCGGAGCTTACACCTGTGTAAGTTATTTTTTGTTTGAAAATCTGGTGGCTACTACTTGTATTTACTACCACGTAGCTATGTGTAAAGTTTTGCAATATTATGCGATAAATTAAAAATAATTTTTATATGCACTAGAACAACCATGAATTACATAATACGTAATATAAAAATTTCAGCTGGAGATAGCCTGCTTATTTGATACAGATAACGCACGCTAAAATAGCAATAACTTAGCATCAACTTATTTTATATGTTTCTTATTAATTTTCAAAATATGTAATACAGGGTGTCCATAATTAAACGACTCTACTTTAAAGTTGTCTGCAGACAAAATTATTGTTCGTAAAGTTGTGAAATACATAATAAAGGATGGGAATTTGTTTAAGATAAAAAAATATAAAAGAATAGTTAAAATTTCGCCACCAGAGGGCGGTTTTTAATAAATTACCCATTTAGCATCACGATAGTTTAGAAATTTTATTTATTAAACTAACCTTATTCTAAAGACAGCATTTCACGACATGTTCCTAGTATTTCCCAGAATACAAGACAGTCAACTGTGGAACATGCTATCTCTATAATTCCAGATGGTATCTGAGAATGATGAAAGTCATACAGAACATGTTTGGTTATAACAAAATTTGTTAAACTATCGTAAATGCACACTAAATGTGTAATTCGTTAAAAACAGTCTTCTGATTTCTTTTTTCGCTTAAACAAATTCCCGTACTTTTTATTGTGTCCTCAAAAAAAAAGTCTCAATATTCTAAACAATAGTTTAGTCTGTATACAACTTTAAATTAGGGTCGATTAATTATGAACATCCTGTAAATAATTCTAAATGAGTAATTTATTAAAAATCGCCCTCTTGTGGCAAAACTTTGAACTATTTTTATTTATAATTTTTTTAGCTTAAACAAATTCCCTTCCCTTTTTTTTATGTCTTTCACAAAATTTCACAACTTTATGATCAATAGTTTTTTTCTGTAGACAACTTTAATGTAGGCTCGTTTAATAATGGACACCCTGTATGTTTCTAGTTTCGTGATATAAGATATTATTTTTTTACTAGCCGCCATTGGCGGCCGCTTTGGTCTCCCTTAAATACATGCTAAGCATTATATCATGCTACTTTTATTGAGAATTTAGTTTACTTGTTCAATCCCTCGGCAAATCAGAAATTTCTCATAGAGAAATCAAGAACTAGGTATTTTTATTTTAGCTGGCCGAATGCGATAAATCGCCAAACATTGTTCCAGTCGCATTTTTTTTCGTATTTCATTAATTTCTTTTAAAATACAATCCTTTCACTAATTTTCTTTAAAACACAGAATTTTACTTTAAAACTGAAACATGTAAAATTCATGACTTTCACTTATTTCTTATTTTTAAGAAAAGAAAAAGATAATAATACCATAGACCATGGCATTTAATTTCAACATCAAAGCATTGTTTTAATTTACTACGCGAAAAACAAAATATACTAACTGGAGAGTTAAAAAAATACTATTGCCGTGACTTGGACCTGGATAACATAAAAGTACCAACAATTCCTTGCGATCATGGCCATTTTTACGTAGTTTTATTCAAAAAAATATTTTTTATTAAATATGGCCGCCTTGCATATTAAAAACAAAGCGGTTAGCCCCGGAACTGTTGATGACAGTCTCATGACTTGAGTTATTATTATAGAGATATGTAAGTGCCAAATGCTGTTAGAAAACATCAATTAGAAGAGCTAAATAGTTTAATTTACGTACTAAGTGCAGGTAGTGTTACCATGTAACTATTTTTATGAATTCCGTTTGTCTGTCCATTTATCTGTCCCTGCGTCCGTCTGTTTGTCCATACTCTAATTCGCCTCTAATTCTCAATTTAATAAATATAGTCCAATTTCCATTAAATTAGTGTATGTTGTTAGATTTTTACTATGGCATGTCCACTATTAAAAATGAAGATGTAGCTCTTGTGGTTCATTTACAGAACTCTGAAAAGAATTATGTTACATTATATAAGTTTAAGTGAGTTCATAGACAGTTTATATTATTTCTTTTTAAATAAATATTACGTTATAACTTGTAAGAGAAAAATAAAATTCTTCTTACCTGTAAGTATCATAATAGCTGCTTCTTCAGAGATGCACTGCTTTTTCACGAGAATGCTGAAATAATTATTTTATTAGAAAATCGTGTATGTTGGTTTGGATGAAGAATTGAAGAGTCTCTAGCAGGTCATCTGAATCTAGGATTTACATGAACAGAGATTAATAAAGTGCACAATATATTGATTAAATGATTTAAATATACATAATAAGACGTTTAGCATAGTAATTATGAGTATACATTTCATAGGAGCGAATTATGCTTCCTAAATTAATGTAAAAGGAGAACAGTTAAAATGCGCCCTTTCTGTTTCAAAGACCAACACCCATCTAAAAAGGGTCTATAAAAGTTAAACGACGGTCTTTAGTTCGGAGTTTAATTATACAAAAGAAATTTATGATCTTGCAGATTTTCTTTTTTTAGTGTAAGAGTTCATTAAAAGAACCACCTGTGAAATCCATAGTACTGTAATCTATTGCAGCGGAATCAAAGTACAACGTAAAATCAGTTTATCAAGGTAATGTCTATTAGTCTTTTGAAGTTTGATAAACCACTGGTCAGCAAGTGGCGACGACTATTAGGCATATTTTACAAACAAGCGAGGACGGAATAATGTTTTGGACTATTTCTTACACATTATATCCTAAAAATTGTTTGTGGTGCCTTTTAATGATATTACACTATTTAAAACATATGGAAATTTCTATATCTAACTCATGTGTACTACAAGGCTCTTTCTGTAAAATCAGGTGTGCATATAATTTATCGTTCATTTACATGGATGCAGACACACAAAGGAATTTGACTACAAGACTGCCTATGAAGAATAATTGCTGGAAGTTCGTTTTCAGTTTCGGTCCGTGTTTCAAATTTTCACTATTCTGTGGATATTACTTGATGTGAATAAGTTCTATTCATCCTATACAATGGTACACAGATTTGAAGTGCATTTCCTTTATTGACGGAAATTGATGAATAGGAATTTTGAACTGAACTATGCTCTTTTATTGAGTTAACATACATCATACTACATAGTATTCCTATAAATCAATACATTATAAGCAGGGATGCACAAAACATTCAGATATTTTTTCTGACTGTTGCTGATGATTGCAGAAAATGGGTTTAAAATGCGTTATGCATTTTGTAAATTGTTTTCCAGACATATTTAACTTAATAAACTGAAAATTTTTGTTACAGTATTGTGAATGCGTTGGAAAGTGTTTCATAGTTGATGCTGGATGCATGATTTTTCGCTCTTGTTAGTTAATAACATTGCTTGATTGCTTCATATTTTAAAAATTCTAATAATCGACATATTTATTTAGAGAATAAATAAAGCGTAAATAAGACAACTTATACTATTTTTAAAAAAGTTGCAGAAATCAAGTAATCTGCATTTTAAAAATATAGGACATTGACAGAACTTTGTACTGGATGATTTACAAATTAAATTGCGATTCTAATAACATTCCTTTAGCTAAGTTTACATCATTAAGAAGCCGTAAGATGCTGTCCTTATGTCGCCACTCTAGCAAGAATTTGGTAAAAGTTACGAAAGTGTCACACATGGATTGTACTTAACCGTTAAATGCCGTTTGTTACCTTTCGGCAACATACTCAAATTAGTCTTTTAAAATACTAATAGAATAATATTAAAGCTTTAATGCGTAATGTTGTGAATAAAATAATTTAAGTCTTAAAATTGAAATTTGTTTTGTATTATATATATATATAGATATATTTTTTTTTCATCGGGGGCAACACTAAATTCTGAAAAGCAGAATTCTTGGATTCTAGTTTCCAATTGTTTTCGTAAAGGGATTCTAATGCATTCTGCAATTCCCTTAGCAGTTCACCTCGCACACGGAGTGGAGAAAATATAGTTGCTACAACTTTACGTCCCTGTGACAGGATGATTGCTTTCATAATTTAACAATCTTATCTGAGAAAAGAGACGGCTAATATTCCTTTTTAAAACACAGTTTTAAAATTCTACAAAATAATTAAATTATCAATGAATGCAAATGTGTTGACAATTTATCACGCTCGTCCTGTACATAGAAGACTATAATATGCATGAAATAGGAAAACAAATCCATAAATTCATTGAAAAATGTCTTCATGGGATTTGCTATTTTACGGTCGAAAACATCGGTATTTTGTTGTTGTTGTTGTTGAATATTTTTTTTTATTTATAGTCTGTAATCATCTCTGTGAATCAATTTGGACAAATGCGATGCTCTTTCGTAGTTATTTAGTGCTTTAGCACAATGCGTCCGTTAGGTTTACACTGTTCTGGAGTGTTTACTTTGCTTTTCACTATTTTATTTAACACGCTCTAAACACATTTTACACAAAATGACTTTTCTGAAACTGGGCGGGATCGGAACGCAAAAACTATTAAACCGATCTCGCTGTTTTTTTTTTTTTTTATTATTAAAGGTATATAGTTTATTAAATCTTGGACTACTTTCAGATTTTTTTTAACGAAATAAATACTTTAAAAAGCATGCCATAGTGCAAAAAAAGCGGTCAGAAATAGACCTTTTTTTTTTCTCAAACCGCTGTCACTTTGTTGTTTTTTAACCTTTTGACCCCAAAGTACTTGAAGCTCCAGATAACGTTACCTACTTTCATACATGACATTTTCTACATGACAATTGATTGCAAACTAATCTGATGATTGCAAACTAATCGGAACCCGCCCGACTGGAAGTGCGTGGCGCCCATTCTAGGGCACCCACCCACGCAACCCGAGCAGCATCATCATTTTTTTTATAAAGAAATGTTAAAATGTTCTTCAAATGATAATAAATAACATAAAAAAAACACCTGGAGCTATAATCTTTAATCCTATTACAGAAAGAAAATGCTGACAAGCAACCCTTTTTTGCCACTGCCACCTCAAATCTTCCCTTAACTAAGAAATCTATTTAAAATAACATCAAATTTGACGAATAGAAAGAGATAAATTTTTATGATTGAAAAAAATTATTCAAACACGAAATAATGAATATTTTTTCCACATTCTTCTGGCAAGTAAATTGCCATTTTATACTAAAAATTTCTCTTTCCGCTTTTATGCAATTGCAATACAATTCAGAATATTCTCAAAACTTCGTCTTATAGTTCCACAATTTCATTGAAATTCAAAGTACTATGTTCAACTCAAAAGAAATTAAAGGACAATTTTCTATAGAATTCAATAGTACGTAAAAGTCTGTATAAAGGCTATTACTGTGAAGTCCATGAGTGAAGACGGAGAAAAGGACTCCAATGCACATTATCCTTCGCTGTCTTTATTATACCCCTTAAAGATTCTCTCTACGACTATTAATTTTGAACCAAACGGCTAAGTAGTAACTATATTGGATGGGGCTCTACAATATAGAACTATGGCGATTACTTGGAAATTAGAAGGGAAGTTTACAATTTTCAGGTACATTGTATAAGATTCGAAAAGTTTGATATTAGAAAACGGTACTGATACGTATATTTATTTGCATCGTTAAAATGCTATCCAATTAAGTTGTCTAAGAAAAATTGTAAAACATGTACTGCAATCTAGCATAGCAAAATCTTTTCAAAAGGAAATTTAAAATTTCTCTTTTATTTTAATAATTAATTTAATTTTAAGTACTACAGGATTGAATAAAGTTGAGAAATTAGTGAAGAGAAATTGATTTTTACGTTGCAGTTTCTCAGCACACACTGTTTGTACCTAAACAATGTTTATTTTATGTTTTTAGTATATTACTTTTTTTAAATAAAACTAAACACATTTATATAAATAAATAAATAAATAAATAAATAAATAAAATTTTATATTAAAATCTTCAATTCTAAAATCTTTGTTCACAGATTTATTTAGATGGTCAGATAATCATTTCAATATTCCATGCTAGAAATATTTTGTAAAAAGTCCTTCCGGCCAGTGCCGGGAGGAAGAGGTAGCTTTCATAATCCTTATTTAAAAAAAGCCAACTTATATCATGCAAACACACGAAGCTCAATTTAGTGGAAACCGAATATAGGAGATTCAATACTAATTTTTATCAATATAATGAATGAGAATTTCTCGAAATTAGTCAGCTTTATCCAAGCTGCTTTTCTTTAAAGTAACTTATATTTGGCTGTCAAATTCGGCAATTTCTTAAAGTGCCTGTCATTTTAAGACAACATGGTGGATGAGGCTAAGCAGTGAACTTGGTCGAGACCTTAGTAATTGCTGTGCACATACTCACTCACATCGGAATCGGTTAATATATAGGAGTGCTGTCGCATGCAAAGAATCAGATTTTTCAAAATGTCACCCACAATAGAAATTGAAACTGCTATATCTGAGCCATTTTTTAAGGTAAAGACAAACAAAAAATGCTCCTGAATCCTTATATCAAGATCAAATACTTAAGAAAGAAACCTTTTTCAATTTCTAATTTTTTTGCACCTCAATTTAAATATATATATATATTTTAATTTAATGGCCGCCATTTTGAAACAAGATGGCTGATGAATCTGGCCAGCGAACTTGGTCAAGGTGTTGATGTATACTATCCACATGACTTCTTACATCGAAATAGGCGAATACGTGTGTTATCGCGTGACAAATACAAGATCGTTTCAAAATGTTAGCCATGCTAGAAATTCAAAGTGCTATAAATCAGCCATTTTTTAAGATATCAACAAAAGAACAAATTTTCAGAAACAAAAACTGCTCCGGAATCTTTGTATCAAGGCCAAACACATAAAAAAAATCTTTTTCATTTTCCAATTTTTTAATACCTCATTTTGAATTTTAAATTTAGTTTTTTTTAAATGGCAACACTTTTGAAACAAGATGGCGAATGAAGCTGGCCAACGAACTCGGTCGAGACATTGGTATGTACTATGTACAGACCAAGTTACATCCAAATAGGTTCATAAATACGCCTGTTATCGCGTGACAAAAATCAGGTCGTTTTAAAATGTCAGCCACAAGAGAAATTCAAAATGCTATTACTCAGCCATTTTTTTTTAGATATAGACGAAAGAAAAACTGTTCCGGAATCTTTGTATTAAGGTCAAACACATACAAAAAAAATCTTTTTCATTTTCCAATTTTTTGGTATCTCATTTAAATTTTTTTATTTTTTAATTTTTTTTTAAATGGGCGCCATTTTGAAACAAGATGGCGGATGAAGCTGGCCAACGAACTCGGTCGAGATATTTGTATGTACTATGTACACACCAAGGTACATCCAAGTCGGTTCATAAATACGCCTGTTATTACGTGAGAAAAATCAGGACGTTTCAAAATGTCAGCCACGCTAGAAATTCAAAATGCTATAACTCAGCCATTTCATAAGATATAGACGAAACAAAAACTGCTCCCGAATCTTTTTATCAAGGTCAAACACATAAGAAAAAAATATTTTTTCAATTTTCAATTTTTGGTACCACATTTCAAATTTAAATTTTTCTTAAAAATTTAAATGGCCGCCATTTTTAAACAACATGGCGGGTGAAGCTGGCCAACGAACCCGGTCGAGACATTAGTATGTACTATGTAGAAACGAAGTTACATCCAAATCGGTTCATAAATACGTTTTTTATCGCGTGACAAATTTCAGGACGTTTCAAAATGTCAGCCACGCTAGAAATTCAAAATGCTATAACTCAGCCATTTTTTAAGATATAGACAAAACAAAAACTGCTCCGGAATCTCAGTATAAAGGTCAAATACATAAGAAAAAAATATTTTTCCAATTTTAATTTTTTGGTACCACATTTCAAGTTTTAAATTTTTTTTAAAATTTTAAATGGCCGCCATTTTGAAACAAAACGGCGGATGAAGCTGGCCAACGAACTCGGTCGAGACATTGGTATGTACTATGTACACACCGAATTACATCGAAATCGGTTCATAATTACGGGAGTTACAGTGTGACATAGGTCAGATATATATATATATATATATATATATATATATATATATATATATATATATATATATATATACATATATATATATATATATATATCAATTTTGAACGGAGGGTGGTTTCGGGGTCTGGGGGTCATGATCGATGAAAATATACCAAAATTTTTTGAAATCGCTTTCCTCCGAACGGCTGCAATAGGTAGCTTTTTTGTAAAGAAAGCTACCTAAAATTTAAGATAAAGTTCTTTAATAGATGTTTAGGGAGGATCAAACTATGGAGGATGCATCCTCAGAGAAAATAAATACAAAATATTTTGTTTCCTTATTTAAAGCTTATCCAATATAAGGTATACATAATATTGACGAAATATCTAAAAATAAAGCTTTTGTATATGAATAAAAGCTCATGTCTATTAAGTAAATACTGCTTACTTTTTAAATCAAATCCGGAGGCTGCCTAATCTACATGAACATGACATTTCTTAGTTCAAAATTTAATAACAAATGAAAATGTGCACATTTACGGTTAATAAATTAAATGCCTATTGCTCATATTCAAAACATTAGAATAATTGAGAAAAAGTAATAAGAAAAAATTATTTTTCATTTATTTATTTTTTATTCTAAGTAAATGCATTTAAATTTCTTATAAATTAAATCTTGAATGTTTAGATAAGATTTTAACATTTACAAAATATAAAATACAGTTCAATAAATTAAGTATACAGCTTTCTGATTGCAAACAATGTAAATAATTCGCTATATAACTTTGATTTTTACCCAGAATAAAAATTAACCATACGAAGTATAATAGATTCAGAAATATCACTCACATGACACATTTTAAGGCGAAAAAGCAAACAAACTGCAAAAAGAATACTGATTTTAAATAAAATCGTCTGAATTTAATCAATGATGCCACCAGTTATCAATTGGTGATAATTAAAGGACAATTAATGTGAAATATTCTAATATTTTGAACAACTTGAATAAATATTCTAATATTTTGACGTTTCAAAATAATTTTTTTTTCAATTAATCTTTTCAAAAAGGATCTTAATTTTAAGATAATAAATAAGTTTAATCAACAATAAGTTCTTAATAAAAATATCGTTTGCATTTTTGCATTAAAAGACATTAAATTACCAAACAATATTTTCAATTTATAAAAAATAAAGTAATTATTCTAATATTTTGAATATTAGCTGTGTCTCATATTATTTCTATTAGAACACGAATACAACTAGATTCTGGAAACATAATTTTAAACATGATTTTATTGTAGTGGATAATAGAAGAATGTCTTGAAAAACTTTAAAAAGATTATAAAAAAATTTAATACTCATACGTAGGATTATTCAGGCAAACAATTACCTTATTAAATGAAAAATAAGTTTATCACATTTAAAAGATAAGTGAAACTGTTAATAGGTAAAATCGGTTGACACATGTAACAGAAGAAAGTGAGTTTACCTCCGTCCTTAAAAAAAAGTAATAGTATTCAATTACTATGAAAGATAAGTGTGATTATCATTATTCAGAATAATAATATAGTTCTTTATACAGGACATGAAGTGTGCCTAAATAAGTTATCGGGTAATTTCACGAAATCGTCTGAATTCATACAGCCAAATAGATTGGTTAGCCGAACATTTACTACACGCCAGTGACAAAATAAGTTTACAGTTGTCAGAATTAATTTAGTTGAAATTACTATGGATGCAACTTCGTTATAAAATTATACTATTTTAAATTGTTTTGTTTTTTCAAAATATTTAAGGAGTCATGAAATTCACATCTAAGTCACCTGCAGCTTATGGTACTACGTGATCTACCAAAATTTCTTTTGAAGCGTCAATGAATATTTGTTGGTCAGTTTATCTCTATTTGTTTGCTTTTTACATGTTCTCATAACTATTCCTAAAAGAAAAGCATAGACTATATAGACCATTGTATTGTTATCTTAATTAATATAAACCGATTTTACATTTACAAAAGACTAAGCTACTAATTAAAAACATTAAAATGTTTTACAATTGTGTTGGTTCTTTAAAAATCCAACCCGCTCCAATGTTGAAGTGATAATCAAACCCATATGCGACATGATCTATTGAGACACGTGGAGTTATTTTCAAACTTCACAAGGCGCAAAAAACTTCTGATTAAGGAAACAGTTTAACCATGTTCATATAATAAATATCTCCCTAATTTTAAGCAAATAAACATTTAATTATTAAGAAAATACTCAAGTACTATAAAAAGACAAAAATCATTCTTACCCGGTAATACGCTCTGCGAATTGCTACGAAAAAACTATGAAGGACAAATATATTCCTTGGTATTGACACTGTTATATGCACGCCGTTTGTCTTTTTTTTTAAAAAAAGCTTCTGTAAGATCACACACTTGCAACAACCAACTTGATTATACCCTATCAGTTAATGTAATAATTTTTTGAAAGGAAGTACAGCAGAACGCCAATAATTAGTATTCCGCTAGTCTGAAAGTGTGGATAATCCGTACCAAATTTTATATGAAAAAAGAGTTTTAGTAAATAACAAAAACAATTATAACCAATTACATTCTCCAAGTATACTATTAGCAATTCGGAATGAATATGCTAATGTATAAAAGTTAATTTTGAAGATAAAAAAAAATAAATTGTCAGAACTATACATTTTAAAGTTGTTCGGTTTTTGCTGTATTTTTACATAACATACGTATATACAGAAAATTGATCATTCCTTTCGGTAGTTTATAAACTATGCTTTAAAAAATAAAGTATTCTAACTATTGTTGCGGACATTGTATTAAATAAATTATTCCGACTTTAATAAAATACCAAAATTTAAGATCTAGTTTCTTTAAGAGGTTTTTTTTTTTTTTCAATTTAATCTAATTATTCTGATTTTACAGATAAATTTGAACTTTATCCGAAATTTATGAGTTGAATCTGAAACTACGACTAACGAATTTCAATTTTAAGAGTGTCCCCAAATACAACTCAAATTGTAATATTTCAACTTGTCAAAAACAATTATTTTTCTCTAGTTGTACATATTTATGTAAAAAAAAGGAAATTAAATTAAATATATAATGAATTTTTCAGGTACATTTTCATTTAAATTGGTATATTGATGTAACATGAAAGAGGCTTCTCGTATAAAATTATGCAAATGTAAATTAGAGTTTCTGCCTAACTAGAAAATGTATTATAAAATTATAATGTATGAAAATTAATTTTACTCATTTTTAATAATGTTTCTGTTTTAAATTATTTTCTTATTCTCATTTTCTCATCTACAAAGCACATTATAACGGCGACACAACAAATTTATTTGATGTCATACATCACGCTTAACACATTATATATTACACAAATATAATTAGTTTTATTATTTCTCTTATGTTTTAGAAACACAGTAATCAACGGACACATAATTAATTTATTCCAGGTTGTGTCTTAAGGTTTTCTATATTTTCAAATATAATGAATTTTACATTTCATTTAATCTTTTTTTCATATACTACTAGCTGCTCCGCCTGGTTGTTGCCGGGCCCGTAATAACATTTTTAACCCGACAGTAGTCTCGTATTTTTTCAGAACGTTATTAGTCGCACTCGGTCTTTTTGCCGCCGGCTTCCCCGCATACAGAAAATGCAAAATAAGAAACGCTTTTCGATTAATATTCGAATATTACATTTCAATGAAGCTATAAATTTGCAGTTTACTTAAACTATACATTTTATTCGTGAGATTTGGAATAATGAAAAATGAAAAATAATTTGACATTATAGATCGTTGCATAGACATTTCCATAAATTTTAACTTTGCTTGTAAAAATGTACTTGAACAAAAAAACATATAGGGTGATTAAAAAAAGATGGGAAAATTTTAAGAGGTGGTAGTACACACCCAAACAAACATTTTGTATCAAAGAATGCATGGTCGAAAACTAGATGTAAAAAAGTTAGGGGGCGCCAAAAGTTATGTTCTTATACGAGGCAAAAACACACAATGAACGATTAAGTTAAGTTACGAAAACAAATTTAATGGCTTTTGGTTACAATAAGTGTTCAAAACATTGACCGGCAGCTGTTATGCACGCAGTACAACGGCGAAGAACAGATTGGGGAATTTTCTGAAACACACCAGGCATATCGCGAACTTCCCCTACAGCAGCCGAAAGCTTGGCGACAAGTTCTTCTGCGGATTCAATGGGAGTCTCATACACAAGAGCCTTTAGCTGTCCCCACAACAAAAAATCGAGACATGAAAAATCTGGTGAACGCGGTGGTGCCTGCTGTGTTTCAGAAAATTCGCCAATATGTTTTATGCCGTTGTACTGCGTGCATAACAGCTGCCAGTCAATATTTTGAGCACTTATTGTAATCAAATGCCATTAAATTTGTTTTCGTAACTTAACTTAATCGTTCATTGTGTGTTTTTGCATCGTATAAGAACATAACTTTTGGCGCCCTCTAGCTTTTTTACGTTTAGTTTTCGACCATGCATTCTTTGATACAAAATGTTTGTTTGGGTGTGCACTATCACCTCTTAAAATTTTTCCCATCTTTTTTTAATCACCTGTAGATGTCTCGATACTTCACTGTGGTGGCGTAGAAACGTCTAAAGTCAGCTACATGGTGGTTCTCTATTCTATTTGTAAGGTGATACTTGTTAGGAGAAGATACATATGGGAGGCAAAAAGACGGACACGCGACTAGTGCCGGGTTAAATGAACCTGAAATTTGTAGCGCAGTTTCGTACAGAGGGGTGGGGGTGGAGTACGGTACAGACGGTGCAAATTATCAGGGCCCGACTCAGTAGGAAAGTTGTGCAAAGTTACAGGTTAATTTTTATTTGTCTCTCACTCTTTTGCTCAAAATTAATTGATGAATTCAATTAAAATTTAATTATGTTTTCAATATTTTAAATTTTTAGTTAAAATCTTTAGATGAAAAAGTAATTACAAATACATCATAATCTGTAGTACTCTAAAAAAAAAATAAAATTTCAAGAAAATACTACTATTTAGATTTTTTTAAATATACTATCCAGCAAATTTATTTTCTAATAGAGTAAAGCCTGTTTATGACGGAATAGTGCAATAAACGAAAAAAAAAAAAAAAAAAAACAGCCTTCATCTCCCCTACTTTAGATACCTTTAAAAGAAGAATGAAATCTTAAAATAGCAAATATGTATTAACTGAAAAAATGTATTTCAAATCAGTCCTATCGAGTTTCTGTTCGTACTGAAGAGGGACTGTTCGTACAGAAAACCAATGCGTTAATCGACTACGCTACAATTGATACGAAAGATTTTGTAAATTAAGGTTCTGCATCAAAGCTTAAATGTTTTTTTTTTTCCCGAGCCGGTTTCATGGTAGATGGTTATTGTTGTAAGAAATCTCTGCAAATTTAATGGATCGTAAATATAAGTAAAACGAAGCCCTTTTTAAAATATAATAAAAAATATGCATATTTTACAGGGAAAACGTTTAACCGAAATGGAGAGAATTTGCACCGAAATATTAATCCTCTTTATGAGGCGTAAAGTGACTTGCCTTTGACGGTTTATTTGAAAGAGTTAAATTTCATATTTTTCAAAACCGATCATTCATATTTTACATCATCGATTTGAAGAAGTTTTCAGCTTTAAAAGCATATTTTTTCTTTGTCAGTACCTTTAAAATTGCATCCTGGGGAGGTGTTGCAATAAGGGAGGAAAACATTTTTGGAAAAACAATCCTTTTTGAACTTTTTTTTTTCAAGGAGTTAATTGCGATGTATTTTTGATTGATTGCAGCATATGAGACGTAAGAGTACAATCTTTCAAAACATGTCTTCTATTTTTAACTTTACTAAGCGGTTTAGACGATGTTAGAGTTAATAAATAATGATAAAATACCCCAGAAATATTTTTTTCCGTTCTTCATTTGCGTATCATCACCTACAGCGCATGTGTCAGAGATTTTCCCGTTTCCTAACGACCCAGATGGATTTTTAATGAGAGTGAGTGACGGTTGTTAATTAATAAATCAAATAATTATCAGAATTTTAAAATTGTGAGGCTCAGGTACATCAGGAGACACTTTGGGATAGCCTCACAAAAAGTTTTAGCCTCGTACGTTCCGTAGATTTTGCTAGCCATCGCACACAGAACACACACACACACACATACACACACAGAGAGAGAGAAAGAGAGAGAGATAGAGAGATATAGACAGACAGAGCGAAACTTTGTTTTATTTGTATAGATGCTATACATGCTAAAAAGTTTGCTAATGAAAAAAAAATAAAGCTACATATTGCATGTTGCATATTGGATGCATACATGCACATTGTTCTTTATTGTACACTATGGTAAAAATGGTAGAAAATAAATAATATTAATAAATAGATAAGAAGTAAAGAAATAAGAAAGGAAAAAAAAGTAATAAAATGATAAGATAAAATTCAGATATAAAAAAATTAGATTTTGATCAGGACTTGTGTTGCCAGGGATCCCGCGTAAATCGCCTTCGGATGATCTGGTTACCAGTATTTTAAATTGATTTTCTTCGCCTTATCTAATGACAGAATGATGTGTGATTAAAGAGGGCGAAATAAACTGTAACTGTAATTGTTGTCCAGAGCATTCAGAGCCCGAATTATGCTGGAAACCTGGCAGCACTAGTCGGGACATGTTCGTCTACGTTAGCTTTTTCTTTTGATTACTCTATTCGTACCACTTTTGAAAAAATAATCTCTTCCACAGGTCCTATAAGACCAGAAATTTTTTAGGATAAATCTACAACAAAGAAATATTTCGTAAATTGTGGCACAATCAAATACAGTGGAACCCGGTTAAGACGCGTTTCAAGGGAGTGGACAAAAGTCGCGTATTAAGCGGGATTGCGTATTAAAAGTGATTTGTATAACGTTGCAAGAACTGGGCTTATTTACACATTTAACCGTCTAAATTCATTTTAGAGCTTTCGTTTATATGTTTACGGTCGAAATCTGTGTCTTTTATTTATATTTAGATTAAAATGTAATTGTACTCCTCTTTAACTCATTGTTTCTTTTTATAGGAGTGACTGGAAAAATAATGGAAAATAAATACGGATTCCAATATGGTTTTATTGTATATTAATATGCAATTAAAAATAAAACAACAAAAATAATTTCCTTACTAGACGAGAAAGGAAAAAAAAAATCTTTGAAGCACAAATTAATTTTGTAAAATCACATTTAATAGTTGTAATAATGAATACCATTATAATCTACTTATTTTTAATAGAAGAAAAACTATCCATATTAATTTGTGTGTAAAAGATATTATTAACATAAATAAAACATAAAGGAATTATCCAACTGCTGTCGTATTTGTTTAATCTTTACGAATATTATTTCTTGTCGCCTATAATAAGCATAATAAAACACAGTAGCTCATTTAAAACCTCACTATAACAGGTATGACCATTAGGGTGGAACGAATTTTTTTTTTCTTCAAACCAAAATTGGCCGGGATGGGAAAGTTGCTCTATCAGATCCTCATTCTGAATATAAAATATTTTTTGAAAAATATTAATATTAAATACTGCCCCAAGGTTATTGAATATTCAGAAAAAAACGTAAAAGCACTCGCCTGTAGAAAAAAAAAATTCTTTTCCTAATCAAAATGGGGTGGCGTGGGAAAGTTGCTCTATCATATCCTCATTCTGAATAAAAAATATCTTTGAAAAATATTAATAATAAATACTGCCCGAATGTCATTGAATATTGAGAAAAAACGTAAAAGTTGTGCATTTTCCCATTTTTTCCCCTCAAATATACAAACTATTTTATTAATTTAGTTTAAAAGGATGATCATCGAATTATTATTATTATTATTATTATCTATTTATAGTAAAAATATGTAATATTTATATCAAATTTGCTTTTATTATGCTAACTCAACGACTATACTTTTTTTAAATATATGAAATTTGGGTAATTGTAATTGTTTTACATATTTTACTTAACCTGTGTAAGAAAATATAATTTGAAATTATCCTTAAAGAACTATAGTAATAAGGTACAAATAATTTACTATTTAATTTACAAGCAGTGAAGTTACCATTTTATGGTAGTCCATACTGTTTTTTGGTTTCAAAAACTGGCATTTTTTTCCGAGACTCTAGACGTTTTAATGTATCCATGGCGTCTCAAAGGACCACAAACAGCAGAAGAAGTCTCTGTAACAAGTCTCACACATCTTTCAGTGGCTTGATTGTATCAAAGGAATAGCTTAATCTTAGGTAAGATGTCTTCATCTATTGCCTTTGGATTTAGGATACACTTTGTAAGAATGTTATGATCTAAAAACTTAGTTAATGGTGGTTCTGTCACGGTCACTTCAGCCTAATTTATGAAATTGATAGTGTCTTTGGTCTCTCAGGTAACTTGATCGTTTATTTTCGTGAAACTTTTATTATTCTGCATAGTGCCAGTACTCATACATACTATATAAGAGTGGCACTGCGCAGTATAATAAAATCTCAAAAGTAAAAAAAATTCTTTACGTACGTGATCTCAGGTAACATGAAAGTGCGTAAAGAATGTCTTCACTTTCAAGATTTTATTATTATGCGTAGTGCCAACACTCTTACATACTGTGTAAGAGCTTTGGCACTTCGCAGAACAATAAAATCTCGAAAGTCAAGAAATTCTTTACATACGAATAAATTTTGAAGCCAAAGTCTATATAGATTCTATAAATTGGACTGAAGTGACCGTGATACAACCACCATTAACTAAGTTCTTTGATCATAACGTTCTTACAAAGTGTATCCTAAATCCAAAGGCAATAGATGAAGACATCTTACCTAAGATTAAACCAGAGTTTCCCCCAGACAGTTTCAGGAGGTTGCTGCACCCTGCCTGCCCTTAGGTTTACAAGATAGCACCCCTCTTGCCCCTCATTTAAAAAATTAGCTCCCTTGTTGCCCCCACCTGAAAAAAGTGCATTTGCTCCTTTGTTTATTAAAAAAATTTACTTGCATAGTAAAAATTGACTCATTGCTGTCTTTAAAATAATGTTCTCTCTATAAAATATTAAAAATTAGTTTTAAAAATCAAAAGAATGCCTTTAAAATTTTCAAGAAATGCCCCTAAGAATCCAAATCATGCCCTTTGGAATCCAAAAGTGCCCTTTTCCCACAAGCAGTACCCTGCCCTTTTTTAAACCTCCGGGAAACTCTGATTAAACTATTCCCTTGTCACAATCAAGCCACTGAAAGATGTGTGAAACTTGTTACGGAGGCTTCTTCTGCTGTTTGTGGTCCTTTGAGACGCACTGAGTTCATTAAAACTTGTCTGGAGTCTCGGAAAAAAAGGCAGTTTTTGAAACCAAAAAACAGTACGGACTACTATAAAATGTTAACTTCATTACTTGTAAATTGCAATAGTAAATTATTTTTATCTTATTACTATAGTTCTTTAAGCATAATTTCAGATTATATTTTTTTACACAGGTTAAGTAAAAAATATAAAACAATTACAATTACCTAAATTTCCTATATTAAAAAAATATATAGTCGTTGAGTAAGCATAATAAAAGCGAATATGATATAAATATTACATAATTTTACTATAAATTTATAATAACAATAATAATAATTCGATGATCATCCTTTTAAATTAAATTAATAAAATAGTTTGTATATTTGAGAAAAAAAATGGGAAAATGCACAAATTTTACGTTTTTTCTCAATATTCAATGACCTTGAGGCAGTATTTAATATTAATATTTTTCAAAGATATTTTTTATTCAGAATGAGGATATGATAGAGCAACTTTCCCATACCGCCTCATTTTGATTTGAAATTCGCGTTTTTTAGCGACCTTTTGACGAAATGCGCGTCTTTTTCGGTTACTATTTGCCGAAGTTCGCGATGTTTTTCGGTGAAATTTTGGCTATCTCGAAATACTTTGCGATTTTTCGGAGTTAACGAGCTAATGTATATTTTTAGGAACAAAAAGAAAATTATAGGAGATTTTGGGGAATTTTTGGGAATAAAATAACAGTTGGGAAATTTAGGAATTTTAGGAGAAATGCGAGCCCTAGTTGACGGCCCCATATAAATCATATACACACGTTTTATTATGCCATATACAGGGATATACATATATGCTTGTTTGTGCCACTAACTAAATGATGCTTATTTGCAGTTTTTATTAATTCTGCAATTACTTATTGTTCCCTCTAGGCCATTTTTTAAAGTTGCAAGACCCTGCTCTTTTTTACATAGCCGAAATACACCCTTTAAAAAAATAGTGAAATTCACTTTTAGTTGCAATCAGAGATTTCTTGTAAAAAACTTCCCCCATATCACAGTATTTTAAAACCGGTGTGCCCAAGACCTTGCAAAAATTATAGAACTTTATTTCTTTAGAAAATACAAGCTATTGTTAAATCATGTCGTTATTTAATTGTATTTTTCAATTTGTAATTCATAAAATCCTTAAAAATTAATGTCACTTTATTCATCATATTAACAAATTATATAATTTTTTCTTACATTATTACTAAACACATTACTAATACATTTACTCATGAAGTACTGCTCTGTTTTAACTGAACTAGCACCCCTTTTCTTCTATAATGAATATTAAATTATCATTAAAGGAATTAAAGCATAAAAATATTTTTTTTCCTAATTAGAAAGTTAATTGTTGGAAAAATGATTAATTTCAAACATTGTCAACAATTTCATATTAAGTGCAAAGTTTAATAATTTTAATAACTGTAAATATCAATAGTATTTAATACAGTTTTAGATAATTATTACAAAATATCAATGTGTGTAACATTATTGCATACTACTAATGCAAATTAATGGTGTTTTATAATCACTTTAATTACACTAACTAATAATTATAATTAAAGCTTAAACAATAGATTATCTTAACAATTAGATTTTTAATTGTTTTAAAAAACCCTAAAGTATTGAAAGCTAGTCCGTGTTTTAATGCAGGAAAAAAATCATAAAAATCCGATTTAAATTTTTAAAAATCCGATTTAAATAAAAAAAGTCCGATTTTTTTTTTTTTTTTTTTTTTTTTTTTTTTTTTAAATCATGATTTTTTTTTTTTTTTTTTTTTTTTTTTTTACACTATATGTATAATTCACCGTGACTTTGGGGTATGTTGCAAATATGCAGCAAGGTGAGGTGATACAAAAGGTTAATTCATTTTATATCAAAGTCTGTTTGCAGTAAAACACATATTTAAAAACATCTTTTGGTTATTAAAAAATAACTTTAAAAATTGATTGCCAAAATTACATTTTTATTTATGAAATTATATAGTAACAATAATAACAACTCTTACTGTCTAAGATTTTTAGGAAACAACAATCATTAAATGTTTATGCACTTTAGCTACTCTATTCGGAGTCTAATGTGAAAATTTTTATACAATTCGTGGAGGATCTGTCTGGCTGGATGCCCGTTGCCAAGGCCACTATAGCTGGATATTATCAAGAACAGTACAACTTCCCGGATTATAGAATACAAGAGAAAAACGTTTATTTTATTATTGAAATCTCTATTATATATTTACAATTAATACATTTGACTAATAACACCAAAAAGCATTTTTATATGAGAAATATCAATTATGTATTCAAATAAAGTTTTGAAATTCAATAGCAATGCTTTCATATTAGCAACATTCCAAGACTTAATAGTCGAAGAAATCGCAAAAGATTTAACTTACCTACAGCAGTTTTTTTTTTTCAATTCTAATAGTTTTAGTAGTTTAAGCGAGCACTTTATAAAATTCGTGTTTTATTTATGTACATTTTTTGATGAAGTTTTTAATTTACTATAAAGGTTTTAGAATAACGTGTGATGAAAATTTTATAAATACAGTCTGTTACAAATGCAGATAATCATATTTACTTTTATATGACACAGTAAAATAAAATATAATGAAAATAATATAAAATAGTTAGACATTTTTATGTGTATAAAGTATAAAAATTCAAACCATAAGCACAAAATAGAAACACACACTTGTTCATTATTATTATTATTATTTTATTTACAGGATTAGATGATAATTATAAATAACAAGCACCCTTTAATCATGTTTTCTAATAGAGTGTATAGTATAAATATTTTGAAGTTTATGCGTATAAAACCATTCAGGAAATAAAATATTAAAAGTATCTATAATAAAAAAAATAAATAATGAAATATATTTAACACTTTAGCTTCATTCATTCAAGTGCATGGATATGTTTTTTAATAATTAAAATCTTTCAATAAAACCCTATTTAAATTCTCACTGGGTTGCATAATTTCTATATTTGTCAACAAATTGAAACAACGGTTTACTTTGAAAACTTTTCGTTCATAATGTTTAACTGAAAAGTTCTTAGCAGCTAACTATATGTCTTTATAAATGTTTATAACTTTTCTCACATCGAATAATACTCATTGAGATTGATTTTCCGCCCCTTAATACTACAAGCGCATGATATCCTTTAAATAGTACTTCTCGATTATGTAAAAAAATTCTTATATCTTCTAAATATATTTTCTGAACAGATATTAATTTTTAAATAAAAATGTGCAACGCAAATTGTTTCAGACCATCAAAAAATTTTATTCTATAAAAAGGCCTTTTATTTAGTACGTTAAAGACATTTAAATATTTGCTAAATATGTTAAACTTTGATTATAATATTTTTCTACGTCATTTTAATGTTTGAGAAAACATATGATTTTAACCTATAATATATTAAAAGAAAACAAATCTGAGTAAAATTAATTTATATAATTGATTTTAATCATCTCATTAAAATTGTTGATATACAGTTATTTATATCAATAAATTAAATAATAAATCTACTAAATTTTATTAGGTTAATGAAATGTATATACGAAAATACTGAAATCGTTATAATTTAAAGAAAAGCCAACTCTGAAATAAAATATTTTTTCATAACTTTTTCTTTCCTTAATGCCGTTCTTTAAATTCCGATGTAATCCATGTTTTAGAAAGAATGAATTTTGGAAGTAGAAAATATGTCCAATAATAAATACAATTGCAATGATAGGAATCATTTTAAACCACACCAAATCTAGTGCACTTATCTCGAACAGATAATTTTGCCTAAAGTTCTTGGAATGATTATTCCTAGGAATTTTTTAGGTTAAATGTTTATATCTGACAGACTGCACGTTCACAACACTAACTATTGTCCAGCAAAAAACTCCCTCCGTCTATTCCAAAGATTAAACGCAATATGTTGTCTTTAATAGTTTTTATCGTCTGCGGTTTTTCGCGCTCTTTTGTTTATCAAGGCAAAAAATAGATGTCTTTTCCGTTCTTATACATTTATATGATGTAATATTTTTGTAAGTATAGTTCCAATTAAGATTTCTTGTTTCAAGAATTTTTTTGATGCATTTAACTTTTTTTTGATATGTTTCAAAATGTTCACGATTTAAGTTTTGTAAAGCTACTTTTTTGTCAAATATGACAACAATTTTAGTAATACTGGGAGTATAACAAAGTAAACAATGTTTACATTTTTAGAGTATTTAAAATTCATTTTAATATGCAATAATGCAAGATCTTTTGAAAATAGAAAAGTAAAGTTTATATTATACGTAGTAAATGTAAATATGTTCATAAAAAAATAATAACTGGAGGAATAATGTTTTTAGTGGGAGAGGGGGGAGAATCAGGCTCTCATTGCTCTTTTTTTTTCTATTTTAATTTCCTCTAGAGTAAAACAGGTTGTAAAATAACACTATTTTTCGAAATAAATTTCTAGAAATATATATATATATATAAGTATGAATAATTAATTACGCCATGCGTTTTGCATACATTTTGTATACTTTATTTTATATTCGGAAAAAGTTAAATTTATTTAATAAGTATGACACAAGTAGCATTTTTTTTTTTTTTTAAAGAATTACTTAAAATAATTAAACACTAGCAGAAAAATTTATTACTGAAAATATGCAAGTATTTTTATTTATTATAATAAAGCATTGCTTTATTACAAAGCCCCGTCCCTTCCCATGCCTACACACAAACAAATCTTTGCTTTCTTCACCTGTGTATTAATTTCTGCCATTTCCGCTGATAAGAAGAATTTATAAATAACAAACCAACTTCCCGGATTATAGAATACAGGAGGAAAACATTTTCTTATTATTGAAATATCTAATATATATTTACAGTTAATACATTTTTCTAGATTGACCACTAATAACACCAAAAAAAAAACATTTTTATATGAAATATATCAATTATGTACTCGAATAAAGTTTTAAAATTCAAAAGCGATACTTTCATATTATCAAGATTCCAAGAGTTAATAGTCGAAAATATCGCCAAATATTTTACTACCTACAGCAATTTTTAAATTCGAATAGTTTTAGTAGTCTAAGCAAGCAGTTCGATTACATGTCTATTAAATTTTTGTTTTATTTAGGTGCATTTTTGCTGAAGTTTTTAATTTCGTTGTGAAATATTAGCAGGAAAAAAAACACTGAATTATTTTTATTGTTTGAAGTGGAAGCGTTTTAATCTTAACATATGTGTTGTCACACTGTGAGTTTACAATATTGTAGGATTTTTCACATAATGAGACGTACGTTACATGTAGTGAGATAACAGTGACGTCACAATTTTTTTTTTATTCCCAGAAAAAGATTTTTTACAGCAAATAACATGTTTTGAAGAATTTTTGTAATTTTTTAAAGTTTTCTAAGAAGTTCACATATCAGTCACAATGTGACATCACCGAGTGGTGGCATTTTGGTCACAGTTGTGACGTGACCACAGTGACTTACAGTGACGTCGCAATGACGTCACTGTGACCATGCATGCTATGAGGGAACAGAGTGAAAAATGTCCAAGGCGGGAATCGAAACCCGAACACTTCAAATAGCGGTCCAAGTGCTCTATCATTTATTGTACGAGGACGATATACAGCTTAGAATATCTCACTCATATATGTTGGCAAGGCTGCAACTGCAGTACAAGAAGGAATAATCTTCATTAGCACACAATCCTGTAGCGAAACATGAACCACAAACAAAACCAGCATCGGTGAACTCATATATAATTTTAATTATTCGAGCGCAATTTCACTGCTGAAAATTTATTGAAAAATTAATTAAAATTATAAAATATAATAATACGAATTTATAGAAACTAATAAATAAACGTATCTTCTTTGATTAAAGGTGTGTCTAACATAATATAAAAACATTTAAAATACTTTAATGTCGTGAAAAATCAAAACGTTATCAACCGAACTTACTCGGCCGTCTTCAGTGAGAAGTTCTCACTGATGACGGCCGAGTAAGTTCGGTTGAAAACGTTTTGAATTTAAAGGACTTTAATGTATAGGGTGTTTCTAAATGAATATCGGTGTTTGGACGCTTGGTATTATTTATTACATAAAACTTTAAATTACAATTAATATACATTTATTTTCTTTTAATTATATGTAAATACTCTATTTTTATTTACAGTATCGAATCTTAAGTAAAATCTTTCATAATAATTCCAGTTATTATTCCATCAGAATTTTAAGAAAAACAATCTAATAAATGAACAAAGCCTGAAACTTGTAGAACGTTACAGTAAACGTGTTGTTAAAGTGAAAATAAATAACCCGATAAAGTAGATTATAATATTACATATAATTAACGTGTGCATGTAGTTAATTAAGTTAAATGTTGTATTTACTTAATGAAGTATAATTTTAAATAATGAAAATTTGGATTAAAATTTGCAAGCTCGATTAAAGTATCCATTAATATCAGTGAGCTACTGTATATTCATTTAAAAACTACTTGTACCGTGTAAAACACTCCAGTTATAAATTTAATTATCTAGTAAGCCTCCGAGAATTTTCTGGTTTATATAAGCGTTGATAACCATTATTTTCAATCAACGGGACACAGATGGTAGAGAGAAAATAGAGATTTTCTCAGATACATAGTTGGTATTTTTTAAATATTATAATTAGAATACATGTGATAAACATTACCGGAAATTGTAAACAATAGGTGAATATTTGTATATAAATATGAAAGTACAACTGGGTCTTGTTTATTCGACGTAATGTTACGCATAAAATTGCTTTTATGGCGTAATTTGAAAAAAAAAATCATATAAATGATGCTTAATAGCTAAAATTACATAATTTTAAATGAATTTGTAAACATAGTTTTAAAAAAAATACTTTTAAAAAGTTAGCTAAAGAGAACGCAATATATTAAGTTTTAATTAAGTTACAAAAAGCACAATTAAAAAAAAATATATTGCAGTATTACAATGGTGAAAAGAACTTTTAATACAAAGCTTTTAAAGTAAATATATTTAAAATAATTGTATTCATTTACAGTAAATGTTACGTTGGTCACCATGGAATGACCTGAAATATCTTATAAAAAGATAATTTTAACCTGTCTTAATGGATTTGAGGACGTGGATTCGATTAATTTTTGTTGCGCTCTTAAAAATTGACTTATATTAACTTCTTCATAAACCTACGGGAATATGTCATTTTTGGTTAATTGCAATTCGAAATGATAAACAACGCTTTAATTGATTTAGAATATAAAAGTACTAATTACAATAAGGACGATAATAATAAAAGCATTTTTCACAAATAAAAATCATATCTAAAACTAAAATGCTTTGTGAAAAGGAGAGGATACTTAGCACTACAGTAAAGAAGTATAGAATAAAGTTTAAAGCACCAGGGAATCTATTAAAATTGATTACCGATATTAGCAACATTGCGCTTAACGTAATTGATGGAAAATAATTTGTGGAAATATATTGTAATAGCGGAGATGTGGTAAAAAATAACTTAATTTACGAGATGATTTTTGACAAAAGGAGTTTTGCCAACCATGTACTTCACCCCATTTAAAAAATAAATTAATTAATTAAGAATTTTTTAGCTACGTTTTATAATTTATGAAACTAGGGGGCTCTGCCCCCTACGAGCTATGCTCGTCAACCCCCGTTCAGACACCGCAGACACTAACAGCATGATAATTTGATCGGCTTTAAAAAGATTTCAGAAGATTGATTTATAATTTGAATCTGAGAATTATAATCTGACGTAATTTTCACCAAACTTTTCTTTTTCTTTTTAATATTCACGCAAAAATACTTTTCTTAGAAATGAAATATTATGATCATCTTAAAATATCAAATAAATGTCTCGAGCAATTTTTAAATGTAAACTGTTTCGCAATATTATTTTTTGTTCGTTTTATATAATAAGCGTAATGTGACGTAAATGTGACGTAAATTCTCCTATTTAAGACTTCTAACGCATGTTTATGAATTTATTATTTTACAATATTCTGTCTCTTTTAAAATTCACGTGTAATTATAGTTTTTATGACGTAATTTTCAATGAGTTCCTGACTTTTTATATTTTCTGTTTATAATAGTCGCGTGTAGAATAAATTTTTAATTTGAAGTAAACATTGCTTGCGCTGTTTATACAACTGGCAACAGTTTAAATTAATAACAATTTCTAAAATTTGTAAAAAATATCTCTCGAAATGCTAAAAATTGGAATTTAAAATTGAAATAAAACCTCAAAAAATGAGTCAAATAAGAAAAGTAAATACAATCTGCACACCGGGAACTTATAACGTATAAAATGATCTAAAAATGATTAAATTCTCATGTATAGATTTTGCTCCAATAAAACTTTTTTAATGGAACGATTTTGTCCAACTTTATCATTAAATATCTCTTAAAATAATTCTTCGATTTGAAAACTGTCTGCATCAGCGTGTTTATCAAATATTTTTCTATAATACCACCGATTTTCATATTTTTGTATGCAACAGTTTCTTTTACATTAACGATGAAAGGCCATGCTTAAGCATTCAAATTGGATGTGGATCTACCCGGAATATCTACGCAGATTTTCATTGGTCCATTTCCAAATCATAACTTTTTTTATATATAGAAGGAAATAAAAAACCAGCTAAATCCTTCTATATATATAAAAAAAGTTTTGATTTGGAAATGGACCAATGAGAATCTGCGTAGATATTCCGGGTAGATCGGCATCCAATTTGAATACTTAAGTATGGCCTTTCATCGTTAATATAAAAAAAAAACTGTTGCATACAAAAATACGAAAATCGGTGGTGTTATAGAGAAATGTTTGATAAACACGCTGATGCAGACAGTTTTCAAATCGAAGAATTATTTTAAGAGATATTTAATGCTAAAGTTGGGCAAAATCGTTCCATTAACAAAGTTTTATTCGAGCAAAAACTATACATGAGAATTTAATTATTTTTAGATCATTTTTTACGTTATAATTTCCTGGTGTGCAGATTGCATTTATTTTTCTTAATTCACTCATTTTTTGAGGTTTTATTTCTATTTTAAATTCAAATTTTCAGAATTTCGAGAGATATTTTTTATAAATTTTAGACAATGTTATTAATTTAAACTGTTGACAATTTTATAAACAGCGCAAACAATAATGTTTACTTCAAATTAAAAATTTATTTACGCGTCACTATTACAAACAGAAAAAAAAACTTTAAAATTAGAATTAAATGATTATATGTTAAAAGCAGGAAAATTACGTCATAAGAACCATATTTACACTTAAGACCAATGTCAAACGGGCGTCTTTTTTTGCTGCTTTTTTGCTTATGTATTATCCATTCAAAATGCTAGCATTGTGAATGGATAATACATAAGCAAAAACGCAGCAAAAAAGACGCCCGTCTGACATTGGTCTTAATTTTAAAAGAGAAACAAAATCTTAAAATAAAAAAATCATTATTATGCGTTAAAACTTGTAAATGGAGGAAATTACGTCATATTTAAATGGCCAAAAAATATGGCAAAACAATTTAAATTGAAAAATCTATTTGCATGAGATATTTTGAGATAATCTTTTCAACTATTATCGTGAATTCGAAGACAGCGCAAATAATATTTCCTTCTAACAACAAAAGTATTTTCAAGTGAATATTAATAAGAGAAATAAAATTTTGGTGTAAATTACGTCAGATTTGAAACGATACATTTAAAATGAATTATTTAAAAGAACTATCTTATAGCGCTGTTAAAAAAATACCGGGAGACAATGACACTGTTTACTTAATTCATTTTACATTAGATTATTTTCAAATGTTTAAGTAAGTGATTTTATTTAATCAAAGGCGAAAACAGACATTGTATCTTTTAACAGCAGTTGATTTAGCCTTAAAGTTCCCGAATCAAAAAGAAATGAATAGGAACCCGTTTGTAGGGAAATCGCCACTGCTTTTATAGCCGATCAAATTAGCGTGCTTTTTGAATTTTGGTGTGCCTGAACGGGGGTTGGCGAGCGTAGTTCGTAGGGGGCAGAGCCCCCTAGTTAATTAAAATGATTTTATTAAAATGAATTATTGTTGCTGTAGAAACTGGCAGAAACAAAAACAAGTGTGGCAAGACTTTTTCCAGTGGGGGGCTAGTTTTTCTGAAAAATTTATGACATAATAATAATCAATAACATTTTAAATTCTTTATTATGTTTTTTACTCCGAGCGTTTAATTTGTTTAAATAACTTAAATAAGGAAAAACAATATTTTATTATAATTCCCGTTTTTTAAAACCATCAACAGCAATGAAAAAAAAGTTAGAATGTCAAAACTAAGTTTCCTCAGACTTCATTAGTATTATGCTGATTAAAACTTGCATCCATACAAGTAACCATATTTTTGAAAACCGTTTCCGTGTCGGATTCATGAAAACACTGGATATTCGAAACGATACGTACAAGATTATAATCCGGATCATACATACTGCCAAAAGAAAGAGAAACATGCCGACACAATAAGACTGAGCCCGATTTTGATCAAATCCGGACACCCGACGTAATGTAGGATCAAAATCCCGGCTACTAAAAAACAGCTGGTCCTGAAAGGTCGGGTCGAGTCAGATTCGATAATATATGGACACAAAAAGATTTAGAATCATCATAAAAGTCACCTGTGCTTTTATAAATTAATTACAGTGTCACGTCACAAAAGGGCTTAAAAACATAAATACTTCACACCAACCTCGCATCCACGTTACATGACGTCACATCGACGGCCACGAAGTTACAATGATGTACTAGCATGGTCACAAGCAACATGAAGAAAAAAAATTTAACGTTTTCTTCGGGGGGGGGGGGGGGACCCTCCTAAAAGTTGCCAATTAGTTAGAAAATGAGATTGCCAAAGTTTCAACTCAAATAAATAACATTAACACGTGCCTCATCGAGGTTGAATTCTTGAAAATTTGCAATTTTTGGCAAACAAGTGTCGTTTTTCTTTCTTTACGTGAAAACTACATGTCTTAGAAACCTGATTCTTGTTTTATTTCATAGAAACTGTTGTTGCCTTGAACTTTTACCCTCATGAAAACTTATATTTATTGAACATTTAGTACATTTTAGGACAGCTAGTGAACCATACACTCAAACTCTGCATTTTTGAAATATAGGTAAAAAATTAAAAATTTTATTAGTTTTGATAATTTTTTTGTATTACTTTTATTAATAGGCAAAAATAAGTGAACAATTTTTGTAACTTTAAAAATATTTCACGAATTATAATTGATTATTAGTTATCTAGTTCTGTGTTTAGTAAGAAAGAGCTTCTCGATTTGTATTGCTGTTGAACCTCTGAATTTCTCTTTTTATTACAAGGCTGTTTTTGTTATCTGTTATCGTTATCTATTTTTACGAATTTTTTATTATTTTTTCTATATTCGAATATTTTTATCTATTTGACGAAACATTCCGTAAAACCCTTTCCCCCTTTTGATATGATGGCAGAAATGTAAGATTTTTTAAATTGGCCACATGTCTCATCAAATCATCGACAGTAAGCAGCCAAGTAATTGTCAAGTTTTATGTATTTTATTTTATAATATTCGCAAAATGAAACTGAACGCCAGAGAAGCTGCTAGACTTAGAATACATCCTCTAGTTAACCACAGACATCGACTCTGCAAATAACTGTTTTGTAAACAAAAAACTGAGCTCATCAAAAACAGATTTTAAAATTTCCGTTTAGAGAGAACTGTTGTTCACAGGGGTGGAAAACTGCTTCACCATTTTTTGAATAAAGAAAATGTAGAGTGGATAAAAGTTTTAATTAGTTGTGGGGATGAAGAACGGTTACTATGAGTTCCTCAAATTGAAAATAGTATTGGAATAATTCAGGCAAAAGCTGTATTTTCAGCAGTTGAAGAGTGGGAGGAAGTTGGTAAAATCCAGGCAATATTTTTTGATACAACTGCAGTAAACACAGGTCGCCTCAGAGTTAACCTGCATTTTTCTATAGCAATTGTTAAAGGAAAAGTCTTCTGTATTTACCATGTCGCCAGCATAATTTAGAAATTTTCCTAAAAGCTGTTCTTGATTGTAAAATAGGCATAATCACTGCCCCTCAGTCAGATATTTAAAAAAAAAACAATTCTGATTGGGTGGTCTAAATTAAACCAGAGTAAGTATACAAATGTTATTGAAGATGAAATACTAGGTATAAATAGTTAATTCAGAAGTAATTTCAAATTTTCTTACAGGAACTCTTAAAAATTAATAGCTCAGGGATGATTATAAAGAGTTTATCCAACTTTGTTTAATTTTTATAGAACTCCTTCTGCAAAAGACTTTTTTCAAAGCACCTGGTACTTTTAATCATGTCAGATGGATGGAGGCACAGGCCATTCATTCTCTCAAAATATATTGTTTCAGGGATCAACTTTCAATAACAAATTTAGAAAAAGAAGGTATCAGAGATCTTTTCTTATTTTTATCAATATTTATGCAAAAGCGTGCTTCAATACTTCCACTGCCACTTTAGCCCCCAATTCAAAACCTGCAAATAATAAAATCACTTGTTCACTACAGAAAATTTGATAAATAGGTTACAGACAAAGCACTTGCTAAAATGACAAACTGCCTTTAGTATCTTAACTCGGATCAAGTTGCATTTTCATTTTTAGATAATGCTTTGGTAAAAAAAAAAGTCAACATAAGCAACCTTATCTAAACCATTACCACTTCAATCCTTTCCGGCACAGTGTCCCACGCCGGGACCACCTAATTTTAATTCCAAACTTACAAACGGCACGAAGAATATTTTAATAAAATTTTGCTTTTACAATGAAAGGTTAAAGTAATGTTATTTTAATTTCTAAAAATGTCGTTTGTAAATTCCGGGGTAGACAATCATTTGATCCTTTTACGAACAGAATTTTTCTGTGCCGGAAAGGGTTAACGTGACAGTTGTAAGGGAAAATAATTTATTTTCTTTATTATACCTCCTTTCTTGTAACACAACTTTAATAATAAAATGCAATTGAGCATTATTTGCTCTCATTTCTATACTTCCTTTGCCCTCCTTTTTTTTTTTTTTAATTCTTTCAGTTTAAATTTCGATTTTTTCCTTTTCTTTGGAATTTTTTTTAATCAAACACTTTATTGGACTTCACAAAACGAAAAAAAGAAAAACAAAAGGTGGAAAGCAGATGAAATGGAATGTTACAAATTTTTTTTTTCGCTTTTTCATAAAAAGTCAATTTTTAGGATTCAGGTGAAGCCTGGTCCTGAAAAATGCGCATATTTTTAAATCTATACATTTTTAGAAAAAAATGGTGTGTGGTTCTTCAAAGCAAAACTTTTTTTTATAAAATGAGACCTGCATTATGTTTCTAGGTTCAATTGTATTCATTTCATGAAGAAAAAAAGCATTTTTTTGCGAAAAATCACGTTTTTTTCACACTTAAACCTCAATGAGGCACGGGTTAATATTATCCAAATGAGCTGAAACTTTGCCAATCTCATTTTCTAGTCAATTGGCAACTTTTTGGGGGATCTCCCCGAAAAAATTCGAAAATTGATTTCTTGTGACCACCCTAATGATGTACGCATGTAAAGAATCCTCCCTGTGTGTTAACATTGGCTAAAGCACGCGATTTCTTGGCGAATTCAAGTGTAATTTTACTTTTTCCAGGTGTAAAAGTTGTTTGTATTCTATTTGTTTTTTTATTTCTGATCTGAGCGGACATACGATGGGTTAGCTGGCTTCTCTTATTTTCGAACAATGTACCGAATTGTATATAGAATATATTTAAATATAATTTCCTGTATTTAAAGTACTTTGAAGTAAATATTTGTCTGGACCATAGACTACTACATATTCGCATTTTGCAACTTTAAATTATTATAATTTTATGTCGTCCTAATATTAATAAAAGATTTAAATTCATTTATTAAGTTTAAGTTATTAAAACACAAATTCTTGGTAGTAATTTAATATTGAAGTTTAATGGTGTTTTATCTTTAGCCAATGCTAGAACACATAACAGTTTTTTTCTTTTATTTAGGGTCAATGTAGACAAAAATATAAACGCTTATTTCTTTGTTTTTCTCACTAAGAATTCTAGTTTATTTACGATTTATTAAACAACTTATTGAAATAGCATTTTCTTTTCCTACATATATATTAATAATTAATTCTCATGTGACAAATGTTTTCTATCAGAATTTAAATAGAGAAGTTCTTCATTTCAAGTATCATGTTTTGTAGAACAAAAGGAACAAGAAAGTGGCATGATTCTTTTTATAATTAGTGTGAGTATTATTTTAACACAGCTGGTCTTCCAACCATAAACAAAATAATGAAAAAAGATTCAATAAAATCATTTTTACTTTTTTACTTTACAAATGTTGAAAACATAAGGAAAATAGACCGACAGGGAATTCAACGCTTTTTCTCTAAAGCAGGAAATATTCGTAATAAAAAAGTAAAATATTACAGCCTGAAAATACTGAGCACCTAATGCTCCTACATCATAGCTGCTTTTTATAAAATTTAATTATAAATAACAAGTTATTGCAGTTTAAATATTATATTTTCATTTATGTTCCACGTTATACAGAAAATAACCGTTTATACATTTCTGATTTATACGTCTTTTACATAAAAGGTGTCCATAATTAAACTGCATTACATTAAAGTTGTCTACAGACGAAATTATTGGTCAGAAAGTTGTGAAATTTTGTGACAGACATAATGAAGGAGTGGGAATTTGTTTAAGCAAAAAAAAAAAAAAAAAAGTTTAAAATTTCGGTACCAGAGGGCGTTTTTTTAATGAATTACATTTTTTTAAAAGTTTTTACGCTTTAGTTTTTTTTTGGATTAAATAAGACAAATATACAGCCCGCCCCCTGAAACAAGTACAGCGTAATTTTTTTTTTAAATTATTGGTGTTCGAATTGAACTCTAAATAAATCTCTGAACAAATATACAGCTACGACAGCCGCCATTTTTTTTCGGCGATCAGGGCTAGTATTCAGTGGGCGGTGGCTAAATGTGTAATTTCTTGAAAAACGTCCTCTGGTTGCGAAATTTTGAACTAAAAGCTTTTTTTTTTCGCTCAAAAAAATTTCCATTCCTTCATTATATCAGTCACAAAATTTCACAACTTTTTGAATGATAGATTTTCTGTAGACAACTTTAAAGTATATAAATTATATAATTTAAAGTTAATACTTTTGATTATGGACACCCTGTATATACGTCGCTTCAGTGCTGTCCCGATTCATCCATGTTTTTTAATGTTGTAATATTTCGTTTATATGGCTCATAACGTCGGTTATACGTAGTTTCTTTCATGCCATAACCAACGTTTTCATAATTATTTCTCCCAGTGTTGTTCTTTTTTCTCAATATTTCGGTAAATATGAAAGGCAAAAAAAATGTGTAGCTGTAATAGCTGTTTTTTCCAGCTCGTGGAATCTTTGGAGGTGGTGGGACAAAAATAATGGACAATGGGCGGACTGCATTGACACTAACATACTTAGAACATGTTTTGTATCCCGCAATATTTGTGAGAAAACTTTCTAGGAATTCAACGATATATATAATGCTTTGATTAGCTCTGAAATTAAACAGGCATGTCAGACTTAGTTTCATTAAAATATGTTTGTAGGTTTAATAATGGAATAAAAAAAGTGTAATTCAAGGTGTGGAACTTATAAAAGGTTTAATAATTCTCATTTTAAGTTTCAATTTTAGAAATGGTTTTTAACACATTTTTTCAATTTTTTAACTTTTGAGTTCAATATATAGAGAATCTTAAACAACCAAAAAGTGCAGCAAGATTAAGTTTGTACCTGATTTGTACCTTTGTTGACTGAAGCATTTTATTTCTACAGTGAAGATTTAAACCTTAAGCGACTACTATTTAGATTGTATGTCTTTCTCAGATATACGCCGATTCCGAACGGTCCACTGAAAGACTGTGCTTTACTGTGCTTTACTGTAATTTCATTTTTGTGAAAATATATGTTTATTTTACTCCGCATTGCTTTTAATAGCATAATGTTGGTAAGGAGTATGTTAATTTCGCGCTAACTTTTTCTGATAATACAAAAAACAATTTAAACTAGTCGTTTGTATCAATCCCAAAACTTTTTTCTATATCTTACAGGTTAATACTTCAAAATTCGCTATTAACGTGCCCAAGTTAAATGGTAATCTATGCTCATCACGAAGATTCTAAAAAGATAAAATTCCGTGCATTAATTCTTGAGATATGACTTTCTCTAAAATCGTGTAAATATAGCAAAATACAGCATAGAAGCGCCACCTATTGGGTGATTTACACCAGAACCAAATTATTATCAACTTATGTCAACGTCTAACAAAATATGAAGTTAGATGAAAATTCATGCAATCCTTTTTCAGGTAGAGCTATTGCGGAAATCATAACAAATGCAGCATAACAGTGCCAACGGTTCAGCGATTTACACCAAAACATAATCAGCAGTCATATTAATCAAAGTATACTTGAATCAGAATTTTGATAAAAATTCGTGCATTAGTTCTTGAGATAGAGCTATTGAGATAATAGTGCAAATTACAGGACAGCAGTATAACGGTTTTTCCGTTATATATCCATTTAACCCCCCCCCCCCTCGAAAAATCAACATTTAACTTTAAGTTTTCATTTTTGCAATTTTCATTATTCCGCCCCTCAAATAAAATATTTAATTTAATTTTACATTTTACACTTAATATCATATATTTGAATTCATTCATTTTCCCTCCCCTCACTCTTCTGTAACTTAAATTAATACTCTTAAAGTTCTCTTCAATTAAACTGCGTGCACCATTTGGTCATTCTTTTTCCTCTCGCTTTTACTTTCACAGTGATAAGTGCAGAAACAAAATCCTAACTGCCAGTTTTTTTCCGTTAATAAAAAAAAAAGAATAAAATAGAAATGTATTCCCTTGCAATGCTGCCGATAACATGTAACGCATAGTTAGTGTTTAGACAATGATCCGCCGTCCAATGTTTCTCATAGTTTTAGCTTGTATTTACATCATATCTCATCTGTTTCTCATGATAGAATTTCCAGATATATTTCTGACTAATGCAGGTCTTAGTCGTAAAATTTGCAACGTACATGTAAAACTATGTGAATAGCTATTTCACTGGTCCCCGCAAAAGCATCAGGAATTTATTATCGTACAACCCTATAAACCCGCCATGACGTTATAACTTAATTAAATGTAAAGCTTACTCTTTTTACTGGTCCTTTGTCTGCCCGATTCGTATTTATCGCCAATAACTGACATGTGGTTATCTTATTCTCGCCATCCATGAGAGATTGTAACAAAGTTTTAACCCACTATCGCATCGGACTTTTGAGCACTGCAGACGTCAACTGAGGTCCCCTGCGGGCCCTGCCTCCGGGCAGCTTATAAACTTCTCCCCGATCACGGTATGATTCCTCGGCACCTTTAAAAGTTTTTAAAATAAAAAGGTAAGTCCTCTAAATTCTTTGATGGCGTGTTTTTCTATGCTTGTGAAACCATGAGATACACAAATCGCCGGTACAAGCAGCGCCCCCAATTATGATATTTATACCAAGAGGTAAACAGCATCATTTCATATCAAGGACTAACTGAATCTGAAGTTTGATGAAAGGGCGTGCATTACTTTTTGAGATAGAGCTATTGCGGAAATCGTGTTAATCTTTCAAAATGCAGCATAGCAGCACCACTTGCTAGGCGAGTTACACCACAAACTAATCAGCATCAATGTATATCAGGGTGTAGCTGAATATAATTTTTTATTAAATTCCGTGCATTAGTTCTTGAGATAGAGCGCCCACAAAATTTGTCTCACATACATACAGACAGACAGAATCACAGACTCACAGACAGAGATTTTGTAAAAATATATTTTTGGATATCTCTGACACCTAAAACGTGTAAATCCGTGAAAAACCGAAAATCGAAAATTTTCACGAATCCAGTTCTTTATTCTGGTAAAGACAAAAGAAAGTAAAAATGAGTCAAGATCCGGCAAACAGATATTAAAGTATTCGGCTGAACCGAATATTCAGTTTCTATACCAAATTAGCAGGATATTCGGTGGATCCCTAGTAATTTCAATGAAGCTGCTGATTATAGTAGTGTAGCTCTTCTTAAAATTTTCAGCTAAAGTATTCTAAGAATAGCAGGCGTCACAACTGCAGATTATAAATGCGGAATGTTGGTTATTATAAATAAATAAAATGGTACTATAAAGGGCATAAATCTAGAGTTTTTATGCTGAACAACACTGATAATTGTTACAATTCTGAAAATTTCAGATAGTTTTAACTTCGTTTTCACACACATGCTCCGATTTTGTTAATACACGTTTTATCCTATATAAAAAAAGAATGCTTTTAAATTAAAGTTTTATTTATGTAGATTACACAAATATCGTAAAATATATTTTTTGAAATTCAAAAAGCTTCAAGTTTCACATGTTCCCCAACATCCTATAAAAATGTATTCTAATGCGTTTAGTAATTTGTAACACTTACTAAAATTATTCGTGTGCTTCAAAATCATCCATCCAAAATCGCCCAATTAATAGAATATTCATTTTAGTGAAATTACAATGGAATGCCTTTTGTGATTTAGTCTGTTGTGAAAATATTCAGAATTTTTTTGTAAAAAAATACATTGTCGTGAGAGATACATTAACTGCAGCCTCATTCATATAAAACAAAATACATAAAAGCCATTTGCTCTAAATTCTGTCAAATTCACAATTATGAAATAAAGCTTCTCAGCAATTTTTTAAAATATAGTAAAACAAAATGCGTCGAATATTTTTATTTTTTCTTTTTTTACTTTTGAATCCATAAAGCAATCAAGGTGAAAACTGCATTTTAATTTGATACTCTGTTATCATATTTTCAAAAAGCTGAACAAAATAAACATTTAATCATTACAAAAAAAAAAAAAAATCCTTGGGCTCTTAGGTGTTTCATTTCACTAAAGAAATTAAGAAATGTTTTAATTGTATTAAATCGGATAAAACAGTTTGGGGCTAGATGAATTTTCGGATGAAAAACTAAAAATTTAATTAGGTATTATTTGCGTATTCAACATTTTTATTTAATTTTCAGATTATAATAAAATTTATATTACTTTTTACTTCACTATTCCAGCAACTTAAGATGTCGCGCAGGTATGTTGTAAAATATTTTATGTAATATATATATATTTTTTAACCAAATAGAACAAAACACTCGTAATTTGTGTTGTTTTATCAAATTGTTTTATTCAATTAAATTTGATAAAATAAGTTGGAAGCTAAACATGTTTCTGAATGATACACTAAAACTAAAAATTATTCATCGTTTGTGTATTCAAAATCATTATTCAAATTAAAAAAAGTGCATAAAAATAAATAAACATAATAAACAAATTAATTCTTACACATATAAACTTACTTACATAAAACTTTACATATTACATATAAATTTTTGTTTCTTCTTGAATATTCCAAAATGTCAAGATCATGTGTTTGTAGACGTAAAAAGATTTAAAAAAGGATTTTATTAAGTAGAACGAACGGAAACTCAAAAATATCAAAACGACTAATAAAATGTGTTCGTTTATCAACTTATTTGAAAGACTATAAAATGTTATTTGAAAATAAAATCATATTTATAATGAGGATTATATGAAGTGATTTTTTTTTAATGCTTAAAAAAATTCCAGACTTTCAGCTTATACTGCATAATCATGTTTTTTATGTAATCTGCACTGTTTAAAATCTATCTTTAGAGGTCATTGTAAAAAAACTCGTGATACACGTCCGAATAACACATTTACTGAAGCCTCCTAAAATTAAGACCATTAGAACCGCATGCTTTAATTTCATAAATTTGAAAATGACAAAATGATGATTTAAAAGCCACTTTTTATTAAAGAATAATAGCAATTGAGTAACATAAAATCTTTCTTTCCGTTTTAAATTACTCTACAGTAATGAAGCATAAATATATAATTTAATCTGGAAATAAAATTTGCCGAAGCTTCCATTTGCAATATTTTTATAATATACTTTTATATAAAGAAAAATACGTATTTCATCAATTACGTGAATTAAAAAGATCGCTTAAAAGGTTTATTTCATTAGAGAAGACATCGTACGATGATTTATAGATAAAAAAAATTATTCAATTACATCTGTTAAAACTTGTACAAGAAAATAAATTGTAAATTGACAAACTAAAACTGAATTTAAATTAAATAGTATATCAGTCTTACATCCATTTTTCGGAAATAATTTCATTATTTTAAATGTATTTAGAAATTCTTTATTAATTTCAAAATATATTTTAGTATCAATAATGTAAGCTTTAGTTTGTTTTATATTTCGTTTCACAGAAAAAGATAAATAAATCGTAAAATTATGTTTATACAGGGTGTTTAATAAAAAATAATCAACATTTTAAGAGCTGATAGTACACATACAACTTTCACCAAAGACCGTATGGTCGGAAATAAAGCGCAAAGGTGCTGGAGCACTTGGAATCCTGGTCCATGCAAACGATAAAGTTCCATACTTGTTCCAAGTTATCGGGAGAAGATCGACACTAATAGCATGTAAATGTGATATTGGGAAGAAGAAGAAACCATATGCAAAATTTCGCCTTGATTAATACATAAAACCTGCTGATCTGAGTATGCAACTGTCAATCGCGGGAGGAATGTATCGGAAAATGTTGCCCTTCACTAATAGGGAAAAGTCTGACATGGATTTTATCTACGGAACTGCAAATGGAAATGGCTCAGAGGCTTAACGATTGTACGGAGGGTGCTTTCTCCGCCTTTCTTTTATAACTTAGTCGTTCTTTGTGTGTTTTTGCCATGTATAAAAACATCATCTTCGTCGCTCTCTAGCACCTTTGAATTTTAATTATGATCACTATTTCTTTGATGAAAGTTGTTTGATTTGATGTGTACTATCATCTCTTAAAGTTTTGCCCATGTTTTATGGAGTACCCTGTATATAAAAACATATATTTAATATTTAAAAGTAACGTTACATTTTTTCCCATGAGATTAAAATATTTACAATGCAAACAGTTTCAGAAGACGCAGAAAGTCTCCATAAAAGAATTAAGGTCAATATGCCTGAATGTGATCACCTTAAAAATAGAAATAAAAATGAAGCAAAATAATTTTTTAAATATAAAATTTAAAATAAGTATCTTTATTATAAAAATTAAAGTTTTTTATTATAATGCTGTTGTTAAAGTATCTTGAAATAATCTTTAAGAATAGATTAAAGTATTATATAAAACCCATTAACATAAAGATGTATCAATGTAATTAAATATATCTTCAAAATTATTTTTGTGTCTTTAATGTATTAAAACTTTAGATTAAAAATGTTATTAAAGCATCCTTAGATAATTACTAAAAGGGGATTAAAATACTACAGGTATTTTATTAATGTAAAGATGTATTAACTTAATTAAACATATCTTGTAAAATTTTAAAGTAAAACTTTTGTTAAAGCATCTTGAAAAAAAAAAATCTAAAAGCAGCTGAAAATGTTGCGTATAAGTTATTAACGTAAATATGTATTAACTAAAGTAAACAAATCTTAAAATTACAAGGATATTCAGATTTTCGGCTTTAGCAAGAATAATGTAATCAATTTTTTTAGTGATCTACTTCATATCTCTTTAAGAATAACTTGCACCTGAATAAAATCCCCCAGTTCTAAAACTAATCCTTCTGTAAGCTTTTAAGAAATTCGTAATTTATATTAAGCGTAAATAACAATTATTTCTTATCAACGAGGCGTACATGGTAGAGATAACGTAGATGCCCGTTAATGTGATTACCTCGGGATGACGGATTTTTGATAATAATATTCACAGTATACATACAGTATATATTGATAACAATAAGTGATTTAAGAAAATGCTTAATAATAACCTTTTGTTTTGTTGCGTAATTCCAACTCATTTGGTGATACTTTTTTCTACTCGTTGCCGCTTGGCGCCGCGAGCTTTTGTTTTATTTTATTAGAGTTTTCTTATGGAATGACTTACATATTAGCGTTTCAGAATAAAATGTTAGATTCGAAATATTATCCTTGTCTGCATATAATTTATATGAGTTTAAACTCCTTTCATGTTTTATTTTTTTTTTTATTTATTTTTTTTTTTTTTAGTTAGTTATGATAGTATATAGGTAAGTCTTCCTATAATAACACAAAATTAATTATTCGTAACGTTCCTGGCTCTATATGGGAATACAGTCGACGCTAATTATAACGACCTCCCATTATAGCGACGGTTCCATTATAACGACCTATGCAAAATGTCCCGAAATATATACCCTATATGATAGGTTATTTTTACATCCAATATAGCGTCCAGACAGCAACTTATTTCCCAATACAGCGACCGAATTGACGTCCCCTCCAGATTTTTTCCCCTAAAAAGATTACCATTTACTTTCCCCAAGAACTGTGCGATGCCTAATGTAAAATGTCTTAAAATGACCATTAAATTTTTTACAGACAAGAAAACGCATAGAATTACTTATCATGTATATAATTCAGATGGAAAACTTAGTTTAAAGAAAATGTCAAAAGCATACCCCCCCCCCCCTCCAACTATTTCGAATTATTTTTGTAGAAAATAAATGTTAATAGGTAAGTAGCTATTTTTGTGTTTGTAAATATTATTTTAGAAATACGTAACCATTCTTATTTATTTCTATTGTTGACTACTAACCATTCTTCATTATTTTTAATAATTATTCATTGTCAATTTTTATTTGATACGAAAGTAAACATAATTTACTAATAATGTTGTACTATAACATTTCCTTTGAAACCTCAATTTTCATCAGTAAATAAATAAATAGAAATGCTTAATTCATCTTTAAAAGTTAAACTTAAACTTACACTATGTGCAAAATTACTTAAAAGATGACAAAGTATTTAAAAATGTTAAATTATTTTAATACCTTGGAACTTTCAACTATAAAAAACATAGTCTTCTTCAGAGGAATATAAGAAATACAACAGTTATTGACGCCTAATTTTCAAAATCCACGTAGATGGTGACGAAAGGAGTGAAAGTGGAAGTTAATTTATACATCCGAAACATTGGGAAAATAAAACTTGGATATAGAGAATTGGAAAATTACTCGTTTTATCATTCTTCTATTGATAATAATTTCTATTGATTCGCGAATAATTAAATAATGATAATTCTTTGAGGGATATATATTTTTTGCGTCTTCGAAATTAACTTGTATGTTCTGCTTCTGGTTAAGTCTTGACAGGGCTGTTGTAGGTCGGTTATGCTTTAAATCTCTCAAATGTTCTTTAATACGAACTGTAAGTTTCCGCGAAGTCATGCCTATGTATTCGAGATAAATACCTTCTGTTTTCAGTGGAATTGCATACACCCCAGAAACTTCGTCCCTCGGGATCGGGTCCACTTTGGCACTAATCAGATCTTTCAGTTTTGCAGGAGGAGTGGAGACCAAGTTTACGCCAAAGCGAAAAAGTACATTCTGAGTTTTTTTAAAAGTCCTGGTATGTACATCATTTTGCAATATCTCATATTACACCGTGGAGTTTTTTGTACTTTCATATGGTTCTTCTGCGAGTTGATTAGCTTATCAATAATGCGTATTGGGATACCATTCTCAACTGCAATGTTTCTAATGGTATTTGATTCATATTCAAGGTGATTAATAGGGCAAACAGTAAACGCTCGTCTTATATAAATGTTGAACGGAGAAAATTTGTAGTTAAATGGTGATGTACTTTCAAAAGGAATGGTGCTGTTAGACTTATTTACTTTCCTGTAGACTGTTCGCTCAATTGTTAAGTTTGATAAAATTTTAATTAGCATTAAGTCAAGAAATGACAGCTGGTTATTATTTTCTATTTCGATGGTAAATTTTATGTTAGGGAAAACAGAATAAATAATATGGGCTCTAACATAAAATTTACCATCGAAATGGAAAATAATAACCAGCTGTCATTTCTTGACGTCAAGTTCAAGACAAAATGGGACTAAAGGGGTGGAAATAGGGAGGGGTTTTGTGAAAACCGAAAAAACTCCGTAACTTCTTAATTATAATGAAAATCAGTTTAATCAATTATTTATTTAATTTATCAAATCAGTTTAAAGTTATTATTGCTTCTAAAACAACGGTTGAAAATTGTGGCATCACAGATTTTCGATAAAATTAAAAATTGTCCCAAGGGGCGAAAAAATAGAGTTTTAGGGAGAAAAAAAAAATCATAACTTCGTCAATTCTTAATATACCAAATTCACTTAAACTTATCATAAATCTTCTTAATATTATCTACAACTTTTACACTGATAAGTTTTTGAAGGACCAACTCTCACAGCAAAAAAAGTAAAATAAAATAAAAACGAAACAAAATGGGGGGAGGAGTTGAAGAAGAAAAAAAATCATATCTTCGTCAATTCACAAGATATCCAATCCGCTTGAATTTGTTATACATCTTCTTAATATTATCTAGAACTTTCATATTGACAAGTTTTTGATAGGACCAACTCTTACAGCAAAAAAACATATTAAACAAGAATAGGGGTAGACGAAAAAAGTATCGTGTTAAGGGTGTACTCAAATCCAAACGGCTTATTTTCTGACTTATTTTTAAATTCATTTTTCCTCTCAAACGCATACAGTTGGGAGGATCACTTATTCAAAATCTACATAATGTACTGTATTGGTCGATTTTTTTGGAGAAATATATTTCATCAAATCCTGTCAAATTGGGTATTTTGAACCGTATTTTCCGGAGCGATAGTGCTGGAAATGAAAAAAAAATGGTCTTACGGAGAATAATTATTTGTAAATCAAGTTATAATTAATTGAACGAAACATAAAAATACAGGTCCCTTATAAATCTCTTCAAAAAAGCACGTCAGAAAATTTCATGTTTTTTCTTTTAAAAATGAGTCTAAATTTGTGTCAGAAAATTTCGAGTTGTTGAGCCTGGTAAAACATTTTTTTTTAATACCGCCTTAATATGATTCTGATAAAACCAGCTCTTAAAGAATAATGAAATTAAAAATTCGTCAAAATCGGCCAGATAAAATTGTTAAACTGAGTTTTATGTCTAATCTTTGTTCAGTTTTTGTTGGTGAAATTGGTACTTAACTTCGAAATCTGCCTCCGCCTGTAGGCCGAGCCAGAGATTACTTTTTTCAATCTGGTTTTACAAAGAGACTGATAACTTTCCCATGAATAGCATTTCTTTTTAATGGAAGGAATTAAAATAATTTGGTAATCGTTGCTTCTTTACGATTTGCATTTAGATGAATAACAGTAAATTGGTGATACTCATATCGTTTTTAAATTTGAATTTGTAGGGGTTTTTTGTAACTTACTTTCATTGTCTTCCTGATCATCATAACCATTTTTTAATTTTTTTAAAACTATTTGACAAATTTTATTTTTACGTAGTTTTCTTTACAAAAAGCTACCTATTGCAGCCGTTCGGAGGAAACCGATTTCAAAAAATTTTGGTATAGTTTCATCGATCATGACCTCCAGACCCCGAAACCACCCTCCGTTCAAAAGTTGATATATATATATATATGATCACTCTGTAACTCTCGTATTTATGAAACGATATGAATGTAACTTCGTGTATACATAGTGCATACCAATGCCTTGACCGAGTTTGTTGGCCAGCTCATCCGCCATCTTTCTTCAAAATGGCGGCCAATTTAATTTTGAAATGTAGTACCAAAAAAATTGAAAATCGAAAAATATTTTTTTAATGTGTTTGACCTTGATACAAAGATTCCGGAGCAGTTTTTGTTTCGTCTATATCATAAAAAATGGCTGAGTTCTAGCATTTTGAATTTCTAACGTGGCTGACGTTTTGAAACTACCTGATTTTTATCACTCGATAGCAGGCGTATTTATGAACCGTTTTGGACGTACCTTGGTGTACACATAACATACATCCGCCATTTTGTTTCAAAGTGGGAGCCATTTAATTTTTTTTTAAATTTAAAATTTAAAATGAGGTACCAAAAAATTGGAAAATGAAAAAGGGTTTTTTGGTATGTGTTTGACCTTAATACAAAGATTGCGGAACAGTTTTTGTTTCGTCTATATCTAAAAAAAATGGCTGAGTTATAGCATTTTGAATTTCTATTGTGGCTGACATTTTGAAACGACCTGATATTTGTCACGGGATAACCGGCGGATTTATGAACGGATTTGGATCTAACTTGGTGTGTACATTATACATACCAATGTCTCGACCGAGTTCGTTGGCCAGCTTCATTCGCCATCTTGTTTCAAAAGGACTGCCAATAAAAAAAATTAAATTTTAAATTTAAAATGAGTTATCAAATAATTGAAAAATGAAAAAAGATTTTTTTTATGTGTTTGACATTGATACAAAGATTCTGGAGTAGTTTTTGTTTCGTATATATCTTGAAAAATGGTTGAATTATAGCACTTTGAATTTCTAGCATGGCTGACATTTTGAAACGATCCGATATTTGTCACGTGATAACACGCGTATATGTTAACTTATTTCGATGTAAGAAGGCATGTGGATAGTATATCGTAATGTCTCAGCCAAGTTCGCTGGCCAGCTTCATCAGCTCCATCTTGTTTCAAAATGGAAGCCAATAAATTAAATAAAAAATTATATTTAAAGTGAAGTGCAAGAAAATTAGAAATTGAAAAATATTTCTTTCTTAAGTATTTGACCATGATATAAGGATTCCGGAGCATTTTTTGTTCTGACTTTATCTTAAAAAATGGCTCAGATGTAGCATTTTCAATTTCTAATGTGAGTGACATTTTGAAAAATCTGATTTTTTGCCTGCGACAGCACTTGTCTATATCAACCGATTCCGATGTGAGTGAGCATGAGCACAGAAATTACTAAGGTCTCGACCAAGTTCACTGGTTAGCCTCATCCACCATGTTGTCTTAAAATCGCAGGAACTTCAATATATCACCAATTTGGCAACCAAACATAAGTTATTTTAAATAAAAGCAGCTTGGATAAAGCTGAATAATTTTGCGAAATTCTCATTCATAATGATTTAGTATTGATAAAAATTAGTATTGAATCTCCTATAATTGGTTTCCACTAAATTGAGCTTCGTGTGTTTGAATAATATAAGCTTGTTTTTTAAAAATAAGGAATATGAAAGCTACCTCTTCCTCCCGGCACTGGCCAGAAAGACTTTTTGAGAGCTTCTGATTTGCAAGAATATTAAAATACATATAAAAGCACAAATAATTGTACAAAAATTACTTTCAGGTGTTTACATAATATTAATATACTTAAAATACAAATTAAAAGTATATTAAAATATACTAGGAAAACCCAGAACGTTTCCAACCATTACAGGGCCGTCATCAGTAGGATTTAAATGTTATTTTCTTTGCGCTAATTCGAAAATTGTCCAGAAGAAAATATTGTAATTTAAAGGCTGTACGTCAGATGAGATGCCGGATAATGTTATTGTTTTCATTATATTATACTTATCTGAACTACTACAACCTTTAAATTACAATATTTTCTTCTGGACAATTCTCAAATAAGGGCAAAGGAAATAATAACAATATTTAAATCCTACTGATGATCTTGCAATGGTTGCAAATGTTCTGGGTTTTTCTATTACATTTTAAGAAATTTTTAATTTGTATTTTAACTATCTTTATATTATATGTATCTACCTGAAAGTAATTTTTGTACAATTATTTGTGCTTTTATATGTATTTTAATTATTTAACTCAAGGTGGATATAGCATCAGAATTTTAACTTTCATTTACAGGAATGTTGTTGTCGATTATCATCAAGGCATCATCAACTGCAAAGAAAGCTCAAAATAATACAAAGACATAGTTACACAGTTATAGAATGCTGTATTCTATCTTTCTTGGCTAATCTTCTCTTGGATGGAGTCTATAGCAAAACATAATTTTCATTAACACAATTTTCAGAACTCGTCTGCTGAAAGAGCGGTATTATTAAACGAAATATTTATCATAAAGCTTTGAATTTAAATTAGAATTGAAAATATGCGACCTGTCTCTGCTAAATACTGTACTATTAAGCGATTGATAAAAAAAAAAAATCTATATCACATTTAGCTACATCTGCTGTATAATATAATAATCAGAAACGTTCTGATAGATTTTTATCCATGTCCACGAGTTATAAGCAATAGAATGTTGATTGAATATAATTATGATGAAATAATTGCGTATATATACTTTTTATACTAGAATTTTTTTTATTATAGTGATGTTAAGAAGTAATTTATAAAAAGTAAATATTTATATTGACCATACAAAAGAAAAAATGTACAAAATGAACCGAGGAAATTTAATTTAAAGAGAACTATTAAAAATGAAAAAAAAATAATGATAACACAAACATCAAATTAAAAAAAAGTAAGAAATTCAAATGAAATACGTAGTAATAAGTTGAATAAGCTCAAAGATTTTAGAAAGTGGCTGTTATTTAAGCATTATAAAATAATCGCTAAAAATAAATTAAATAATCAAATAACTGATTAGTGTATATGATGCAGTATTAACATAATAAAATACAAATTTGGTGCACATGAATTGTTGAATTTAAGCCTTTCAGCTGGAACAAAAAAAAATCTTATCACCCTATAATCTATTTAATATCTTTTAATACATACTTTCCACATGTATAAAACCTCCCTATATGATATTAATCATCCTACAAACCTTTTAGAATGCCATCCTTAAAATAAGCGTGGAAAACCATTATTTACATTAGAGAGGCGCATATAGTAAGAGATAAAAAAATTACCACAAGATTTTCGCAGATAGTAGTTGATTTTTTTTTCAAGTATAATAATCACAATTGATGTGACAGGTTTTACGTAAAACCAGAATATCCTAAACAACAGAAGATTTATTTTGGTGTGATAAGGCTAAAATTAATGGTTATATCATGTTCATTCAAGATTATGATAAACATAAAAACGCTTATATAGATTAATTTATATATAAAAAAAATGTTTGTCTTATATGATTGAAGTTTCATAGATAAATTCCACCTAAAGAAAAATTTTAAAATGATATACTGATAAAATCTAAACAGATTAAAAGTAAAAATACATAGTTAAAAAAGTCATCCTTTTAATATTTATTACTGATTTAATTAAATAAAATTTCAAAATTGTGGAATTATGAAAATGCCGTAATTATACATGAATAATACAAACGCGGATGTTATTGGGTAGTATTGGTGTATATGAAATATATTTACGTTTTTTTTTAATGATAATGTATTCTGGTATTTGAACGAAAATAACAAACATCGTAAAACACAGTATGATCATGTGATATGATTTCTCACCATCTGCTTGCCAGCGGAACTGTGTCTTTGCTGTAGCAATCTTTTGGTTTGGATTGTAAAAGATTATAGGATTACTTTTTAAACATCATAAGCGTTAGAAAAGCACTTTTAACCAAAGAAGATGACATTTACCGAAACATGTGACAATCCGACGTTTCAAGATCCGGACTATATTGCGTAAAAGTAAATGTCAGATTTCTTCAAGTCGCGTTTTTGGGCGTTCGATTATCTCACGAAACCCTTATACTCTCGTGTCTCTGTCCGTCCGCCACTGTGCTCGTACGCGCAAACTATTCAAGTTACAGACTTTTTTTTTTTTTTTTTTACATAGAGCTGAAAAGACTTTGCCATAATCATAAAAGTTTGAAAAAGGTCTTAATTAACGCACATTGTTAAAATCTCCAAATAAAAGAATGGAAAATGTTCATAATTCAACAAAAAACTTTAATTGTAATCAAACCGCAACGATTTGCTGTCAGAAGAGAAGATTATTTCGAATTCTCCTCCGGATTGCCACAATTGCAGGGCATCCAGATAAGAAACCGCATCAAAAAAGTGAACTGGGGCTTTGCATATCACGTCAAATCTCAGAAATTACCGGGCGTAAAATCTCGAAAATCGCACAGACACACGCAAAAAAAAAAAAAAAAAAAAAAAAAAAAAAAATCTACTTTCTGAAATTCTAAAAATTATTCTGATGCGTTCGGTAGAAGCGAAAAAATCCGCTACAAGTCGATCGATAAAAAAAAAAAAAAATCTTTAATTTCATTCGACAGAAAGGCCGTAATTGATTTAATTTGGAGCGAGCTCAAGTGTTTTATCTGCAGACGCTCGGTGTCATCCTATAGTGGAGTTAAAAAAAAAATGCTAAACTTTTAAATTATGAAATTTATAGATTAAATTTTTATGCTTCCATTCGTAATATTTTTCGCTGAATTAATTTCGTGACTGTGTCTAAATTAGGTGCGGGGATATTAATTATTATTTTATTAATATGATCATTTATTTCAAACTATCATTTTAACATGTCCACGGGTTGCCAGAATGAGAAAGGCAGAGATTTCAGATGTGGAAGTTAAGTAATAAAAGGTAGGAGGGGTTTTAAAAGGGGATCCCCACCTCAGAATCTAAGGGCGTAAAAACTCGAAATTTGCACAGCCCGTTGCAAAAGAAATTCCCCTTTCAGAAATTAAAAAAATTCTCCTTCTGTCTGAATTACAAGCTGAGATATTATTTAGTATTTCACTAATTGGTTTATTTCAATTAAATGCTCATTTTTAAAGGCAATCACGTGATTTCTATAGTAGCATTCTTCAGAACGGTGTCACATTTTTAAAAATACAGCATAAGTGTTACTTATTCAATATAAAAATTTCATAACTGTTGATACCACTACTTTCAAATAGTAATTTCAGCAAATATCTTAAATTCTTGCTTAAGATCATTTTTAAGTTGTAGCGTTCTCCTCCGTTTTGCGCGAGGTTTTTTGACGGCGCACAGTGGTCCCAAATCGCAATTATGTGGCCAAAAATCAGAAGCTTGAAGTTTCGTATTTCGAAATGAAATAAATTCCATAGTATTTAGAAATATCTGAACATTTATATTCTTTAATATTTATGTTTTATAAGATCACATGAATTCGCAGTGCTTATGTGAAGTTAGGAGTTTTGAGCGTTTTCTGCTGTTGGGTGAATTAAAGGCAAATTCGTTGCATTCACACCCTAAAACCTTATCAGATAGTTTATCGTTTTTTTTCTTTGCACTTTTCTGAAACAACATTAAAGTTCATATTTAATTTGATTTTTCGATTACAAAAATCTCAAAAATTAAAAGAGGATTTTTGTTTAAAAATACATAATTTTAAGGAATTTTTGTACATAAAAGGTGATATATAAAAAAAGTCCTTCCGAGTTCCTCGGACATTTATAGTACAAAATGTAGAATGATCCTTCTAAAATCAAATCCTAAGAAATTTATTGCGACTTTTTGCTGATTTGTGAGAAACAGTAGTTTGAAGTTGGGCATTGGATATTGCCAGTAAAAGTCCAAAATCAGTAATCGGGTTTAAAATAAATCTAATTTTTGCACTCACCCAAAATTGTCAGTGTTTATGTAATGCAGCATTCTAATTAACATAATACTGTAAATTTCATTTTTTTAATTCGCTGGGGGGGTGGGGGGGAGGCTTAAGAGTTTTGGATATATATATATTTTTTTTATTTATATATATTTTTTAATTTGTTTTTACAATTTTTCCCTTGCTTTTTTAGTTTACATCAAAAATAATATTTAAACTTGACCTTATTTTAAAAAATACATATTTAAAGTTCAGTTTATATATATATATATATATATATATATATATATACTAAATTCTACCAACATGCATGTATGAGAAATTCAATCAACTGGAAAACATCATTTAATGTTTTAAATTTCCTGATTATTTAAAAAGTATATTTTACTTACTTACAAATAAATTTTATTAAATATATTTTTTTAATTTCACATATCGTATTATAAATCTATTATAATTTTTTTATTAACGGTATTTTTTTTCAATTTATTATAGGAATGCTAATTTAATTATATTGATTTATATGCACATTTAAATTTTATTGAATACGTTAATGTAAAAATTTATTTATATGGATTTCATACTTATTTACATTTATTCTCATTAAACAATGAATCAATCTCGAAATATTTTTTAAATAATATGTATAGTCCACCCTTTGCTCTTTTACTATTCTAGAGAAATGTGTTGACCTGAAACTCAATATGGGTCAAAAAGTATAACCCCTTAGAAGTATAACCCCACATTGAGTAGTCAATGGGCTCAACTCATTTCAGACCTCAGCTATCCCTATCTCTGATGTTCATTCAGCCTCTACCACCTCTTCCTATTAGAAGGGGAGAGCTGCCTACACATTCTCTAAAGAAAACCAAAGAACGTCTGTAATTTCTTTGAGGAAACATTAAGAAACGGAAATTTCTATTATGCTAGAAAATTAAATAGGTAATTATTTATTTAATATTACCAAAATAAAATAAAGAAGGCAGAATTTTCATTTTTATAGGAATTTCAAAGGTATTATTCTCTGTGTAATAGAGAGAGGCAAAAAAAGAGAGGGGGGAAGAACCGGAAATTTTGAAAGTAATCTAATTAATGAATTGAATGATTTTATTATTAATCCATAGTAAATAGATGTCGAAAACTTAAAAAAATAGTAATAATATTTTTAGACTTTGCTTGCTAGAGGGGAAAATGGAAAAAGTGGAGATTTCACATGTATGTGTGTGTGGGGAGGGGGTGGCAAAATTTAGCTGATTGATCATTTATGTATTTTATTGATTGCTTATACTCTTTATTCTTACTTTGCAATAAAATTAAAAATAGAAAAAAAAATAAGATTGTAACCTGTATATTTTCAGGGAGGGAGAGAGAGAGGGGAGTGGAGGTTAAATTTCAGGAGAGACTGAATTAGATGATTTGTCTTAAAAAAGTGAAAATATTCACCATAATCAAAAGTGGAAAATTCTTATTCCTGTAAAGAAATTCTATAAGAAAAGGAAATTTAAACTCAATAAGAACTTTCCCCCCCCCCCTCCTCTATTTCGTCCCTCAATCTCCTCCCCCGGAACCCCAATTACAGTTAGTTTAAACTCACAATGTAATATCATTTAGAATGTTATAAAATAAAAAATGAATCATATATAACCATTAGAACAGCCAGAAAGGATTTTTGGCCACTTGATCGTGATTTGGAACCACTCCGCGGCGTGATGAGATAAATATTATTTATTCAGTATAAAAAGTTTCATAAGAATTGATACCACCATTTTAGTACAGTAATTTCGGAAAAATCTTAAATTGGTTGTTAAGACCGCCACCTCCTCGACTAATGTATCTACGAATAAGTTGTAGAAAGGAGTTTCGTTCAGATGCATTTTTGTTAAGAATAGCTTGCGCTGCCTGTTGGTGGAATGTTGAACTAACAGACCTCGATTTATTTAAATTAGGAAATCTAACGAGGCGATCTGTTTTAAACTTTAAGATAGTTTATAACACATAATAAAAGTTTTAAAAAGAAAGGCGGGAGAAATTTCGGTGGGAGGGAGGGCCGCTAATTCTTTTTTTAAACTTTAGCATTTTTTACCGTTTTATGTGCGGTTTTTTGACGGAGTCCCGAGATAAATGCTATTTATTTAATATAAAAATGTCAAAAGTTTAAATACCACTTTTTCGAATAGTAATTTCAACAAATATCTTAAATTCTTGCTTAAGACCGCACCCCCCCTCCTCCCCGAGTAATATATCTACTGACAGGTTGTTGAATGGAGTTTCGTTCAAATACAGTTTTCGTAAGAATAGAGTGCGCTTCGTGGTGGTGGGATGTGGAACTAACAGAATGCGATTTTGTTAAAATTAAGAAATCTAACAAGGCTATATGTTTTAAACTTTAAGATAGTTTATAACACATGATAAAAAATTATAAAAAAGAATGGCACGTCACATTTCGAGGGTAGTGGTTGGGGCACGTTAGGACCTAATGTTAGGACCTCTGGACAGTCGACTACGACAATCCTATAATAATAACTATAAATTTACATTTATGTTTGAAAATCTAACTAAATAAACCTAGAGTTTCATGCTACTGTCGGATTTGATTTTAGATTTTATAAAGAAGATCTGGCGGCGTTCGGTACCCTGATAGTTACCTTGAACATACCTATAATCAGTTTTGAATGAATTTATATCATTTAAAGAAAACATTTCTAAACGAACCTATTACTGCAGGTACCACTGCGTTTGGCATTGTACATCATCGAATTTATATGACTATAGAAGAACCTTTTCGCTGACACAATAAAATTGCTACCTTGATGCCAGAAATAACAGAGACTTTCTCTTTAAAATACATATATTGAAGAGTAATTATTTACAAGGACTATGTACAAAGAAGACACTATTTACAAAATTACTAATACATCTTCCGTCGTCGTGCACATATCTATTTCGTCTTTTTACCACTTTTTTTAACATTCCTCAGCATATCTCACATTCACTGCCAATACACTCGAAAGTTCTTCCTCTCCACCAAATCACTTCAGTTCCTGCTCGCAATGAGCGTCTGTCGTACCCAAGGTTAGCTCTAGCGCGCATGCGTTGGGCGCTGTCACCGATCACTAGAGTAACTTTAGATGACAGAGTTGGGATCTCAAATCTAAATTGAAAGTGCTTAATGATGGAAGGTATTACTTCCCACATGACTTTATATTTAAATCAAACTCTATCCAAATGAACTAATGGGCCCTCGTTCTAGTAATTGCCGATTTAATTTCTGCGTTTAGATATACTAAACAATCAATTTTGACAGTAAGTACCTGAAAAACCTAATTAATTTAAAACGTCTCTATTCTTCTTTTAAAACTCGAAGACTCCCCTCTCACTTTCAAAAAGTAAGGGGTCATCGATTTTTTGCTTAGCATAGCAAATTTATGAGTAGTTATTACCACTATTTCCGAATAGTAATTTTAGGAAATTTTATAGTTAGTGAACTGGGTTGTTCCTTATGTACCGGTCCAAGTTTTTGACTAAGGACTACAGTAATCTTCATTGATCATTTGTCAAAAAGTTCTTGCAACTCTCATACCCCTTCCCCAATTTACCCCCTAGTGTTTTTTTCTCTTATTCGTGTCCACATTCAAATCAACTAACATATCTTTAGATAGGTTCAATAAAGGAATTTCGGTCGGATAGAGGTTTGTTTAGAACAATCTAAAAACCCTGGCGGCGGAAAGTGAAATAGATTTTTGATTTTATGTATATTTAACCCTTTATCGGGCAATGGTAATATACTTAATTCCCACTCATTTTTTATTGAAACCTGGTCGATTCGTACCGGCATTTTTAGTAAAATATTTTGTATTTATAATGCCGCTGATAAAATTGTACTTTTCTTCTGTTCACCTGTTCGAAATCTTATGTGCTACGGCTAGACTTAAATTTCATGGCTCCTCTATGATGTATTATACGCCTACTTATACACAGGGATTGGAGTAGCACTGCTACTGTGTATCCCATTGAACTTTTCTCCTATTCACCTGTTCAAAGCCGGATTATATTTTTAAATAAATATGTTTGTAGATTCTGGTGGCAGTAAATCTTTTCGACATTTCAGCCACAGAATTGACTTGCCCGATAAAGGGTTAATTTTATTATCACGGGTCCTGCCAACGCCGGGCGGATCAGCTAGTATTTTATAAAGTGTTATTATTTTTAGTATATCAATATTACTTTAGAGTACACAATTAGCGTAGAGTTTATTTCTGGTAATATTAATCTGGTAATAATAAATATTGTTACAAAAATTATTGCTATTAATATAAAAAAAATACGCAAAAGTATTAAAGGCTTCGAAAATATTCAAACAATTTGTCTTTTTTAGTTTCAAAAAACAAAATGTAAATTTTTTGTATTTACTCCTGATTTTTTTAAAATTAAATTTTTAATTATGACCGAAATAAACTGCACCAAAGCGTTTGTACTTTAAAATACACAAACATATCTTTTGTTGGAAATATGCAAAAAGTTTTATCGATCTATGCAAGAGTTTATTATATTGAAACATTTCATCTAAATAATAAATGCGACTGTTACAGATTTAATTGTGTAAATGATTTACAAATATATTACAGAGGATTTAAAATACTAATAAATTAAAATTTGTCTAGTACAATTGTTAAATAGTAACTGCTATTACACTTTTATTAATCACTTTAGGAATTTTGCATTTATTGTTAAAAGAAGACAATAATGAAGAAAAAACAACCAAAAAGTTTGCTAAATAATATGACACATTATGTGTAGTGTCCTTCTATGAAACTTCAATTAAGAGAAAATAATAAAGTGTCTCTAAGAGGTTCGCATTCATATAACATGGAATTCAGCTAAAATAATAAGTATACACAATAAAAACAACAAAAAAAAGTTTTTACTCTTAATAAAATCTTAACTGAGAGAATTGTTCAGTATATTAAAAGCAATATTTAACTTTTTCTTTATCTTAAATGATTTTTTTTTTCAAAATTTGCTTATGTTGACACACATGCTCTGTTAAACAAAATATATTTATTCAATATTTAAATATTTTCATTAAGTGTAACAATAACAGTGATTAAAACCTCGTTAAATCTTAATTAGGAGGAAAGAATGGATTACACACAGTGACAGTCGAGAAAAAAATATCCTGTTTCAATTTACACCTTGCATAATTAGAGTCTGTAATTTTCGTAAATAATAAGCCTACAATCATGTCGTTAAATACACATGCAAATTATACTTTAGACTTGATGTCACATGGGAATACAGAAAGATATTTTTACAGAAGATATTTAGAACGCGCAATTTTTTAAAAATTCTCTGAAACATGTGACATTTAATATTAATGTATTAAGCAATCTATAAAAGTTACCATCGACATTTTTAACATGTGTTAGGAAAACTTTTTGTGAAAAATTTCTTGAAAATTAAATTTTGTTAAATATTTTATTAAGTGCGGAGATTGTGATACAAGATTTTAAAGAACATTCGCTTGATAATTTAATTTAATTAAATATTATATTAAGTTACATTTGATAAAAATCTTTATTCCTTTCATGTAAACATTCCACGAACACAAAAGTAATATATGTAATTTCAATTATTTTTTAATAATTTATTTAGTTTATGATAAGTACTTTGTATTTTTATAATAATACATATGTATTCGTAAAATTTAAATAAGATATTACAGTTCTAAACAGATGCATACTTATATATTTCTAAAATCTTATGCTCATCTATGATTTATTCTTTTCCGACTTATTCAAAAATTCTCTTTTTTTATTTTATGAAATGTACTTGAAAGTTGATATTTCTTTAGATACAAATCTTTATTAGTTACTTAGTCGTTCTTTTAACAGTTTTTACTATTAGGATGAAAAACCTCTGAAAAATATCCTGATATTTTCAACCCGATTGCAAGAAAGGAGATTTAATTTACAGTGGCGTATATTATCATGTATAGTGATATATGGAGAGGAAGAAATGTGTCCGCTATACTAGGTTTTTCTAGACTGTACGTGTAAGTGAACTCGAACTGTAATCATTTGCATTCGCTTAAAACAGAAATTTTATTTGAAACAGAAAATGCGAACATAAAATTCTATCAGCGTTTGGAGAATTCATCAAAAACCTGATAGAAGGTATACGGTAAAACATCGAATATGTGTTCAAAAGAAGCCGTTTCATAAGTAAGTCATCTTCTCTTAGCCTCTATCAATACAGGTCTGATATACACTTATACTGCTATCAGCAGAGGAACTGTAAACTTGCTGTGGAAGATACCTGTTACAAAACTGTGTGTTGAATCCATAGAAAAGTCAGATATTGTTGACGACAGTTCTTTATTTAAATTCTATTTCATTCAATTATTTTATAAAAAATACAACTTTAATTTGAAAAAAATATTCAGAGCAAACTTTGTTTAAAATAGCTAAGTGAATCATTAAAAATAACTTTGGTTAAACAGGATTAAAACTTCAATACACCTGGAGCTTTTCAAAACAGCTTAAATTTAAATCATAGCTAAAACCGTTTTCTAAAAACATCATAAAACTCAAACTAAATATATTACTGTAACTTGAACTCAAACATATTAAATCATAATGATAAATTTAAAGAAATAAACAGAAAAGAGAGAGCGCGGTAATTCATTAGCGAAACGCAATTTATACCTTTAAACTGGATGATTCCACTTTACAAAAAAGGTAGGCCTGAGAATAGTCGATTACGGAACGGCTAACGCCATCTATGAAACACTTAAATTTAATGCCAGTTCTTTTAAAATAATTTACGTTATAGGAAACACTTAACATTATATTCCAGGTAATGAAGGTATTGCTTTTAAAATAAAGAAGTTCTATAAGCATTAAAATGTAGAAAGGAAAGCTATTAAATCAATATTAGTTTATGTAAAGTTTTAAACCCAAATTAGCCAGAAGTGACAAGTAAAATCGGTTGACTAGATAACAAAGCCCCCCCCCCCCCCCACACTTGTCACTCATGGGAAAGAAAAATTAAACAGTTAACAAATCCGTAGAATTTCAAAAATTCGCTCTGAATTTACAAATGTCAAACAAAACATTCAATCTGAACTTTTACCATTACATCTTCAATCTTCTCATAAAATCCAACATTTTTATCCAAATATAACTTGTCGCCTTTTAAACAGTAACATACAATTACTAAACATTAAACATTAACAAAATTTATAACAATATATAACAAGAAACAAATTACTCTCATGCATCTAAAATGCAATGTTTCAAACCACAGTACCTAAATTTAACTCTGGTTTAAACTTCAATAGTCCATCAGCTTCAATTAATATTCCTAATACATTACTAGATAAATTCAAATTTTTCTGAAAAGCAAATCGTTTTAATACAGAGATTTAACATAACTTCATTTTAAAACAGTTTCAATATAATTTCAACGCATTTTCAATCAATATATCTCAATATAAATTTCTGAAAAATTATACATATTCAAAACTTTAATTATCACTTTCATCCATCATCTTTCATCCTTCATCATACATGGGTCCATGATTCGATTCTCTTTCATAACACATAATATACTCTATAAATGTTTAAGTAACTCATAATTTCATATTTCTACTATATATAATAAATGCAGATTTTTTTTCTATCAATAATTCAAATTACACATTTAAATTTCTATTTCAATAAATGAAACAAGATTAAACTTTCATTTCAAATTTAGCTCAAAAATCTTAAACTAATAAAGTTCAAGGTTAATCTCAATAAACTTACAACAATGTTAACGTAATGAAATTGACTTCATGTATAATGAAACTCTTATATTTAAGTTTCACCAAGTGAACCGGGATACTAAAGTGGTATTTCCAATATTAAAATGAAGGACTTACTGAATTAAACTTTAACATGCCCGCAAAAGGGGCCTTCCTGCAGCAGTTACACCTTCGTCCGACACTATCTCCTGTAGACTCTCTGGCCGGATTACATTCACGAGACGTTACGAAAGGCCGCTCGAGTCCCGGAGAATGGAAGGGCAAAGGGCACTTATTGCATTCCAGCGGGATTTTAAATTGGTTCACAGGTCTAAACTAAACTCAATTTTTACACATATAAAATTGATCTTATACATAACCTTATATAGTCAAAACTTTAAAATACATCTTTTATACAGAAGCTAGACTATCTAGTAAAATAAATATTATATAAATACACTTTAATGCAATGAGGGGTATTTAACAAAATTTAACAACATATTTAACAATTCAAGAAAACTTACAATTTAAATCCTGATAATTCAAATTTACTAAGGGGCTTGGTGAAGATGTCCGCGTAATTTTCTTTACTTTTAACATACTTTACTTCAAAAATATTTTTATATACCAAATCTCTAATAAAAAATAACTTTACATCTATGTGCTTCGTTCTGTGGTTTTCAATGGGGGATTTGACAAAACTAATGGTGGCCTGATTATCAACCAATAATAAAGATTTTTCCTTTCTATTACAAATTATCCTTCGACCAATGCATTCGTCCATTATTCTATTGAACCATAAGAGCTCTCTTGCAGCTTCTGTCATCGCAATAATTTCCGATTCCATGGTCGATAAACTTATACATTTTTCCTAAAAGGACCTCCACATTATTGGTGATTTATCTAAAAGTAATAACTGACTTCCCATTGAAGTTCTATCATCCCTGTTTGTGGCAAAATCGGCGTCTGAATATGTAATTACATATACATTTTTACAATTCAAATTCAATTTTAAAGATTTAGTAAAACAAACATATCCCAACAGCTTTAATAAGGCTAGCCAATGTACTAATCCAGGGTTATTTTGAAATTGGCTAAATGTATTTACTGCATAAGCAATATCGGGCCTGGTTCTATTAGATAAGAACGACAAACATCCTAAAACACTTCTGTATGGAATTTTAGACATTACAAATATTTCGTTATCGGATTGAGGGGATTGGGTTTTTGAATAAACTACACCTTTGCTTATTGGGAGTGAAGTGATAGGGAACTTAAACTTTTTAAATTTTTGACAAATCTCATCAATATATAGAATTTGATGTATTGCTAGATAATTTATTACCCTCCTCAAATTCTACACCAATAGCTTTCTGGTTTTACCTAGTATCTTAAGATCAAAATAACCAGTCAAAAGTTTAACAACCACCACTCTTTCATTTTTACCAAAAATTACTATGTCGTCTACATAAAGAAGCAGGATAATGTTATCATCAAAACTATACACGCAATTGCTCCATTCAAACTTTACAAACCCGATATCATGCTAAATTTTATTTATTTCAAAATACCACATTCTCCCAGACTGATGTAAACCATAAAAACCTTTTTCTAATTTACATACTAAATTTTCGTTTTCCACAAATCCTGGAGGTTGGGACATATATATTGTTTCGGCCAAAGGTGCATATAAATAAGCACAATTTACGTCGCATTGTAGGTGTGTCCATTTTTTACAGGAGGCTAAAAGGGAAAAGAAAAATCTAATAATGGCAAAATTAACAACCGGTGAAAAAGTTTCATCATAGGTTTCCCCCTTTATTTGTTTGAAACCTTGTGCCACTAAGCGGGCCTTATACCTTACAATTTTGCCCTTGTCATCCTTTTTTAATGTGAAAACCCACCTACAGCCTAAGGGTTTAGCATCGCTTGGTAACTTAACTAGTTTCCAAACTCCCCTTTCTCTCATAGTTTTCAATTCTTCTCTCATGGCCTGTTCCCAAAACTTCCTTTGTGGGGATTTTAAAACTTGTTTATAGGTAGTTGGTATTTTGATGTCATCTAGTCATATATCTTTATTAATATCAGAAGTCTCAGTATTTGAACAAGGACTATCCTCTTGACCTGAAACCAATCCTTTAAATTTATTTGATCCTTTAAAACACAAAATATGAGGTTCAAATTTAAGATGATGCTTTTTACAATACTTTTCTACATCATTTAAGGATCTCAACCTTTCAGATTTTCCCTGTTCGTAATAGTAAATGTAGTTACGATAACCATTAGCACTAGGGACAACTTTTCTTAACCAAACAGTATCAGAGAGTAGAACCCCTTTCAAAACATCTTTACTTGATTTTATTTCCTCTGTGGAATTATCCTCCTCCGAAGAGGATAAATCTGGAGGTTTATACGAAGGAAAATAATTTATATTTGGGGTATCATTATTCTCAACCTCACCCTCGAACTCTTCATCAGATTCCTTATCAAAAATAGGAAATCCTATTTCATTTGAACCCATCACGACTCCACTGCGCCGGACACTATCTGGGATTTCCTCATTGAAAGAAACATTAATGGTTTCAATAATTTTGTTTTCTTCGGGTAGCCAAACCCGGTAACCTTTAGTACAAAAGGCGTAACCAACCATTACCCCCCACTTTTTGCTTTTGCATCAAGTTTCGACCTAAGTTGCTTGGGAACACCTATATATGCTATAGCTCCAAAGGGTTTTAAGTGTCTAACGGATGGCTTAGACCCACTATAAAGTTCAAAAGGAGTCTTCGACTGAGATTTGTGACAAATGCGATTCCAAGTATAGGTAAAATACAACGCTGCCTCCAGCCAGAAACTTCGTTTTAAACCACTTTCTCTTAAAATTGACCTGATGCCGTTAGCAATCGTTTGATTGTATCTCTCAATAGTCCCATTCTGTTCAGTAGAATACACGTCCGTAAATTCGTGTTTAATGCCTCTCCCTTCACAGAAAATCCTAAAATTACCATTTTTAAGGGTACAGTGGACTTTGAAAACTAACTTTTTTAATTACCAATATTTTTTTTTGAAATTTTCAGGATATAGTTATACTATAAAAAAAGTATTATTTACCAAATTTTATGAAAATATCTTTAAAATTTTTTGAGATATTTAAATTTTAAAATTTTAAAATTGCCAGATTTCAAAACGCTCCATGCGCATTCCAAACTTAACCACATTTCCAATAATCTCGCATAATACTCTTTGAATATATAAACACAAAACTTACTACAAAATTTTAGAAAATTTTATTAAAAAAGATAAAAAAATTGATTTAAATTGATTTTTTTCAATTTTTTCATTAAAATTTCATTAAATTTTGTATATTACTCTTAAATTTTCAATTTTAAATACGTGTAACAAAGTTTATTTCTAGTAACAAATATGTACACAGATATTAAGGACATTTCTGAGAAGTTTCATTAAAATTGAAAGCTGTGTGTTGCGCATGGAACATTTGAAAGTCATGAAAACGGTAAAAATATTGATTCTGAGAAAAACACGTTTTAATGATTTAAATGTTCGTAAATTTTTTAAAAGCTTATATTGAAACAATTTTGGATACAAGTGAAGGATATAATATTATTAATAACCTATATAGCATTTTTTATGTCTCTAAGAGAAATATAGATGCGTACTTACTCCGTTGCAGAAACGGGGCGAACAGCAACATTGTCGCAGAAACTAAACGACATATTTCAAAACGACCTTTTACAGAAAGATACCAACATATATTTATATATTAACTTTCTATATATATTTATAATGGGTATAAGAACTAATGCACAAAATTTAGTTATAATAACTCCAATAGAACTCGAGATATTCAAAACTAAAAAATTATAAATGACGGAAAGTACCATATCTATAAAATCAAAGCGCTCCATGCGCAATCTGATTTCAGACACATTTGCAATAATCTGATATAATCATCCTTGAATGCACAAAAACAAAACTTACTACGAAATTTTAGCAAATAATATTTAAAAAAATTAAAAAAATTGATTTACTCTGATGTTTTTTAATTTTTTCATTAAAATTTCTATAAATTTTGTATATTACTCTTACATTGTCAATTTTAAATACATGTAATAAAATTTATTGTAAGTAAAAAATATTTACACTGGTATAAAGAAAATTTCTGAGAATTTTCAATAAAATTGAAAGCAATGTGTAGCGCATGGGACATTTGAAAGTCGAGTAATATACCCCTTTCCAGAAACGGGGCGACACGGCAATACTGTCGCAGAAACTAAACGACAGTGTTGATTTCAGGGGGTGGCATCCCCCCCCCCAAAGATTTGAGGTTTTGTGTTTTCAATGGTCAAAAGGTGCAATCCCCCCCCCCCCCAACTCTATAATGTCACCCCGCAGCCACAGAAATCCCTCCCGGAGAAAAGTGTCTGAATTCAACATTGCTAAACGACCTATTTCAAAACGACCTTTTACAGAAAAATACCAGTATATATATATTAACTTTCTACATATATTTATAATGCGGATAAAAATCAATGCACAAAATTTGGTTATAAAAACTCTAATAGAACTCGACATATTCAAAACTAAAAAATTATAAACGACGGAAATTACGATATCGATAAAATCAAAACACTCCATGGGCAATCAGATTTCAGACACATTTGCAATAATCTGATATAATCATCTTTGAATGCTCAAAAACAAAGCTTACTACAAAATTTTAGCAAATTATATTTAAAAAAAAATTGATTTAAACTGTTGTTTTTCAATTTTTTCATTAAAATTTCTATAAATTTTGTATACTACTCTTACATTGTCAATTTAAAATACATGTAATAAAGTTTATTGTAAGTAAAAAATATTGACACTGGTATAAAGAAAATTTCTGAGAATTTTCAATAAAATTGAAAGGAATGTGTTGCGCATGGGACATTTGAAAGTCGAGTAATATGCCCCTTTGCAGAAACGGGGCGACACAGCGACACTGTCGCAGAAACTAAACGACAATGTTGATTTCAGGGGGTGGCATTCCCCCCCCCCCCGAACATTTGAGGTTTTGTGTTTTCAATGGTTAAAAGGTGCAATCCCCCCCCCCCTCCCTAACTCTATAATGTCACCCCGGAGCCACAGAAATCGCTCCCGGAGAAAAGTGTCTGCACTCTAAATTAAAATGTCTGAAATTCAGACACTTAAGTGTCTGAAATGGAGTGTTCAATTTTCAGACATTTTAAAATGTCTGAATTTTTTCAGACACTTCAAACGTCTGAATCGCATCCATTTTTTTGTAAGCATCATACGTAGCCATGTTTGACCACGTTGAATCCTGGAAAAATATTTGGCTGTGGTCCTGCCCCTCCCCCCCCCCCCCCAATACAGCCTGATTTTTTTGGTGCTCTCAGTTTTGGTATACAATTTTCGTTACGTTGATAATTTAAATCTTTTACGACATTGTACTGATTATAATCAATATCTTGAACTTCAGGAGTAGAACAAGATTAAAAAACAAAAAATATTTATCTAAATATTAGATTTTTTTAAATTTATTTTGTTTTTAACCTTATTTTACTTTAAAAGTTCAAAATATTGATTATAATCAGTACAATTTGGAAACAGATTTAAAATATAAGCTTTACAAATATTGCACATCAAATTTGGGGGCACTACAGTCGTAGGGGGACGGGGCACTTCCCAGTTTGCCCTTCCTTTAATCAAGAAGTACTTTTGCAAAAAACGCAACCCTGCATTATAGTTGTCTAAATTGAGATGTCCGGTATTCGGGAGTATCCGTTGTGGAGGTTAATGGACATTCTCGAATAGCGAACACCTCTATTTAACGAATACTTTTTTAATCAGCAGACATACATATTTGTATATTTTTACCTCAAAAAAGTAGACATCTCCAACTATCGGACAAATTCCGCGGTCCCGAAGTGTTCGCTATTAAGGACTTTTAAGGTACATAGATAAATATATATATATATTTTATAATCTTGTCCTACTCTAAAAGTTCAAAATATTTATTATACTCGGTTGAATGTGGAAAAAGATTTAAAATATCAGATGTACGAAAATTGCAAAAATCCCCCCCCCCCAAAAAAAAAAAATGAAAATATAAAAAAATATATTGCCACATAGGCAATTTTACATATACATCACTTGATAATCACAACAGCCATTTAACTATGAATAATGAAAATAAATAAATAAATATTCTACTTTAATAACATTGGGGAAAAAATGACTTTGGTATTTTGTTAAATATATTTGCGTTTTTAAACTTGTCCTACTCTAAAAGTTCAAAACTTTCATTATAATCAGTGCAAGATTTAAGATATCAGCTTTACAAAAATTCATGCAGAATCCCCCCCCTCCCCCCCCCCCCAAAAAAAATGAAAATACTTATTTAAAAATTATGTTTTTAAAAAATTTATATTTCCACATGGGCAAGTTTTTATGTAGATCAGAGGGTACTCACAAAAGCTATTCAACTATCAATAAAAACAAATAAGTACATATTCTATATTAAAAACATGAGGAAAAAATAACTTATGATTTCCAAACTTCTTTCGTCTTAAATATATACAGTAACATCTGTCATTTTTGTATTTTTCGTATAAGTGCATATAAATAAAGTTACCACAATTTTAAATACGAAATCTAGTTAGAGGTTTTTACTTTTTCCCATTATAAATTTCAAATTACTTTTTTATTAAAAATAATAAAAAAATCAGTATTAGAGTTGATTGCAAATCAAATACATATGTATATTTTTACAGGCAGCTTCATATAATAGACCAGTCTCATTTACTTTATTTATCTTTTTTTAATCTGCGGTTTTATGCCAGGAAGTAAGAAAGCATTAGGTCATCTTTCAAAGTTTTTTTTTTCTTTACTTCCTTGTGGCCGTCATTTACTGCGAGATAAAAATTATCCATTGAAACTAAGAACTGACATTGAATATATAATTCGTAATAAAAAAGAACGTCATAAGTTTAAAAATATATACTTCTAGAATTAGTGGGGTTTTTTGCGAACAGATTCAAAACTAATTAAATTTCATGCAGGATTTTGTTTAGTACAATAAATAAAATCATAAAATACACCAATTTTACTACTATAAAGAAACTTACTTGAGTTGCTGCAAGAGGTAAGAAATATTCCTCGATTTGAAATTTAAAAAACTACCACAACCACAGTGAGGGAGAAAGACTTTCATCAGTTTAAAAGGTAATCCCATAATACATCCGACTAGCCATTTTTAAAGAATGAGATGTTTCATCCTAAAAACAGGACCCGCCAGACAAAAGTTTCTTTTTTTTTGCCAGCTTCGACAGGACGAAGATGAATAACACAATATTATTGATATAAATTGATACGAGTTAACACTAAGCCCATTGCACACGCTTTGTAGAATTTCCGGGTGTAATCTTCAACCGTCGTCTACTTCTGTTCTGTGTCTATCCCGCCCTTGTATCGACGACAGCTTCTAAGAGACATTTGATGTCGAGCACACACGTCAGATGTATGTATTCAATAAATAAATAATCCAAGTTAATACGAATTAAAATCACAGTACTTCACATTTCGCAAAAAACGAGTTAAAATACACGCGTACATAAAAACAAACTTTGTTTGAATTACAACGTATACCACTTCGAACGAAGACATCTAAAACGCATGCGCAACTGGGAGTGCTAGTGCCCCCTGGTGGTTATTGCGTCGGAAGAATCAAAACGTCTTAAATTAAGACACGTTTAAAGCAATGAAGTGTCTTAAAATAAGACGTTTGCGGATATTTTAGACATTATTCTCAGTTCGTTTACACCATGGTCATAGTAAGACGCTTATGTATCTTAAATTAAGACATCTATAGAGTCTTAATTTTCAGATTAAGACACTTAAGTGTCTAAAATTCTTTTTCAGTCACATATGTGTCTAAATTTAAGACGCTTCTATTTGCAGTGTGAATTCAACATTGCTAAACGACATATTTCAAAACGACCTTTTACAGAAAAATACCAGTATATATAAACTTTCTACATATATTTATAATGCGAATAAGAATTAATGCACAAAATTTGGTTATAATAACTCTAATAGAGCTCAAAATATTCAAAACTAAATAATTATAAACGACGGAAATTACCATATCTATACAATCAAAACGCCCCATGCGCAATCAGATTTCAGACACATTTGCAATAATCTGATACAATCATCTTTGAATGCTCAAAAACAAAACTTACTATGAAATGTTAGCAAATTATATTTAAAAAAATTTAAAAAAATGATATAAACTGATGTTTTTCAACTTTTTCATTAAAATATCTATAAATTTTGTAAATTACTTCTTACATTGTGAATTTTAAATATATGTAATAAAGTTTATTGTAAGTAAAAAATATTTACACTGGTATAAAGAAAATTTTTGAGAATTTTCAATAAAATTGAAAGCAATGTGTTGCGCATGGGACATTTGAAAGTCGAGTAATATGCCCCGTTGCAGAAACGGGGCGACACAGCGACACTGTTGCAGAAACTAAACGACAGTGTTGATTTCAGCGGGTGGCATCCTCCCCCCCCCAAAGATTTGAGGTTTTGTGTTTTCAATGGTCAAAAGGTGCAATTCCCCCCCCCCCCCCAACTCTATAATGTCACCCCGGAGCCACAAAAATCCCTCCCGGAGAAAAGTGTCTGAATTCAACATTGCTAAACGACATATTTCAAAACGACCTTTTACAGAAAAATACCAGTATATATAAACTTTCTACATATATTTATAATGCGAATAAGAATTAATGCACAAAATTTGGTTATAATAACTCTAATAGAGCTCGACATATTCAAAACTAAATAATTATAAACGACGGAAATTACCATATCTATATAATCAAAACGCCCCATGCGCAATCAGATTTCAGACACATTTGCAATAATCTGATATAATCATCTTTGAATGCTCAAAAACAAAACTTACTATGAAATGTTAGCAAATTATATTTAAAAAAATTAAAAAAAAATGATATAAACTGATATTTTTCAACTTTTTCATTAAAATTTCTATAAATTTTGTATATTACTCTTACATTGTGAATTTTAAATATATGTAATAAAGTTTATTGTAAGTAAAAAATATGTACACAGGTATAAAGAAAATTTCTGAGAATTTTCAATAAAATTGAAAGCAATGTGTTGCGCATGGGACATTTGAAAGTCGAGTAATATGCCCCGTTGCAGAAACGGGGCGACACAGCGACACTGTTGCAGAAACTAAACGACAGTGTTGATTTCAGGGGGTGGCATCCCCCCCTCCCGAAGATTTGAGGTTTTGTGTTTTCAATGGTCAAAAGGTGCAATCCCCCCCCCCCCCAAACTTTATAATGTCCCCCTGGAGAAAAGTGTCTGAATTCAACTCTGCTAAACGACATATTTCAAAACGACTTTTTACAGAAAAATACCAGTATATATATATTAACTTTCTACATATATTTATAATGCGAATAAAAATTAATGCACAAAATTTGGTTATAATAACTCTAATAGAACTCGAGATATTCAAAACTAAAAAATTATAAACGACGGAAATTACCATATCTATAAAATCAAAAGGCTCCATGCACAATCAGATTTTACACACAATTGCAATAATCTCATATAATCATCTTTGAAAACACAAAAACAAAACTTACTATCAAATGTTAGCAAATTATATTAAAAAAAAACTTAAAAAATGGATTTAAATTGATGTTTTTCAATTTTTTCATTAAAATTTTATAAAATTCTTTAAATTACTCTTAAATTTTCAATTTTAAATACTTGTAATAATGTTTACTTCAAGCAACGTTAAACCTATCAAGAGTTGACAGTATAATAAATTGAAATATTGCCAAATGTTTCTAATTACAATACATACAGTGAATATAAACGATGAAATAAAAGAGATCTATGCATATTATCGTTCACAGTAATGATAGTAAAAACTTTCAACACATACCTTTTAGATAACTCATTGTTTTGCCAAGCGACTCTCAGATTCCTTTTTATTGAATCTTTGATATATAAATTAATAATGAATGCTTGCAAAAAATAAAAAAATGTAGCGTATGTCATTTCTAAGTATTTGACATTTCAAATCACTTACTATCACTGTTTCACAAACCACTACCAGGTAAAAAATCTAATTTTAATTATGTAATACAATTGAATACACAATAAAATAATTCGAAATATACAATTTTCAAAACTTTTTCCAGTGCGGCATGACCCTCCCCAAACGATAAAAATGCAGCTGTAAGTTTTCTGTTTACATCAAACTTTTTTGTTGCTATTTCACGTTCACTAGTATAAACATTAAACATATCCATAAGATTTTGCACAGTTTTCACATACAAGGTCTAATTTTGATGAGAATCCAAAAGAATTATGCTTCAAATTATTTAATTTACATTGTTGACACTCACTACAAGGTACTTTCTGAAGTAAATCTGCCCAAATAGAGTTGCTTACTAAACTGTATTCAGTAGACATGGCATATAAACTATCAAAATGATCGCTTTTATTCAATGAAAAAAAAAATCCAGGAACAATTTCAGGATTAATATTCTCGATGGAATAACCATTAATTGATTGCATTTCAAACTATATTTCCACTTTAAAATGTTTGCAGAACCAGCCTTGCTTCGCTTAGTTGGTGGGCCTTTACGCTTCTGATATTTTGAAGTTATGCAGTGCATGTTTACAAATGCATTCAGAAACAAAACAAATTAAAAAGATAATTTAGTAAATTATTACCCTAACGCTTTAACGCCCTAATGCTTTTAAAAAAATCTAAAAAACAATGTTGTTAACAACAGGCAGTTCCAGTTCTTAAAAGAACTGCTTTTTAAACTGAAATTATAACTAGAGAGAACTGTAACGAAATTCAAAAAATGAAAACAAACGATGTAAACAAACCAGAAACAACCAGTTTAGGTCCCAGTTAAAATACGCTGTTGCCAAATAATAAAGAAATATATATCCTTTATGAAAATTACATAAAGTAAGCTCAAGAATATCATGTAAGCATGATTTCACAGCTTTTAGATTAGGCGTATCTATGTCGTGAAAGAAGAAAAACAATGGCAGAAAGGTAAACAAAGGGGCGTGGCGCATCAGCTGTTAAAATTAAAATGGCCATAACTCCGGCAAAAATCAACATATTTGAAAAAAAAAAAAGTGCATCCGGTAGATATGATTATATGTGTTATTTCTACATTAAAAATGAAAAATCGACTTTTTGATATATTTTCGCGAATTTCAAAGTCCACTGTACCCTTAAACTCCCCGCCATTATCTGATCGGATGTAGTTTACTTTACGTTCGAGAAATCTCTCCGCCCGGATCACATGATTACGAACAATTCCAAACACTTCGGATTTTTCCTTTATGGGAAAAACTGTGGCCTTACGCGAAAAATCGTCAATAATTGAGAGAAAATATCTCTCTCCGTTTTTTCCTTTCTCTCTTACAGGCCCCCAGACATCCATAAACAACAACTCGAGGTGACGTTTACATCTAATCCTATTAATTGATTTAAATGATGTACGTCTGTGTTTACTAAGTTTACATATTTCGCAAAATAATTTTCCTTATTTAATACGGGGGAGACCTCTAACACTTTCATTTTTGGCCGTATTTTCTATCAAATCTGGACTTACATGCGCAAATCTGCGATGCCAAATTCTGAAATCATTTTTAGATAGATGGGATTTTTCAAATTTAACATTTTTAGGAACTAAACTTGGAATTTTAGGATACAAATGATAAGTACCATCCCTAAGAAAAGCAGTAAATAAATATTGACCATCTTTGGACACCTCCACCTTACCGCCTTCACCAGTAAATTTTACATCTTTTACATCCAATTTTGGACCAGAAATAAGATTTTTCCTTAGTTTAGGGGAATACATTACATCAGAAAAGAAAAACAGCCTTTGGCCAAACTTTAACTTTACATTTCCCTTTCTTTCTTTCGGAAAAGTAACACCATTTACAGCAACAAACATTTTTTCATCTTTCAAAGGCTTAAATTTATAAAACAAACTCATATCGCTGCAAAAGTGGTGTGAAGCTGCGGTATCAAATAACCAGCTATTTTCGCTTTCACTACCACTCAAATTTCCCTGAATATAAAACAAGAAAGGATTGTTTTACTTTTTACTTTTTGTTTAACGCTGTTAGAGTTTGATGGTGGTTCCTTCCGTTTGCCACGGCGGTTCCTGTTTTTCTTAACTGGAGACTGGGCTCGTTCGGAACTGGATTCGGAGGCATCAGACACACTAGAAACAGATGGAACACGACGATTATAACCTCTACAGTCTCTTCGGCGTTGTCGACAATCCCCATGTAGATGGTTTGTGCTCTCACATCGGAAGCATCGAAGTCTACTTTTCTGTATATGTTCAGTCTCAACGAAAAGTTCTTTACGTTTGTCCAAATCTCGCAGGGCTAATCTTGATTCTTCGGCGATTAATTCCATTAGAATATCGTTGAAAATAAACTTTTCCTCCTTCCAAAGTTATATAACGTGCACTATGCTGTCGAAATGGCTTGGGAGATGACGCAAGAGTTCAAATGATTTATACACCTCTTCAACAGGATGACTAAGGTCGTTCAGTTGATCGGCAATTCTATTTAACCTGGCAGCAAATAAATCTATCTTTTCATCTGGCTTTACTTTACAGGACATGAACTCGGAAAACAGGAACATATGCCGTGATCTATTATTAGGCTCGAAATGTTTCTTTAATACATCCCATACATCTTTCGGATTATCTTTGTTCTCTATAATTTTTCTAAAGTCCTTTCCCATATTTAAATATATTGTGGATAAAGCAATCCTTTTCCTAGTATGAAAATCTTTCACACCCTTTGCTGTAATTCCCTTATCGGCATCAATTTCAGGTTCCTTCTCAACTCCAGTGACAATATCCCATGCGTTCTTCTCCAACAGAAGGTATTTAATATCCATTTGCCAAGTTGAGTAGTTTAAAGCTCCAAGCTTATCGATCTGTACTTGCATACTCGCCATCTTTAAAAAAAATATCAGCCCCCCCCCCCCCTTCTTGCTAAACACAAATGTCTTTGAAATGGGGCTAAAATTTATGACTCTTCTTATTTAAATTCAACACGTTTCCATTATCCAGGCATGGCATTGGTTGCCCATAACCTCTTCTCTTAGCCTATATCAATACAGGTCTGATATACACTTATACTGCTATCAGCAGAGGAACTGTAAACGTGCTGTGGAAGATACCTGTTACAAAACTGTGTGTTAAATCCATAGAAAAGTCAGATATTGTTGACGACAGTTCTTTATTTAAATTCTATTTCATTCAATTACTTTATAAAAAATACAACTTTAATTTGAAAAATATTCAGAGCAAACTTTGTTTAAAATAGCTAAGTGAATCATTAAAAATAACTTTGGTTAAACAGGATTGAAACTTCAATACACCTGGAGCTTTTCAAAACAGCTTAAATTTAAATCATAGCTAAAACCGTTTTCTAAAAACATCATAAAACTCAAACTAAATATATTACTGTAACTTGAACTCAAACATATTAAATCATAATGATAACTTTAAAGAAATAAACAGAAAAGAGAGAGCGCGGCAATTTATTAGCGAAACGCAATTTATACCTTTAAACTGGATGATTCCACTTTACAAAAAAGGTAGGCCTGAGAATAGCCGATTACGGAACGGCTAACGCCATCTATGAAACACTTAAATTTAATGTCAGTTCTTTTAAAATAATTTACGTTATAGGAAACACTTAACATTATATTCCAGGTAATGAAGGTATTGCTTTTAAAATAAAGAAGTTCTATAAGCATTAAAATGTAGAAAGGGAAGCTATTAAATCAATATAAGTTTACGTAAAATTTTAAACCCAAATTAGCCATAAGTGACAAGTAAAATCGGTTGACTAGATAACAAGTCAAAGGTTGAGTAACCAGCTAAGGTCGTAATGAAAACTCCTCCAGTGCTTATTTCCTCCAGTGCTATCCAGCAATATGTCCCGCAAAAGTACCCATACCTTCAGAAATCGTACCTCGCATAGATTCTAAAGGAGGGTACTTTAAAAGTGGTTGTGAATAATATATGATATGAAAAAAGGATTTCCGTTAAGGAATGCAAACCCTATCTATGTGTATTTTCTTCGAAGTATAATTAACCGTACATCTAAAAAAAATGGAAATATACATTTTGTAATCTAAAATGAGATATTTTTTGTTGATTTATTACTAGAAGTACCTACTTTATATATGTTAGGTACTAGTAAAGAAGGAATCTTCCTATTTCCCTGAACATGTTTCTATATTTCTCCACGACCGATGGTAGGAGAGGTTGCATTAGAGATATTTGTTCTCGAATTCAATGCAAAAGTTGCTCCTAATTTTTATGAACCGCTGTTTGTTAAGTTTTTGTTTCAGAATAGACAATAAATTTTAATTGTATATTTACATGTATATAAACATGAACAGTAAAACCTCTTTTATTCAAAACTCTCGATTAACCGAAATTCATTTTTAAAGCTGTTTCTTTCTTTCTTTTTTTTTTTTTTTTACTATCACATTCCTTGAGTGCAAAATCCATTTTGAAAGCTTCTTCTTTTTTCTCGACTACCATATTTCTTGTGTGCAAGCGGTCCTTTCCGAACTACGGGTACATATAAATATTTTCGATCCCCTTTCTTAGAGTTTCTTTGAATTTAACTTTAGCTCCCATAAGCTGCTGAGTGGAAAGAAGAAAACAAACAAATTAGCAATTGTTAAGCTTTTGAATGCTTTGCTAAAGGTTTGGCATGGCTGAGGCTGGAGTAGCAGAAAGACTGTGATACTGCTGAACTAATAATATTAAAAAGCTCCGTGATGGAGCTTCAAAGCAAACACAACCGAAACTGTGATAAACAAACATTTTTTCAAACCCTTGTGATATAGGCAACCGGTACATAATGTACAAATGTACCAAAAAAAGGTGGTTACCTTGCAAAAGGTCGGGTAGAAGATCTTTTTTTTCTGAATTTTTTATAATGATGCCAACATATAAAAACCAAGTTTTCTAACAAAATTTCTTAAGGCTAAATTTTCTGTGGCCAAAAAACAACAAAATTTTGTGACTTTTTTTTATTTTTTTTAAATATCTCGAGACCTGTTGCCGTAGAATATTATTTCTCAATTACAATAGTAAAGAGAATAAAATTCTGTTTTCTATATACTCAATAGCAAGCGCAGTACGCCATTTCAAAAATAAGACAATTTTTTCAATTTTCTTAAAAACCGTGAAAATGTAGTTCTGCCCCGATTATTCAAATGTTTCCCACGGATTTAATCATTTATATCAACTTCTATATATTGGTAACAGTAAATTATGTGTTTCAGGGCCAAAACTATCCTTTTTTGCACACGTGGTAAACATGGATTTTGGCGCCCCCCCCCCCCCCCCAATCTTAAAAAAAATTCTCATGAGAATTTTAATAAATTTCTAATAGCCAGATTTTGAAGATTTTAAGTGCGTAATTATTAAATACGTAATGCTGAACTACGTAATCAGCTTTGTCAAATATTGATTCATTAAAATCTTGAAAACCGAACCGAAATCTATTCCACTTTAAACAGTTTTCCATCTTAGCAGGTATAATTGCTCATATTCTTTCTCTTGAAAATATATAATTTTTTCTTTAAAGACCAGATTCCGTGTATACAGATTTCATTTTCAAAGATTTTAAGGTAGTTCTAATATTGAGGCGTTTAAAGTCACAGTTATATGAATTATGAGACATAATTAGTCACACGAATACATTCGCAAGGTAATATTAAACCTATGGGAGCGTTCTTGACAAATATCTCGCTTGCATTTTATTACTTTTTTTCTTTTTTTTTTACGGGATACTTGAAATCAATATCTAATGTTGTGCTTTTGTACTTTTTCAGGTTTGGTTGCATTTTTTTTTTTTTAAATATTCGGATGTTTTCATTTTTGGAACTGAAATTTATAGCCTCATTAAAAAAATGCAACCAAACTCCAAAAATTAAAATCACACAACGTTAGATATTGACATCATATGAAAAAAAAATAAATATTGAAATTCAAGCAAGAATTGTGAAAAGAATGCTCCTATAGGTTTACCATTAGCGTGTAAATGTTTTCGCATGAGACTACACTAGTCACGCGAAGAAACTGGAACGCTAATGGTAAACCTATGCCAGCGTTCTTTTTACAATTTCTCGCTTGCAATTTAATAGTTTTAAATGATTTTTTTTGGCTTAGAATTGCTGACGTTGAATTCTAACCGGATTAAAGTTTACCTTTTCGATTTTGGTTATTTTGATTTTCTGCTTTGGTTACAGTTTTTATTATTTTTTTTTTAAGTTTTACTTTTTGATAGTTTTCCGGCTGCGAGACATTTTTAACCAAATTTCCTATATATATATATATATATATATATATATATATATATTAATCGACAAATACAATTTTCATTTTGCGCCCCTTTCGTTTTTCATTCGTAGACACTAAGTTGTTTGTGTTTTTTGAATAGGACAATACGAACTTTTAATTTAAACATGACCTCAACTAGAAGTGAAATTTTTGGTAGTGTTTTTGTAACTCCAATACAACTAAAAAAATCAGTGTTACCCACGTTTGCTGATTTAATGAAGAATTTCCTATGGATTGAAAAATGATATACTGTGGAAGCAGTGGAACAAAAATGTTCCTCCAGTAAAAGATATCAGCGAAATTGTTTCTTGTGACATTGAAAGAATTAAAGAAAGATCCCTTGCATGTGGTAAGTCATCATGAAGTTTATTCGTCTTATTAGAAATTGCAATGAAAAGTACAAAAATATAAAAAGAACATCCAAATCTCGAAAGGGCGTTAACAAAATTAAGGAAGATTTCTTTCACCAAGCAAACAGTACTTTTTTATATTTCTGTATGGAAATGCTTAAATTACGAACAATGCAAGTGTTCTGTGAAAGTTCCAAGTATGGAACAAAACTTTTTAGCAGACCAACGGCATGAGAGGAAAATGGCAATAGGATCAGTTGACATTTATGCAACTCAAAAATTGAAGCGTGTAAGAGAAGGGCAATGTAGAGCGGGAAATCATGAACCCTTTTCTTTAGAGAAGGAATTGAAAGATAATGTTTCTAAAAATATTAAATTTTAAAGGAAACACCGTCTTAGGAACTGATTCAGAATTCGGAGATCTCTCTGAAGATGGCGACGAGAAAGTTTGTCATGAAGCCAATTGTCGGAAAACAACTGACGATGAAACTCCCTCAGCCTCCGAGGAGAGAACGTCGAAAGGTACGATAACAGCTTAATTTTACACAAGTAACACAGTCCTTGTACGCCATCTACTTCAATTAAAAAAAAAAACTAAAAAACTATAATGCGAGAAAACAAGGGAAGTTCTTTATATATGACTATAGCTGTGGAAGATCATTTTGTTCATTTGCCAAAACCTGGTTCTGTATAAATAAGACATGCGACTCCGAATTCAAGCTGTAGTGCGGATTTTGTACGAAGCATCATAAAATTCGTTACACAGAAAGGAATTACACTTTTAGAACTCGTTGTCGTTGTCTTTGATGGAAAGAACATGACGAAGTTAGACCGCTTGAAACGCTTGTTTTCATAAATTGCTTTGGTTTGTATGCTCATTGCATACTAATGAATTTCCTCTTCACTTTTGTTTTTGCAGAAGAATGACGGAAGACATCTGAACATACCTGTTTTCCGGAACAATAGAAAAATCTCTGGAAGCGTGCGAAACACTTGCTGTGACAGGTTTTGTTTGTATTCCAGTTGCTCTGTCAGAAATGGATAAAAATCTATCTTCGATATTTCTAGGGCAGTATCCTTGAAAGAGTGCCTTTCAGATTTAACAAATAGGAGTCACGGAACGATGTCTCATTCAAGATGGTGCACTAGATTCTAAGAGAATTCTGCTCCAATATGTATGGACTAATAAACCAAAAAAAAAAAAAAAAAAAACACTTTAAGCTCTTAGTAAAATATGTCATGAAAGTTTACTTCTTATCCTGGTTTTAAATAAAGAAAGTCCTTCCGGCCAGTGCCGGGAGGATGAGGTAGCTTTCATATTCCTTATTTTTAAAAAGCCAACTTATATTATTCAAACACACGAAGCTCAATTTAGTGGAAACCGAATATAGGAGTGTCAATAGTAAATTTTATCAATACTAAATCATTATGTATGAGAATTTCGCGAAATTAGTCAGCCTTATCCAAGCTGCTTTAATTTAAAGTAATTTATATTTGGCTGCCAAATTCGGCGATTTCTTAAAGTGCCTACCATTTTAAGACAACATAGTGGATGAGGCTAACCAGTGAACTTGGTCGAGACCTTAGTAATTGATGTGCACATGCTCACTCACATCGGAATCGATTGATATATACGAGTGCTTTCGCAGGCCAAAAATCTGATTTTTCAAAATGTCACCCACATTAGATATTGAAATTGCCATATCTGAGCCATTTTTTAAGATAAAGACAAACAAAAAATGATCCTGAATCCTTATATGAAGGTCAAATACTTAAGAAATAAACCTTTTTCAATTTATATTTTTTTTGCACCTCACTTTAAATATAATTTTTTTTAAATTTAATGGCCGCCATTTTGAAACAAGATGGCTGATGAAGCTGGCCAGCGAACTTGGTCGAGATATTCATGTATACTATCCACATGCCTTCTTACATCGAAATATGCGAATGCGTGTGTTATCGCGAGACAAATACAAAATCGTTTCAAAATGTTAGCCATGCTAGAAATTCAAAGTGCTATAATACAACCATTTTTTAAGATATAAACAAAAGAACCAATTTTCAGAAACAGAAACTGTTCCGGAATCTTTGTATCACGGCCAAACACATAAAAAAAAACATTTTTCATTTTCCAATTTTTTAATACCTCATTTTAAATTTTAAATTTATTTTTTTAAATGGCAACACTTTTGAAACAAGGTGGCGAATGAAGCTGGCCAACGAACTCGGTCGAGACATTGGTATGTACTATGTACAGACCAAGTTGCATCCAAATCGGTTCATAAATACGCCTGTCATCGCGTGACAAAAATCAGGTCGTTTTAAAATGTCAGCCACACTAGAAATTCAAAATACTATAACTCACCCATTTTTTTAGATACAGACGAAACAAAAACTGTTCCGGAATCTTTGTATTAAGGTCAAACACATACAATAAAAATCTTTTTCATTTTCTAATTTTTTGGTATCTCATTTTAAATTTTATATTTTTTTTAATTTTTTAAATGGCCGCCATTTTGAAACAAGATGGCGGATGAAGCTGGAGAACGAACTCGGCCGAGATATTTGTAGGTACTATGTACACACCAAGGTACTTCCAAAACGGTTCATAAATACGCCCGTTATCACGTGACAAAAATCAGGACGTTTCAAAATGTCAGCCACGCTAGAAATTCAAAATGCTATAACTCAGCCATTTTTTAAGATATAGACGAAACAAAAACTGCTCCCGAATCTTTTTATCAAGGTCAAACACATAAGAAAAAAATATTTTTTTCAATTTTCAATTTTTTGGTACCACATTTCAAATTTTAATTTTTCTTAAAAATTTAAATGACCGCCATTTTTAAACATGATGGCGGATGAAGCTGGACAACGAACTCGGTCGAGACATTGATATGTACTATGTATAAACGAAGTTACATCTAAATTGGTTCATAAATACGCCTTTTATCGCGTGACAAAATTCTGGACGTTTCAAAATGTCAACAACGCTAAAAATTCAAAATGCTATAACTCAGCCATTTTTTAAGATATAGACGAAACAAAAACTGCTCCGAATCTTTGTATAAAGGTAAAAGACATAAGAAAAATATATTTTTCCATTTTCAATTTGTTGGTACCACATTTCATTTTTTTTTTTTTTTTAATTTTAAATGGCCGCCATTTTGAAACAAAATGACGGATGAAGCTGGCCAACGAACTCGGTCGAGACATTGGTATGTACTATGTACACACCGAATTACATCCAAATCGGTTCATAAATACGAGAGTTACAGTGTGACAAATGTCAGATATATATATATATATATGTATACATATATATATATATGTATATATATATATATATATATATATATATATATATATATATATATATATATACATATATATATATATGTCAATTTTGAACGGAGGGTGGTTTCGGGGTCTGGGGGTCATGATCGATGAAAATATACCAAAATTTTTTGAAATCGCTTTCCTCCGAACGGCTGCAATAGGTAGTTTTTTGTAATGAAAGCTACCTAAAAATCCCAGGAATTACTTATGGAGCACGTAATCTGCATATAATGATAAAAAAAAGCTCGCTATTGTAAGAAGATTTTATGTTAATCGTTCACGAAGTTATTCAGAGGAATTCTTATTTTTCTCACAATGAAATCATTCTGCTGGCAATGCTGTTTAATGAAAGATCACATATTGAACAACTTGGCCGCAGAAGAATACTGAAAGCAACAAAAACCGATTTTAAGAGGAAAATATGCCAATTTGATCCGCTACCATGAACCTCAGTGGCGAAGACATAACAAGTATGATCAGTAACGGTTCACAATTTTAAATACAGAAGCTCCTTTGCTATTCTCAAGATGTAGAGAGGCATGCGCGATTGATAACACAAGTACTAATTGGTAAGACGTGGAATAGAAACCAGGGATGGATGTATTCGGTATCAAGTCGCGAAAGGAACTTCCAAAGTTTGACACCAAAGTTGTACATTTTGGCTCTTATATGGAATTCAAAACTGAAGACTGATTAAAGTCAAATGTTTTCCTGATTCGTTTTAATAGTTAGAACTATTTTTAAGTCAGAAAATAAAGCTATCGTAAACATTAAAATTAAATAAAAAAATTGATTTTTTAAAATTTTTGAGTTAATATTTTTTTTCTGACCCCCTGTGTGGAACCTGAAGACGATGACTGATTGTGCTATAATTTTTTGTAGTGTCTATTTTGCCAAAGACACCGATTGTTAGGTCTGGTAATATTAAAATTAAAAACGAACATTTTTACTCCACCCTATTGCGTAGGTATTCAATGTCTTAGCCACATAAGGACTGGAGCATGTCTAGATGTCACAGTTTATGAGTTGCACTAACGTTTAACGAATTGTGCAAGCTGTAAAATTTGCTCATTTCGCTGTCTCAAGAATGGTTAAAAAGCTGCTTCTTTACTATTCTTATCAGTTCTGTAGAAGCTCTTGCGTACGGACTTTAGTGTTATGTAACTCTTTTACCGAATATCCGTGCACTCCCTGAGCTTGAAAACATTTTCTAGATTAACGAAGCCCACTTTTTATTAATATATGATGTTAACATGTGTGATACCCGTATTTTGGGTTCCAGTGAATCTAAATGGGATCTACTACATTTCAGATGTCTACTACTTACATTACGTAACTCTGAGGTATATATGGCTAGGTGTTACTATCACATTCATTCTCCGATCGTCATTTTTAAAATAGCTGAATTCCTCATGCCCTATAACGCACTGTAAAAAAAATTCCGCAACGTTCCTGGGAAAAAATGGGCAGCTGAGTTGCCCATTATTTCCAAGAAACATTTCTTGAAAATGACTGGAACTTTACTGCATATGTTAAAAACTTTCTACAGAAATGCCAGTAAGTTTCCTGCGAAATACCAGGAATTTCTGTTGACAGCGAAACATTACTGACATTTCACAGCATGCGGGATCCGCAGACGATTTTTACATTTCCAGTTGACAATTTTCGCTTTATTATCATTATTTGTTAGAATGAAAAAATATTTTGAAATTGACATCAAACTTATTATTTATAATTTACACGAAAAAATAAATTTTCAGTTAAAATTCAATAAAGTAAATATATATATGATATATTGTTTCTGAACTTTGCTTAAAATATAAAAATATATAAATGTAAATAATAATTAGAAAAAAAATCTAGACATAAAATATTTTGGATTTTCGTCAGTAATTATGTTAGTTTACAAGTTAGATAAAATACATATAAATTTTCATGAAAAAAAAAAAAACCTAAACGTAATTGTATATTTTTTCCGAAAATAAAAAAAAATTCAAATTTGCAACAATTCAAAGTGTCAAATAAATATCAAATTTAAATCAAATTGTAATAAAGTGTTAAAATATAAAATTAATTAAAAAAGAAAAAAAAAAGTCAAAAGGTAGCATCGAACTCGGGCCATACGGGTGGCGTGCGAGCCTTCTGCGTCCACACCACGAAAGACACGTTGAGAGCTGCAAACTAATGGGTATTTGAAACGTATGCTAAACCTCGGCATCTAATTTCTGAAAATCTAAGGCCCATTTGAAGAAATCCTTTCACAAGAATAATTAGAGATAAGAACTCTAAAACATACTTTAAATTAATCAAAATCGGTGAGAATCATGTTTGATGGTCCCCTGGTTAATGGAGATCCAAATAATAGGTGTATTTTTTTTTACACGGTGTGCTCGTTAAACATTCCACAGACAAGTACGAGAGATAATCTCTTAGCGATGTCACAGAGGTATTGTATTTTCATCTGAATTGTCTTGACAATAGAGACGTAAACGATTATGTCGTCTATTGATTTATTTGCATTCCATATTGATTTTTTTTTACATTCATTTAAGGAATTCGTTTTCGACCCTCGCGCGCGAGCAACGGATTATAGCAAAAAAAATAGTAAATGGCGGCCGCAGCGTTTTGCTGTTTCCAACTTTCAGGAACGTTTCAGATAAGAAAACCAGAATTTCACAGGAAAGAGCTAAATTATTCTGAAAACCTGAGAAAAGGCGAACCGTTCCTGGATTTCACATGGAACGTTACCATTTTTTTTACAGTGCGTGTTCTGACACCAAGTTATGTACAGCATCCTTATTCAACTGTTCCTCCATTCCGATTCACCAGGCACATCCATTTGTTATAATAATGAGGTTTATTGAAGTTTGTGTTCATTCATACATAGTACATTGTATGAAATACATACTCAGAAACCTTAATCTTATTACAAAACAACATCTATTAATTTCCTATATCAATTTTGTACGATCTTCAAATCTCAACCCATGCGATTTTGTGTGCTGTAGATATTTCAAAGAATTGGTCCACGGCGTATCCCTAAAGTCTGTCTGTCAGAGATCTTATAAAACATGTCTATACAAAATATCTGTCTGTCCGCCCGTGTGCCATCTTTGTATCATCGAAAAGTGTATGTAGTTATGCATACAATTGAATAAAATATTCCGTGTATGTTTTTGACCATGGTAAACAGGTCCTCATTGAATTTGGAAATTTTCTGCCGGAAGGGGGGTGCTGTAATAGCGATTTTTATACCCATTTCATTATTATACTCACGAAATGTATATACGAAGTTATGCTTAAAACAGAGTGAAACTTCATGTGTATGTTTTTGGCTATGGCCAACAGAACAACAGTGAATTTTGTAAAAATCTGCCGGAAGTGAGTGGTGTAACAGCGATTTTTCTCAATTTTCCATGGGGGTCATTCCACGTAAAATGAGCAAAAATTTAAAAAAAGTCGTGACCACATAGTAACAAATTTTAATAAAATTTGATATACAGGTTCAAATCATATTCAAATAGAGCTCTGCAAAATATCTTCACAAAAAATAAATTATTTTAGCAGTTATGGACATTTAAAAAACTTGTGATAAAGATTGGCATGTGTGCAATCGTCCAAAGTTGCAGGTTTGAAGTTCTGTATCTTGAAAACTATTTAACTGAAATGAATTTATTTTAAATAATCTAACCTCTGAAAAATTATCTTCTTATTTATTGAGCAATAATAATTTGGTAACACCATGATTATTCTTTAATTGGTTGTAAAAATTGAAAATTTGCAAATTTTGAGAAAATTAAAAACGTAATAAAAATTAAAGGAATTCAAAAACGTCTGAGAAATTAATGCCTGATGTAGTTTTACATATTAAGATCGAATTACTAATGTTTTTAGGTTGCCATGTATTTCCTTCACCTTTAAAAAAATTTAGAAACTTTAAAAAAAATGACAAAATCGTAATTTTTCCTCTTATTGATAGGTAAAAAAAATAATGAAGGAAATGTCCCACATTACACTTATTGCACAGACATAATGATCAATAAGTCCATAATCTCCTAAAAAAATTTCAAGCATGCCTTTTTCATCCCTAACGTCACAAAATTGGGTTAAAAAAGGCAATATTAACTACATTCCATGAGCTATTTTTTTTAATTCGCGCGCGTTTCTTAAAATATTGCACGATTTCAAGGTGAAAAAATTTAGTGCTGCCATCTATTTTCTGTATGTGGGTTTAGGTATTAATATATAATTTTCTGTTCAATTGAGCTTTTTTTTCTACTTTAATTAAAAATCTTCTTGAGGAAAAAATAAACTGAAAGCCAGTATAAAAGTTTTTATATTTAAAATATACGCTGTTATCTAAAATATCAAAATAATTAAAAGTTTAAAAAAGCTTTCTTTCAGGTCGAAACAAGTGATAGAAATATTGCATTTTATCCTAAACAATTTTTACTATTTATTTTTTTTTCTCATTAAGGAATAAAAAAGGCAAGAATGAAAATTTAAATATTTAATATATATACATTTAGCTTTAACGTCAAGCAATTTTGATATTGTAGAAGGTGTCCTTCATCTCAATAGAAACGTTGCATTTTCCCCTCAAATTTTTTCAAAAATAATTTTTTTCTCATTAAGGAATAAAAATACAATTACTAACTTACGTCAATATGTTACTTATTATTCATTCCTAATTATAAATAATTTTTAATATAGTCTTTGCATACTTAAGGCTAATAACCAAAATTGAAACTTCAAGCATATAGCCAAAACCACGAGTTTGCATCCACTTTTAATATAAATTTTAATACTTAAATAAACAATCCTAAAATCTATTATTTTACATTTACTCATAAATAGATATGATCTACTTACAAAATGATTTTCGTTAAAATCGGTGACATGTCTGCCACAGGTGATTTGCTCATTTTGTATGGAATGACCTATAGTTCTTTTGTACATAGGCTGTTCATGCAGCGACGGGCAATTCAGATCCAGATACTCCGGCGATTCTCTTTCAGCTGACGTACAACAGAATAACAGAATATTTATTTTAATAAATATTATGATTGAGATTAACTCATTTTTATTCCGATTAGTAGAAACGAGCGGGCATGACCGAGCTAAGCTCAGTCAAAATTAGCCTCGTGTTCAATTCGATATTTCATTCTCACTGTATAATTCTTGCTATTTAGATAAAATTGGCATGATCTTAAGCCATAGGGACCCACTAACCAAAATTTTTCGAACACACGACCTAACCAATGCGCTTCTTGAACCCGAAAATGATTTAATACAAAATTTAGTCAAAATTGCTAAAGTCATTTTATAGATAAAATTAGCTTGACCCACGGTAACCCAAAAAGGACCAATAATCTAAATTTATCGAACATCTGACCTATACCTATGGTCTTCTCGTGCTAGGAAACGGTGTAATAAGAAATTTTGTCAAAATAATTCGAGCCATTTTTTAGATAAAATTAGCTAAACCTTGACCCATAGTGACCCGATATGACTGGTTAATCGAATTTTCTTGAGTATAGGACCAAGACCAATGATCTTCTCGATCCCGAAAACGATAGAAAACAAAATTTAATCAATATCATTAAAGCTGTTTTCTAGATAAAATCAACTTGACCCACAGTGACCCAAAAATGACCCATTAATCAAATTTCTCGAACATGTGACCTAACCCAATGATATTCTCGTGCCCGGAAACAGTATCATACAAAATTTTGTCAAAATCGTTTGAGCCTTTTTTTTTAGATACAATTAGCTTGACCCACAGTGACCCAAAAATGACCCATTAATCTAATTTTCCCGAACATGTGACTTAGATCAATGGTATTCTCATGCTCAGAAACGATATAATGCAAAATTTTGCCTTAATGTTTTGAGGTGTTTTCATGGAAGACGATAGTATTCCAGTGACGCAGTCTTAAGCCTAAAATCGTATCGTATCGTATCGTAGAATTCGTAGATGGCGGAACTCATATATACAACTAACTCTACTTCAAAGAAAACCCGAAAAGCCGCCTCTCAATAACTCAGTAAATATAGCTTTTATTATTCTGATTTTTTTAGAACAGTCTTATATCTGCAGTCAAATGCTATTCTGAAATTTTTACATTTCTACGTGCAGTATATTTTGAGATCTAAATTGTCATTTTTAAAGCGAAAGCGATGGAAGAAGTTCCTAAAGTCAAAATCTGGAAAACGGTTCGGGCGATTTTCTTTAAATTGATACATAATATGAATCTGTTTTATGTGAAGGGAATAAGATAACAGCTGTTTCCGGAAAAACTCTAGTTTTCTTTTTATTTCAAATTTTTTCCCTCCGAAAATGACATGGGCGATTTTATTAAATTAATATATAATATGAATCTATTCTAGATGAACCGAATAAGACCATGTTTGTTTCCTGAAAGACTCTTATTCGTTATTTAATAAACATGAAAAATCGGACTATATTTTTCCGCCATTTATGGGAATTTCACCAAAATTGCGCCCCTGTATTCGTGCGCATAATTTCTTCTATTCAACTTTTAGGGAATGTTTCCGTACCTTCTGCAGCTCAGTCGGTTAAGCGCTGGTTTTGAAATACATACGTTGTGAGGTCTGTGCTCTTTGAAGCAGTAAGCATTTTTTTAAAATCCTTTTTAAGTCAGTTAATAAAGTAAATTTGATTTTATGTTTCTATAAGAATGTATGTGTTTATTCTGATTTTTTTCTTTAAGAGTTTCACATATCACTATTTCGTGACAATTTTTCAAAAAATAAAAATACTGTAAGATCTGTCTAAGGCGGACTCTATGTAACCCGGAAATCTGCCTACTACGGAAAGACTTTCAAGTCAAGGCGAATCCATTGAAAATAACATTAATACGTGCTCCGTAAGCCGGTATCTGCCTAACGCGGAAACGGAAAGGTTTTAAACGTCCGCCGACAACCAATTTTTACATAAGACGGAAAATAGAATATTTTAAAACCGAAAATTGTATTTGTTCAGTCTACAACAGTTTCTTTTTATTTACAATTTTTAACACAAATGATTTTCTATTTTTTTACGGTACATAAATTTAAATTAGGCGTTTTTATTTTTTCCATTACCCTTATAATAATAAAAAAAAACAGGCCATTATTCTAACATTACGTTTTTAATAATAATAATAATAATAATAATAATAATAATAATAATAATACATGGCGTTATTCTAACTGCAAATGGAAAACTACGAGATTTTTAAAAAATGTCATACATCCAAATTTTAAAAAAGTAAACTTTTAAAAATCATATATATTTTTAATTTTTTTAGGATAATTGAAAAAAAAATGTATAGTTTATTTATATGTATCGTATTTCAATCCGTTTCGCTGAGGAAAATACGAATATTTATGTGTAAAAAACTGTAAATAAAATGAAAATGTCGATTGAACAAATAAAAATGCGTACATTTTTCTCTTATTTTTCATTAAATTCATAAAATGGTAACTTCATACTTTAAACTCTCTCTATGCGTAAAAATAATAATAAATAAATACTCAAGCTTTTTTTTTTTTTTTTGTTACAAACTTAACAAGTATTACTAATTAATAGTTCACTTTAAAAAACGGTATTGAAGATTACAAACGTAATCTAGTAAAATCAATCCCGTTTACATTTCTGAATTATCGAGATTAGTGTTTGGTGGTGCTGCCTTCTGTCTTTCAAATGTAAAAATATTATTCCATATAACGCCTCTCAACTACATCTGCAATTTTAAGTACTGGTAAATAGGCCCCAAAAACTTTAATTTGGGTCTCGAAAATTCAGATTAGTGCCAAGCTTCAATATCTTTTATGAACAGTAATTATATTTAAGAGATTTAGTCATTTATCGTTGCTTTATCATGATATTAACGAGACTACATTTTGGCGAGGTCTTGGCGATTTAATGTTACCAGTTCACTTTGGCAACCTTTTTCTTAGAGTTTAATTTCATTTGATGCTGTGGAAGATTTATGTTTTACTGTGCTATTTGCTTTCTGTATGGTATGTATGTACATTCGAACTGTTGCTAAATGCAAATGAATACTCAATTATTAAGCAAAAAATTGTAAGTTAGAATTTGATTTAGATAGATTTATTTAGTTTTATTAGTGAGCAATTGTTGTATTTTAAATAAAAAGGTTTAAAGAGTAATATTTCTTGATATTCTTCTTAAAAAAGTAAACTTTTTACGTAGTAAAATTTAACAAAGCTTTATATCTATGAAACAAACCATAAAAAAATCCCATTTTGTATATAGGTATACTTTTTTAAGAGAGAAGGGGGGGGGGGGATTAAAGGTGAATGGAAAATCACAATTATGAGTTCATACCATTGGTCTTTAATTTTTTTTTTTAAATCTTTTTATTATTAACCTAAAAAAAAACAGTGATATCAACACAAAAAACCCTTATAGGGTTAAAAGTTTGTGACGCAGCACTTTATCTTATTGCTATAAGAATTTTAAATATGGAACTTAAAAATAATGATATCAAATTTTAAGTGACGCTATTCTATTAATTAATGTATATATACATACATTTATATTATTTATTTCATCATTTTATTTTTGTTTTACTTATAATTGCATGTGTAATAATTATGTTAAATTTAAAAGGATGTATAAAAATTTATTCATTGATGCTTTATCAATCACATCTTTCATAAATTCAAAATATGAGTTTTAAAAGATATGATATCAAAATTTAAGTGACGCCTTGATGTAGCTTTAAACAATTTGTTTTAAAATTCAATTTCAATTGTTTTCGGTTTGGCTAAATATATTTACACTTGCAACCAAAACTTTTAATTTATCAATACACTGTTAAAAATATCACTCTCACTGAACCTACACAATGCACTGTAATGTATTTATATGAAAAATTTGATTTATCTTTTGTGCCATGCTATCCAAAATCAAAAGTAAAATTTATGTAAATGATTTTTGTGCATCATTGTATCCAATCTAAACGAAATATATGCAAATGGATAATATGACGCACAAAAATTATTTACATAAATTTTACTTTTGATTTTGGATAGCGTGGCACAAAAGATAAATCAATTTTTTCATATAAATACATCACAGTGCATTTTGTAGGTTCAGTGAGAGTGATATTTTTAACAGTGTATTGGTAAATTAAAAGTTTTGGTTACATGTGTAAATATATTTAGCCAAACCGAAAACAATTGAAATTGAATTTTAAAACAAATTGTTTAAAGCTACATCAAGGCGTCACTTAAATTTTTATATCATACCTTTTAAAACTCATATTTTGAATTTATGAAAGATGTGATTGATAAAGCATCAATGAATAAATTTTTATACATCCTTTTAAATTTAACATAATTATTACCCATGCAATTATAAGTAAAACAAAAATAAAATGATGAAATAAATAATATAAATGTATGTATATATACATTAATTAATGGCATAGCGTCACTTAAAATTTGATATCATTATTTTTAAGTTCCATATTTCATACAGATATTCGAAATAGGCGTGAAAAAAATCAGTTGTGAGGAATTTTCAACCTAAAAGTTGTGTTTTTATCAATATTTTGTAAGTTTTTCTTTTCGGATAAAATATATCATAGAAATTTCAGTAAGTAGGTTTTAATTAACGCAGAAGTATCGATCTTTCATTTCACGCATAGAGATTGTACGCTAAGTTAGGTTTAACATAACAATGCGATATTCTTTAGAAAATAGCTGTGTGGAGGCTTGACACAGTGTATGTGAAGGAGGGTTGAACAGATACTCAAGTTTTTCTTAATTAAGGGGTTTTGGAAATCTAATTATTATATACTGTGCATAATGAAAGGATAATAGTTATAAAAAAGAATGCAAATTAGTTCTGTAAAGCTACAGTAAAATGGGGTGATAGAAAAAAAAGTTTAAAAGGGATTAAAGAAATATGTAAAAAACTGCTGTAGTATGTACTGCAAAACAAAATTTAATAAAATATAATATGGAAAGTAGTTATATGAACTTTTTTTCATTTAAATAATACCTATAATAGGTAAATAGAAACTGTGGAATATACTAGAAAGGGTAAGAAAGAAAGAAAGCAGCAGCAATCTTAAAATATGTTATAATGATAAATTAAGTGCTCAGGTGGCTGCAGCATTGATAAAAAACTTTAGGAAGAAACGTAGACAAATCTTACCAAGATAAATACAGTGCGATGATGCCATACTATGTGACAACTAGAGATGTCAGATCGAGTGTCGCAAAAAGTGGGACAAAGAGACAAAAAATGTTAGACAGTAGTTTCTGAAATCCGGACATAAAACTGCATGAAACCTTGTGAAAATGGAACCCGCCTCTAACGGAATACTGTCTTAAATGCTAAAATTTCATTTTCCCTGCTGTACAATTATACCTGCTCAGACAAAATCCTGTTTAAAGCAAAAAGTTTCTCCTCTAACTTGCGATTCCGTCTAAAGAGGTATTTTTAAGCATCATATTGTCAAAAATATTTTTTATAATAGTCAAAGCATGTAGCATAAAGTTATTTTGCTTTTTTGTTTAACTGATTTTATTTCTCTTAGCAAATATTTCAATATAAAACAAAGTGGGTCAAGACTCTCATATAGTGAATCAGCCCTCCCATATGGATCGTCATGTCAACCATCCAATATGTGGGGAGCCTTGACCCATTATTTTATCAGGATTAAAATCAATCATTTTTCAAATTTCTTATATATTAGACTTCTGTAGGAATTTTTTTGGTAACTGATGGTATAACGAATAAAATGATATATAAAACTTTATTCTACATTCTACATTCAATATTTAAAAAATAAATAATCATTTTGTAAAAAGTGGGTCAAACCTCTCTAGTCATCCCTACACCTTCAAATTTCTATGACACCAGTGACTACGACAGTGCACATCCTCTAATTTGGGTAATTTTATATTTTTGAAGTAAAAGCTATTTATGTCAATGATGAAATGAGTGAACATCAAAACTATATGATTTATATTTGTTAAATAAAAATATTTTCATACATTGTAAAAATAATAATAATAATAATAATATAATAATAATAATCGAAATATATCATTTTACTGCGGTGTTATTATTATTTTTTTAACACTGCAAAAAAATACCCTAGGTAAATCACCATCTCTTGTTACGTACAAATTGAACAAAACTTTAGGAACCTTCGCTATTGAAAAGTTTTTGAAAGTGCAATTCCCTTACAACTTGAAAGGATTAGTGGAAAGACACTGATAAAATGACTTGACGAATGCGTTAAACGACTTCTAGAAAATATTTATTTTCAAATATTAAATATTAATATTTTTTAATGAAATATATCAGAGAAAATAAAAAAGGAATATCTATTAATGACTTTTTTTCTTTGTATTCCCATCCCGAAAAAATGCATGGAATTCTAAAACTGCCAAAATATGAAAATGAACATAAGAAATAGATGTCCAGATTTTTTTTTTTTTTTTTTTTTTAATGATTTGAAATTTAGATTTACAGCAAAATGATATGAATAAAATTAAGATATGAAAATCCAATGTATTCCAATTTCTTTTGAATGACTCTTTACAAGTAGTATCATGGCCGGAAATCCTTCCAAAAAAAAAATAAATAAGTAAACTTAAAAAAAAAAAAGTTGAACGCTTAGTGTAACCGCAACCTATATGCACTTGTAATTAATTTTTTACTTTGAAGTTTGAATATGAACGGTTAATATGTTGTGCTATTGATGAATTTGGGTAAACAGCTATTACTTTATTGATTATTTGTACAATCATTGCCATAAAAATTTGCGCACCAAGAAATAATTGTGGGATCGTAACGAAACTTGGCATGAAGGTACATATCAGGCAGATATGCAAATGATTAGAAATGCAGCGTGATTGCGCATTGCGAATGCCAGTAGAGGGCGTTGAACTTCGTCCTCTTTGGAGTATAAAACTGGTAAGTAGAACTTGTCTGAGTGTACCTTTTCTTTTGCAAAGGAAATGCTGAGATAGACATGCCGCTACGCAGTCATCGAAGATAATATGAACAGCTGTCAGAGTTCAAGAGGGGAAGAATCATCGGGATGATGGAAGCTGGGTGGTCAGCTCGGCGAGTAGCTCGTCAAGTAGGCCGTTCTGATCTTACTGTGAGGAGGTATTGGAACCAGTGGATTGAAGAGACATCATTTACACGGTGACCAGGCTCGGGATGCCCTCGACAGACCAGTTGTCGAGAAGAACCTCACATCATACGAAACGCACGCGTAGAGCCAACTGCCTCATTGGCCGCTATCCAGACACAGGCAGCACCTTCACTACAAATCCCTGTGTCTTCCCGAACCATCGCAAGGCGCCTGGCTGAAGGATATCTGGTATCGCGGCGCCCATTACGTATGCTGCCAATGACACACAGACACCGACGCCCCCGTTTGGAGTGGTGTCGTGCACGACGGGATTGGACTGCAACGGAATGGAACCAGGTCGTCTTCAGCGACGAGGCTAGATTCAATATGAGCAGCGATGACAATCGTGTTCGTGTGTGGAGGCCCCGTGGTGAGCGCCTCAATCCTGCCTTCGCTTTACAGCAACACACCGCTCCCACAGCTGGTGTAATGGTATGGGGTACCATTGCTTACGATACGCTGTATACCTAATATTGATCCGTGGCACAATGACAACCCAGCGGTACGTCCAGGACATCCTTCAGCCACATGTGTTGCCACTCGCGATAGGGCTCCCAGGAGCCATTTTTCAGCAAGACAATGCTCGGCCATACACAGCAAGGATGTCACAAGCCTGCCTCCGCCACATTACCACCCTTCCCTGGCCTGCTCGATCCCCAGATTTGTCACCAATCGAGCATATCTGGGATCATTTGGGACGGCAAGTTGGACACCCTACGAGTTTGGTTGAACTCGAAGCGCGTTTACAGCAACTGTGGAACGAGATGTCCCAGGACATCATACGGAACGTGTATGCCTTAATGCTTGCCCGTATCGCATTCTGCATTCGCGCTAGAGGGGTCCAACAGAGTACCAAAATTTCCGTTCATTTGTATTTTTTTCTGCAATAAATGATCCTTTTTCTTTGATTTTCTACTCACTTACTTATATCACAGTAGTACTTACGCGTGTAAAATTTCGTTTCATTTGGACGTCTTTTTCTTGGTGCGCAAATTTTTATGGCAATGAGTGTATTATAACAACACATATTTACTACTATGTTTCAAGCTATTTTACATTTACACTCAATATTTCATTATTAATCAACTTTCCACTTTTATTATAGGAATATCCTGCATTGATATATATGTCATTGTAATTTTTTGAATAACATGATCTTATTGTTCAAAGACCGAGGAGGGGGTGAAGATTAACAAATTTGGAATCGCATGTCCCCTAGTATCTTCCGCGATCCCTTTCGCTATGGACGACTTTCGCTCTGAGCACGCTCCCCTTGCTGTGCTTCTGGGATTACGAAAGATATCAGCTGGTCCCCATACATTTTTTAAATTGACAGAAATGTTTTAAACCCCCTTTAAGAATAACCTCATCAAAACAAAAATTGCCTAGTCACAAGCAGTATTTTGAAACATCCTTATTACCACTTTGGCAATTCTCTAGGGCATTTGAATATATGCCCGATATTTTTCTATTGTTCAAATGCGGTGATTCTACAGGTTCATTCACATCTGTACAGTCGTGGAAAAAAAAAGTAAACACTCCCTACTAACTCCTCAACAAATTATCGTAGAAGAAAGTTACCGGTACCGAACGACTGAAAATAAAGTCTACTTTTAAATGGTGTATATAAATTTTCCTTAGGGGGTCATCTACATATTAAAACAAACCATAAATTAATTTTTTTCAATGGCAATACCCAATTCTGACAGGATAAATGAACTCTACACCTTTCAATTAACCTAAAAACCGATTTTTATGCAATTCGTATCATAAGTTTCCGAGAAATTAATTATTATAAAACGTGCGTATTTTAAGGGCTGTATCCAAATTGAAGTTCCGTAGTCGATTGTTAACCAAGAGAGCCTCCTTCTTGATCAAGGCACCTTGAGCAGTCAATGAAGCCTGTTAGACAACGGGACAGCAGAAGAAATTTCAAAATATCTACTCACTTCTATCATAGACGGCCCCTTAAACCATCATTTTGCCGTTTTTTAAGCATAATTTGAAAACTATTTGGAAGAAAAATGTGAAATTTCGGATTTTCATAAAGCAGGACTTAATAAATCTAAATCCATCAAAAAAATTGTAGGTTGCAATTCATAATTTTTTCGAATATTAATTTCACAATTCATAATTCATATCATAAAATTATAAAAATTGCAAATTCAGCGTATTTATGCTTGGGCACATTAGTATTATTGCTACACAAAAAATTAGCACATTAGGAGCATAATTTCAGGAGATATAAATAAATATATGAAAATGTAATTTAACATTAGAAGCACTAAATGTCTTGAAATTTGGTGTCTGGGCATAGTTTGAACCGAAGATTTGAAATATCTCGTTAAAACTGGGTATTGCCATTGAAAAAAATGAGGTTTGGGTTCGTTTTAATATGTAGATGGCCTCCTAAGCAAATTTTATATACATCATTTAAAAGTAGACTTTATTCCCAATCATTCGGTACCAGTAACTCCCGTCTACGATAATTTGTCGAAGAGTTAGTAGGGGGTGTTTACTTTTTTTTTTCCACGACTGTACATTTAGTTAATAGTATGTTTTACCCAAACACTAAATGTTTCACAACAAAGCGGTATAAATTCCCATTTATTGAAGCTAGTCCAGTGCGTAGTTTTCTCAATCGACTTTTAATATAAAATTTATTGTCACAAAGAGTGTCCTGGAGCCACTTTTGTAATCACTTCCGCAATTCCCTAAGGTATCTGAAAGATTGCGCCATGTTTTAATATTTCCGACATGTGGAAATACTACTCATTCATTTTTTTATGCCCGTTTAAATAAAAGTATTCTTTAGACAAAATTTAAATGTGTCACGGAAACGCGCTATATGTTGTCATTTATAGAAGATATTCCAGCGCATAGATTTCTGAGAAAACGTTTAACAAAAAATCGCTAATCACGAAGAATGTTTTGAAACCATCTTTTTTTACAACTTTTACAACTCTCTATGGTATTTGAAAGATTATGCATACTTCTATTGTTCAAATGTGGTAAATATAAATACAGTAATCACTTAACATTCGCAAGGATTAGATTCGCGAATGATGAGACTAATCTTCCTGTGCATAAATGAGGGTTAGTTTTTTAAGATTTTGTTTTAATGGAAAAAGGCAATTGAAGTGTAAAAATATATTTATCAAGACTTAAAAAGTACATGATGTAAATAAATTTGAATAATTGGAAACACATTGTACAAAATTTAGTCACTAATTGATGGCTGAAAAAATTTGTTGATATACGATTGTTTGGAAGAAGAAATGTTTTGTTTATGAATTTCCATGTAAGGAAAAGTTGCAGTCTCGATTTCTTTTTTAAATTTAAGACTCCTCACCAGTTAAATATAGCATGTTATTGCTTTCCCAAGAAGTTGTTGAAGTTTTAAAATTTCCCATTCAATTTTTGCAGAAAATTTTAGCTCTCAATTAAAATTTTGTATTTTAGAAAATTTTGTATTTTTTTTAATCTTCAGTATCAAGTTTTCTTCAGGTTTTTCGGAATTATTTACCTATACTTTGCGTAAATACAAGGATTGAAGTTATCACAACTTAGGCTATACATCACAATGCAGCAGTCCAGTGTCAAATAGTTTATGGAATTGGTAAAACAAGCCGAATGTCCTTTATAAAAAATATTCTTTATAAAACAGAATTCGCAAATAGCCAAGTTATAAATTCGCAAATGTTGAAATGGTCTTCATTTTTTATTTCGCGAATAATCAAAACTCGCGAATGTTAAATTCGCGAATGTTAAGGGATTACTCTATTTTTTTTCTGCGCATTTATATAAAAGTATTCTTTTGCCTAGCACTAAATCTGTCACAGAAAAGAGGCATAAGTAGTCATTTATATAAACTATTCCAGTGCATAGATTTCCAAGAAAACTTTTAAGAAAAATGATTAATTACAAAGAGTTTTAAAGAATATCTTTATTACCGCTTTTGCAACTCTCTAAGGTATTTCAACAATCGTGCGATTTTCTATTGTACAAAACTCGCAATTATACATGTTCATTTCATCAGCCCATTTAGGTAAGTTTGTGCTTTACCGGGACAGTAAATGTTTGACAGGAAAGCGATAAAAAATCTCATTTATGGAATCTAGTTCAGTGCTTAGTTTTCGCAGAAAACTTTTGAATTCTTCTCACTTTACATGGGAGGATTAAAGAATGAGAACATCAAGACTTTGTACCTACGCCGGCCAAAAATTCATAAAAAAATATCAACTTTCTAACGTGTCAAACTTTTATACATTAAGATATAACTGTCTATGCTGCTTATAAGAATCACTAGTTAATAAAATTTGCCGCGTTCGATGTATTAAATAGCAGATAACAGTATATAAAATGCGATTTATCTGTGTACGAGAATCAACCAAATTTGAATGAAATATTGATTCGCCAACAGAATTCATTAATGGGGTACCTACTGTAATAAAAGAATAAAATTTTTATATTTTTATTGGATAATTTTAACTTATCATAAATGTAAATTCTATCTTTAAATAATCCAAATTGCGTGAAAAGGCCGAAAAATATTTTTTTAAGAGATTTTTTCTTTACTACATTCGAAGAGAATATTCTACAGCTAATGCTCTATAGAAAATGCTCTAGAAAGCACCACAGAAAATGAAAAGTTCCTAATGTTTTAATTCATTTAAAAATATTATTACTATTAAAAACCAGTGCAGCATTTTCTGCATATTCTGTTAATTAAACAAAAGTTTTATTTATGGTAAGAAAAAGAAAAAAATAATTTAATCTTCAAACTAAATATCAAATTTAAAGGTTTTGTGTGGAATAAAAAAAAGGTTTGAGTAGCCATCTTAGTCAGACGTTCCGCATGTTTGAAAACACTGTTATAATTTTTTTTTAAATATATGTCAACGATAGCGATATCACTTATCGAGTATCGTTGGGAAATACATACAAATAACATGCCTGTTATATATGTAATACATTCTGATTATGGGCTAGTTCCTTTTACAACTAAAACTGTAACACCTTTCAAGCATGCATCGTGCATTGCAGCAAGGTCTTCTCAGTTGAAAAAGTTCAATTTCACGATCATAGTATATAAGTTTCAACGAAAGGTTTGTCATTTTAAAAGTAACGTTATTCTATTTCATCTCACACCCGTGTAGTTTAGAAAACTATTAAGTTATTTCAAATATTCAGAAATTTAAATAGTTCAATTTATATTTTTAAAGCTTTTCGAATAATTAAAATTCAATTATTCTATATCATCTTTTCAACATATAAGCGCAGGTTTGTCGATACTTTTAAAAACGAAATTACAATTTAAAACAACATTTTATATAAATTACTAACAAAGACTTAGACAACATTTAAAAAGATATGTCATTTCTCTGAAAATAACATGCAAACATTCTTATTATCTATCCCAACTAAACAACTGTTATTGACATCTGCATGTGAAATTACATGATAAGATATTCAAATAAATTTTCAAACTAAGAAATTTTAATTACATTTTCCTTCACCTGTACAAAGAAAAATGGTTTACAAAAGACTCTTAAATTAATATTTGAAGATCAAAGTAATTAAAATTTACATTAAATATTGCATCATGGTAATACTACATTTTGTAACGGAGGAATGAGTATCATTGAATACAATAACGGTTTGAAAACTGAAGTATTATGCAAGCGTGATTTTTCATTTTGAAATAATTTAAAATGTATTGTTTGTACAACGAAAAAAAAATGTTGTTTATAAAATAAACTTCTTAACTTCACAAATTTACATTTCAAAAATCAGTAAGAACGTATCTGCGTTTAATCAGTGTCTGATTCTAGTAAGTCAGTAATGTGTTTGTAATTTGGAATTGTACACATTTTGTCATTTTGATTAACAAATTTTAAGTAGAATAAAAACCACTTTTTTGTTTGCGTTAGAAAAAATAGATATTAACACATTTTATTTTAAGAGGTTACATACAATCCTGGCTGCGAAAAATTGAAATATTATAGAATTTGATTTTATGAAGGCAGTAAAATGATTTGGAAACCAATCTCCACGAAACTAATCTCCAAGTCCACGTTGTTTTTTATTCCTTTACGCAGCATTTAAAAATATTTTGTTTGCTATATTTGGTCAAATATCACGAAACTAATCTCCAAGTCCACGTTGTTTTTTATTCCTTTACGCAGCATTTAAAAATATTTTGTTTGCTATATTTGGTCAAATATCACGAAACTAATCTCCAAGTCCACGTTGTTTTTTATTCCTTTACGCAGCATTTAAAAATATTTTGTTTGCTATATTTGGTCAAATATCACGTCAAAAAGCTGCATCCACGTTGACTTATACTAAAATCCCAGTGCTCTAAGAACAGCATCCAAACTTCCTGTCGAAACAAACAACAACAACAAAAAAATGATAACAATAATAACAAAAGCAATATAGATTACAATTTGAACTATAGAGCGACTTCCGGGTGTAACTTTTGGACACTGTTTCCAAATTTTAGCATTCGAACTCTCGTTAGCGTGCAATAAGGGAGCAGAATCTTAAAAATGGCTAAATACATTCTCACAAATATAACGCAAAACAACGTAAACATGCATTTTTGAGGTTCTACTTGAACACTACAGCTCGCTTTATATTGTCCGGAGAGGTCGTTTTTATCGACCGTGCGCATACTGATTTTCATTTATATGTTTTTAATAACTGAGATATTACTTTAAATCTTTTTGCCCATAATTCTACACACTATATATATTTAATTTCCGTAAAACAAAATCGATTTTTTGAAAGTTTAAAACATATGTAAGCCCTTAACTCGTTCGGGACCATGGGTGCATATATGCATGCACCCTCAAAAACAGCGTTCAAAATTTGTTTAGTCACCAGTAAAAAAGAAAAGTAATATTTACTTTCTTTAATCAGAGCATTTTTCGTAATTGCGTAAGTAAAGGTAACTTTTGTAAAAAAAAAAAAAAAGTGGTACCAACCGAATAAAATTTGTGTAAAAGCCGCCGGTCTCGAAGGTGTTATGGGGTCACTGGACTCTTACAATTGGAAAACATGAATAAAGAAGACCATTTTCAATACTTAATATCTTAAAATGTATAAAATTTAAACACGCAATTTTAATTCAGATGAAAGATGTAAGTATGTTCTTTCATTTTTTGTATTTAAAAAATTGGAAGATGCATAATTAGTATTTACAGGGCGCTACAAACTGTCAGTCATTTTTCGGTCAGAAAATTTGTGTAACAGTTTACGTGCAGGATTACTAAATAAGTTTTGCAACTAGAATGAATTTTTTGTGTCTAATTATACTTCAGGTTGTTATAATTATCCTGAACCTAAATAAATTTGTATGTAAAGCATTTTTATATTTTTAATACGAAGTTGTATTTAGCTAATGCAAAATTTTGAAATTTTCAATAATATAATCACCTAAAAAATATTTTTTGAATAATAAAAATTAAATTTTAGGTTCAGTTTATACAGACTAACATGAAACATATGTTTTTTAAAATTTCAAAAAAAAAATATTCAGAAGTTTATGAGATTCCTGCGCGTTATGGACAAAAATATCATTTTGGTAAAAAATGTCTTCAAAGTTTCGGACCTGCCGCTTCAGCTATTGAGTGGGTATAATTCTAAAAGTCATAAATTCTGTTCTAATGGGAATTTCGAGGAAATATAAAAGTGTTGATAAAAAATAGAAGTTTGACATCTAAAAAAAAAAAAAAAAAATCGAAAATTTTGAAGTTTTAAGAGTTCTGAGACCCTTTAACTTACGAACGGTTGAATTATTAAGTTAATCCTATTTTTTTTTTTTTTTTTTTTTAAGTTACGATGTAATATAACAGCAATTCCTGTGATCTGTTGAGCCCTATTGTCTGACTAAGTAATTTTAATTTATCCCAGAAATTTCACTTTCACATAAAAATTAATAGCAAAAGAGAAAAAGAAAGCATCAAGCATAGATAATGAAACAATTTCCAATACTCTAATAAGGTGGAAGAAAATATATTAAATGAATGAGTGTAACACATTTGAAAATCCAATTGAAGCAATTTCCATCTGAACTCTTACTTTATTTTGTAACCCTGCATATGATCAATAGATTTCTAAATATACTACATAATTAAGGCCAGTTAGAAAATACATAACACAGGGGAAAAGTTACCTCCAGCAATTTCCAATAGAGCGAAACGTACTCCAATTTTTTTTGTACAACCCCTTTCTTTAATCACAGATTTTTATCCACACCACATATTAAGCTAAATTTAATTGAGTTATAAAACGTGTAACACAACAATAAATTCCCTTCCAATGACAAATATATATTTCATGAAGCATGAGAATTTTTAATATATTTTTTATGAACGGATCTATACAAGTATAACACCCGTTCATTAGCTGTACCATGTATACCTCCGTTACATTAGGTGTAACATGTATACATCATTGAATGTTACACCATATTTCCTCTATTAGCATTTTCATGTACTTTGTGAATGTGATAAACATGTGTATCGTTTAAAAATGTTTTTTTCTGAAAATTCATTTATATGTAAATTTAATATTTATGAAGAACAACTCAAAAACTATTGTTTGAACTAGTTACAAGCCTTTCTTGTGTAATCTGCCACAATAAAATTCTATAAAATAATTAACAAATCATTGTAAAAAATACACATCTTTCTAAATCTACGAAAATATATGAGTAACCGTAGTAGACCAAGTCCATTTTGAAAAAAAAAAAAAAAAATGAGATAGTCTATTTAGAAGGTGCATAAAATCTGTCCACTCCCACAGTAAACCAAGTCTGTAAACAGAAGACATATACGATAAAGAAGGAGAAAACAGACTTTATTTACTGTGGGAGTGAATAAAACAGATCTTATGCTCCTTCTAAATGGACTACCTCATTTTTTTTCAAAATGGACTTGGTCTACTATGGTTGTGAGCCCCTCATATTATACCCATGCAATGAAAAAAATGAGCTCTTCCAAATTATCTATAATTCCAAAAAGCGTTAGTTATGCTTTGAACTTGAGAAACCAATATATTTTGTGAAATATAGACTTTATAAAATCATAATTTTTTTGTTTTGAGTGTGTGTGTGTGTGTATGGGGGGGGGGGGGGCACGGATTTTCAGAAACGTTTCTGAATAGGTCTAAAAGTACATTATTAAGTTTTATCAACCAAAATTTCTTTTCCTAGCAACCTATCAATTCTCAGTTAAGCATTTTCAATTTTATATATAAATTTGTATATGAAAAAGTAGTGAAATAACAATAATTTTAATGTTTATGCTAATATTGTTTATTTAACATGTTTTTCCAACATGAAAATGTTTATTAGAGAATCAATAGTATTGAAAAAACCGATATTCTGGTTTTACAAAACTTATTAAAACACTATAAAGTTTACTGAAACTCAGTGGCAGAAAAAAATAATTATGTTTTTAAAAATGCTTCTTCAATTTTCGAAAACATATTAGCTTGTGAGATTTCTATTGATAAAGAACGTTTTAGGAATCATGGGTAACTCAGAATATCTTACTGTATATGTTCGTTTGTGGTCATATTAAAGTTTCCTACATTAAGAAGCATTTGTCTATTTTTTAACGTGTAGAAGCATTCATCATAATGATGACAATTTTTAGTTGCTTATTTATTTTTATATATTCTCACTGAATTAGAAATGGCTAAAATCTTATTTATTTTTCGTTCTCCATTTACAACATAAGTATAATTTATTTACTGCAAATAAATTTTTAATCCATATACATAAAGCCTCTTTTATGTGTGTTTAACATTTACTTCAAGATCCTACTCTAAATAATAGTAATATCATTATAAATAAAACATTGTATGTTCGCATCCTCTGTAAATGTATTTTACAATACTGTACAAATATACTGTTAAGAAAATCAACTTTTAAGTCTTAAGTAAATAAAATTAGAACCAAATAATGCAAAGACTATAGCACCAACTAAATAAATCATAAATAAAAGATGAAAGATGACTTTTGAATATTAATATCGCAATTTTTACACTAGGAAAAGGTTTCTTTCACTCTTAATAATCCCTAATTTTAAACCTATCTTTTAGAACAAAACTCTTGACGTTCCTGTAATGCTGACTACATAACCCCGAGACATAACACTACATAGTTTATAGAGACGTGGCACTATAAAACTTATACAGCGCAGCGTGCGGCAGACCGAACAGACAAGCGACTAAAAGCTCAAGTCAGAACACAAACTTTGAAATTCCAAAGTTACTATTTTTATTTCTACCTCTTTTATTCTCTTAAGATTTGAAGTGCGTCTTTTGTGTCCCAACGGTCTGCGGCCTGATTTAAATAACAAAGGTCTCAGGCGTAAAACAACTCCACGGCGCGTGGCGGAGTTTTCTTCTAACTTACATGTATGATCTATTTATGATAAATTTATGAAAACACCTTTACTATTACTTATAAAGTACTTCCAATAAAAGTATATTATATTACCAAAACATCTACTTTAACGTATAAGAGAACTACACATAGTTGTCTTTATTCATTTATCTCTGTTCTTTCTTCTATATCCTTCAAGGTATTGTTTTTCTAGATTTGTAAATATTATGTTATAACAAGCCTTTATTATTTCTTTAAGAAAATTATTAAAAATATATCGTAGAAAAATATTAAGTTGATATTAATCCTGAAGAGCAGCACTGGGTATGGAATATCCAGGGGTGAATTAAATGTGTTTCTCCCTCATAAATATGTTTAGGGGATGACTATAGGCGAGGGGGGAAAGTCTACTATACCCACTACAGATCGTCCGCTATATCCATCTTAAGGTGTGAATACTAACTGAAATATAGACAAACATATTTAGTCTACTGGTAACGCCACCCAGTGCGGTTGTAACGTCAGTAAGTTGTCAATTTATCTAAATAAATATTTTGCATAAATTAAGTGTTTTATTTTTGTTTTAAATTTTTTATTTGATCAGGACGCTGAAACGTTTACAAAATAATCCTGACGACATATTTTTAATACCATTATTTAGTTTTATTTTATTGTTTAGTTCTAGTGTATTACTTTAAAAATCTATGTTAAAACTTCGCAGATTGCTACACAGTTTGTAGTATGTAAATCATAAATATCACATTTTCTATAATATTTTCATTGAAATATTCGATTTTTAACTCTCTTAATATTTATTTACCCATTTCTCTTATTTATAAACATTTGTATTAATAAAAAAATAATGACTTTATATGGTCAACTAAGCATATTATTTTAAAACCACTGAATTTTACCCAACCAAATAAATATATTTTTTAAATTAAAGCTAAATGACCTAGTAAGTATTTAAAAGTAAATTAAATTACCTTTTACATGTCGTTGGTAGAAACGTTTTATCTACGAATTTCGCCAAGATATGACAGTTTGAATAAAACACCATATTTTGACATTTTTTTAAGAACTTTTGCTTTTTAGGTGCGTTCGTAATTATATAAATACGTAGCATCTATAGTCGTCGTTCACTCCGTCTGCCTGCCCGTCCTTCCGTCTGTCCGTCCGTCCGCATATAACAGAGCAAAAACTACCCAACCGAATGGTCTGAAATTTTAAATATATAATTGTTTCCAAATTTTGTCGAGTCATTTCAAATTTTATGAAAATCGGATTTAGAATTTAATGACAGGGACAGTCAAATTTTTTCCGTTACAATACGGCCAATGGGAAAAAAAATTGCTGCAAGTGCATTTTAATTATGGTACAGCCTTCCAAATGGTCTGAAATTTTAAATATATAATTGTTGCAAAATTTTGTCGCGTCGTTTCAAATTTTATGAAAATCGGAGGTATAGTTTAATGACAGGGACAATCAAAACTTGTCGTTACATTACGGGAAAAAATATTTCAAGTGCATTTTATTCATGTTATAGTCTTTCGAACAGAATGAAATGGATATGCACTTATGAAGTGCACTAAAATATACATTCAGTACAATATGCGGTGCAAAAAATATTTATAAAACTAGTTATAGTACGAACGCACCTCATTTGCCATGTTTGACGAGCAATTTCCAACTTTTTTTCCCTATTATATGAAGAATACACTTGTATTTATAATAAAACATAATCTCTTTTTACACTGTCTGTGGCTTCGATAAAAATAATTCTTTTAAATCGGATAATTTAATCGTAAGATATTAATTGTTAAAGACACTTGGACACATGGGGCACATGGGTATGGCATACCCATGTGCTCCTGAATAGGAAAGCCGTCATAGTGCTTCTCTTGACGGTTAAACGATCTAAGTTTCTATTGTAAAATTTGTATAAAAATATTCATTTCTCGTGCTGATTGATTTTTCCTTAAATATGAACTCTGAATTTAAGAATGCACAATTTCCGCTATTATCTTTTAAATCAAATTAAGCCTTAAGCATACAAAATTACTGATGCAATTATGCAACTTTACCTTTCAAATTCTGGCATTAAGAACATGTTAAAGTTTCACAACAATTTTCGAATGCAATTTGCTGATTAAAAAAAATACCCTAAAGAGAAAAAAAGACATTTAAGGATTATTTACAAATGCATTGCACCCAACTATATTAGCAAATTATATACCCAATTATATCCAAATCAACATTCTTGGAATTGAAATGAAAGTTTTTCACTGTTTAAACTGGTTAAATATGATTAGTCAATTTGAATTAGTTGTTTGAACGTAATATGAGATACAGCTTTTGACTACAATGTATCAAAAATGAGATACATAAAATAAATTAATATGCATAATTTTATAAATCCTTTAAAAAGTTATTTTAAGAAGATTTTCTCAAAAAAACATTTTTTCAGAATTATTCATTCAGAAAGTTATAATAGAAAATCTGTAAAAATTATCTAAATTACATAAGATACAGAATGAAATTTCATGGTATAATTTGTAAAAAAATGAATAAAAAAATACTTGATTTACAGTTTTCCCGAATTTTCTTAAATATAATAAACATATTTGTCTATATACATTTTCAAATTATTTTTTATGTTAAATCATATTTTCCTTTAAGTATCACATATTACAGAGCAAATAACTAAATTTTCTCTTTGGAGGTCTGACATTTACAATTCACATGTCATATTATGTTAAAGTTTCAGAACAATTTATCGAAGCAATTTGATTATAAGGCAAAATGACCCAAGGGAAAATGACATTTTGGGATTGTTTGCAATTGGATTACACAGAAATGACATTCTTGGAAACGCATTAAATAAAATTCAGCAATTTAGTTGGAATATAAAAACTTGTAAATTTCAAATGTTCTCAATTTTATCTTAGGTAATTGCAGAAATATATGCTTGTAGTTTAATAATTGGAGTATGTTGAAAATTAGATATTCAAAATAAATTTATTTGCATATAGATAACATTTTTTAAAAATATTCTGATGAAAAATTCGTTCAGTCTTTCTTTATTAAAACAAAAACTTAGAATATATACATAATAATTTACATTTCTTAAAACTTTTTTAGCGAAATTAGTAAAATAAATCTTTAATTACTTTTTTCAGGAATTTGAATGCTCAATTCTTTTTAATTTTCTGTCAAAACCATCTTGCGTTGAACCACATAAATTTGACAGTCAGTTGCCATGCATTTCTACTTTCAAATTCTGATATCCACACGTCATATTAAGCAAATTAATGAACTTTCATGACCCCCCCCCCCCGGAGAATAGGGATCAGATTAACGATAAGCCGATTAACACAGATAAGCAGATTAACGATTAACCGCTGAGTCTTCGCCTTTCGGGACTTCCACAGCGTTCGGTTTTTTAGAAGTTTTAGAAGAGCGTTTTGAATACACGTTACAAAATGCGAATTCAATATATCCAAGTGATTATTTGGTGATATTCCTGCTGTTCCTTTCAAAAAAATATAGTGGAGAATCGGTTGAGATGTTCTCTGAAGCATATGCGAATTTTGTCCGTTGTCTTGCATCATTCAAATCACCTGAGTCGTCTTCACTATCTGAAATTAGAGAGGGAAAAGGTGAATTGCTAAAACTGTCATCAGTTTTGTCATAATCACTTTCGAAATCACTTAAAAGGTTTGTTCAAATAGTGTTTACCTTTCTGAAACGCAAAACCAACGATAATTTATACTCTGTGTAATCTCAAAATAATCACCTAAAAGTCTAAAGCTCTATTGGGAAAAATTGTATTCCAATGTCATTTACTGCTGCGATCAATTGATGAAAGAAACAACCATTTAATAATTTCGAAAATGAGTTCCTAACTTTAAAGCACAAAAAAATCACATAAACGCGTGCAATTCGTCCATAACTTTGGAAGTTACACTAGTACTGACCCGCTGAGCACGTTCATAACGGTCTAACGGTTAAACTGAAACAACATTCTTGAAAACGTAATAAAACATAGGGCAGATGGGGCTGAATGGGACATTTTCACAAAAATATTTTTTTAATTTTTTTATTTAAGTTATTATCAATATTATATATCACATTTCATAAATTAGGTATTTGACAACATATATGAGCAATATTTATTCTAGATTATGATTTATTCAGAAAAATATTATGAAATCAAAAAAACGTTCCTCCCTGTCCCAATCATCCCCACAGCAGGGATGAATGGCACACAGAGATATTCCTCCCTGAATTCAATTTTACCAAATTAAAATTTATAAATATAACCTTATATATAATTATTTTTGTAATATATGATTTTACAGCACGAATCGATATGTTTTTTTTTTTTTTTCAATAACTTCTTTTATTTCAGTGTTAACTTTTAATGCACACTTCGGCTATCAATCTGTTCTTTTTTCCCAATTAAGAGGCATTTTAGATTTGAAATGAAAGTGCAAAATGTCTTTTAAATATGATATAGCTAATAATTTTCAATCATAACTTATTAATTAATATTAATTAAATGCATCTTAGAAACATGCAGGACGGAAATTATCTGGTCAATCTGAAATTTCGTGTCGCATTGGAAAAATCAATTCGTACCGGAAAACTCTGCCTGGTAATTATTAGACATTAGATATCGGAATCAATGTCTAGTAATTAAATGATAGAATTTTCTGGTACGAATTGATTTTCCCAACACGATACGACTTTCCGATCGACCCAATATGTTAGGGGTGGGGATTTATTTGTGCAACATTTCAAAATGCAATATAATTTCCCCCATTTGATCAATAAACATACTATTTTTAACAATTTTATCTATTTTGATTAAGTTTTAGTACCAATTTTTTGATAATCCATTAATAATTATTACAATACAATAAATAACGCTCAGAAATTTTAAATAATAACAACTATTTAATACAATTAATTAACGTTAATTATTAATTTATCAACCTATATAATACTATTTAGTTAATAAATAAAATTTTCAGAATCTCTAGAGATGAATGAGAATGTCCCATTCATCCCCATTTGAAATGTCCCAATTATCCCCATGATGCATATATTCCCTTCTCAGCCATTTTGCCTCAAAAATTATTTTGTCACAATGGTTACTATTCATTCATTTTAACTATCGATATTGAACCTTAAAATACATAACTACAACACAGCTTAATTTGTAATATTGTATAAGATATTTTACATCTTAAAATGCAAAAAAAAAAAAAAAAAAAAAAAAAAAAAAAAAAAAAAAAAACTTACTTTTAAGCAGAGATTTCAGAGAATGCAACTTTGAAGGAAAATGAAAAGAGCAATGTGGTCCTACTTTTAGTTCTGAAGCACACTGTGGGGCCTTATATGGGATAGGAAGCAATTTAAAATAAATGTTTATTGCCTGAAATATTGAGAATGTCCCATCCATCCCTTGTCCCATTCATCCCCCAGCTCCCCTATTTATGGACAGACATTTTCAAAAGTTTTCCGTTTTTGCTTATACATAGTAGTTATGAATTTTTTCGATGGAGTTATTGCTTAACCGTTCGTATGTAATGAAAATGGAATATTTAAACTACATCTATATGCAAATCATTACAGAATTATTTAAATACTTTCCAACGTATTTGAAACGTTTTTTGACTTCTTCATGTCTAGTGTCTATCTGAAGACTGTTTGGTGTTCTAAATCTCGTAAATATTCTCAATAAACGTTAATTGATGTATAATATTGAGATTGATTCATGTCGCTATTGGAAATTTTGGGCTTGGCAACTGTAGTTCTTTTACAGGGAGATATACATAATTTTTTGCAATATAAGAGTTTTTTTACAAAGTGTATTTTAATGATGTTACACACTTCAAAGAAACTAAAATTGATATATATTAATGAGGTGTTCTATATTTCGTTAGACTATGGTGTGTGTAGCATTTGTTTTTCATTTTCAGAGACACACAACTTAACTCTGTTATAATACAATCTACGACCAATAAGTGCTGGGAATGCAGTTTGAGCTATGAGATACTTTAAGCTGAAATTTATTTTAGTACATTTCGCCCTGTGCATAATGTATATAGCCTGCTCTATACAAGGTTACTCAAAATAATTTGTAAGTATTACTACGTATGAATGCAAATTCCAGTATTGCAATTTCGATGCATAAATTTCCTGGAAATCGAGCAATAATTGTTGCTATTTTTACGGTATTAATGTCAGTGTTTTCACGACTAGTCCTCTCAAAATTTAAATTAAAATTACAATTTCAAAATAATGATATTAAAAAATCAATTGCATTCAGAGGAAAATGAAAAACACAATTTAATTACTCTTTACTTGAAAAAAATACCGGCAAACATCATGTGTGTTTCAAGGAAAATTGCTTCAATGATGTGTTATAAATCAGGCACTTCGGCATTAGAAATTTATTCAAAATCTTGTTACAGCAGTACTTGAAGAAAGTTATTAATTAATAATGAATAAAAATTGCTAACTTTCTTATATATATATATATAATATACTTTCTATAATAATATTTGTTTTACTTTGTTCCGACGCTTGGGAAATATAAACAGAGAATTTCTCTTACCTATTATTTTTTTTTTATCTTAAAACATCTTTTCGTGGAACATATGTGATATAATTTACGAAAATAGCTCATAGATCTATATAGAACTCTATAGAAATTTTACAAGTTTTATAGAATAGCTTTTCTATCTAATACTATTTCTATAGAGTTTTCGAGAGTTCTATAGAATACTTTTCAAATATAAGATGTTTCTATAGAATAACCTTTCTGTACAACACTATTTCTATAGACCTAATATTCTATAAAACTATAGAATAGTTTTCCTAAAAAATGTGTCTATGTAATTCATAGAAGTTCTGTAATTTTTTTTTCCTATAGAACAATTTTTCTATAGGGTACATAAACTTTACAGAATTTCTACAGACTAATGGCTCTATGGATTTATGTATATATATATATATGTGTGTGTGTGTGTGTGTGTGTGTGTGTCATTTTAAATTAATTTGAAATAATTTATTTACACCTATATATTAAAAATTAAAAAATAATAATTTTGTAATACATCAGTTTAATATAATAGTACTACACAGATTTAATACGATTCAATACAGTGCTGCCATCACCGAAGTATAAGCAACGTCAATTGCGGTTAGTACATTGGAGGGTGACCACTTGAAACCAGTTACAGGATACATTTATTACAAATAAATAAGCTTGTATCTCTGTGAAAAAAAAAAAAAATCAGAATTGAAAAAAAAACTTTTTGCATATCGTAAATTAGAGCATTTAGATTAATAATTCTCAAAAAAAAAAAAAAAAAAAAAAAAAAAAAATCCATATCTTACTTGAATTTTGCGATTTGAAATGTCTACTGTCCCATTAATGACTAGACTGTATTAAAACGGAATACTTAAAATTAATTTACATGCATATAATTATAAAACTTTTAAATTGTTTTAAGAAATTTTTCATTAAGAACCTCTGCAACTTCAGCTTTCAAGATTCTACATTCCTGTGTCTTATGGACGTGTTTAAAGTACTGAACAATTTGCCGACACAATTTGATGTTTAAACAAAATCCGACTAATCATTCTTAAATGTTTTTAAGCATTACGGAAAAATAGTTTTTAAATGATGCATTTCTTAACATGATATCTTATCTAAATGACCGGAGATCATTAATAATGTAATATCCAACAGAGTTCTATAGCAATTTTCGGATATGATTTGATTATTAAGAAAAATACCCGGAATAAAAAATGAAAATGTCGGATAATTTGCTATTTATAACGTCGAAATTACTTTCTGAAAATCGCAATAAATGTATTTGATCATTTCCGAGAAACGTCTAATCCAGATCTTTCCAGGTCTTTAACTTTGCTAGAAAATAAGGAGAAATAATGATTCATTTCTTAAGATGAGATGATAATTTAATGACTTAATGACTAAAATATATTGAATACGGATTATATAAAATAATATTCTAATAAAATATTATGTTTATCGTTAAATACCTTTTTATTACGGTTTTAAGAATTTTCATTCGAGAAATTTACATTTAAGATAATCTCAGTAAATGGATTTTATTAATGTAAGTGAAATATACGAAAACCATTTTAAATATCTTTATTTCTACCAGAAAATAGATGCTACATGATGCATTTTTTAAGATTCGATAATAGTTTAATGACTTAATAACTGCAATATATTAAAACTGAGATATTTAGAATAAATGTATGTACAAGTACATGTCATTACACAGACTGCTTAATATTGTTTAAAGAAATCTCTTAAGATAAATTTAATTAGGACAATCATAAAAAATGTATTTGATTACTTTTAGAGAAACATATGACTAACCATATGTAAATACATAAAATTTTATTGGAAAAGAGATGGCACATGATTAATTTCTTGAGATGAGATATTAGTTTAATGACTTAATGACTAACATGTATTGAAAATGGTTCTTTTAAAGTTAATATATATGCATGTCGTTACAAAATCTCTTTATTATTATTTTAAGAAATTTCGTTAAAGAAATATATTTAAGAAATAATATTAAATGCATTTGATTACTTTTAGAGGAACGTGTGACAAGCCCTTTAGAAATTTCGTAAACTTTTGAAATATCAAAAGTAGGTGGAACATGATTCCTTTTATAAAATGAAATAATATTTTAATGACTTAATGACTTTGATAAATTGAAAATGGGATATGTAATATATATATATATATATATATATATATATATATATATAAATGTGCATCATTACAAAGCAATTTATAATGGTGTTGAGATATTTCATTAGAAAAAATTAACTACAATCAAAGTGAATCAAAGTGAAGGTATCTGATTATGTTTACAGAAACGTATGACTGGCCATTTTAACCTTTTATGACATTGGAGATGAATAGTTTCTGCACGACGCATTAAAAAAAAAAAAAAAAAAAAAAAAAAAAAAAAAAAAAACTTGCTTAGTGAGAAGATAATGATGGAAAAATTATAATTAAAATAATACATATAATACAAATGCATTTGAATCGGTCTACGTATCGTTTAATTAACAAAAAAAAAAAAAAAAAAAAAAAAAAAAAAAAAAAAAAAAAAAAAAAAAGATTAATTTCCTCGCTCTATAACGCTAAACATTTTGAAACATTCATCCCTTTTTGCACATAAACTGTTGAGTCATTATAAATCTATGTTGCATTAAATATGGATGTATATTGCGTTTAACCTATATTTTGTTAAGTACTGAGACTACAAAAGTCAGTTTTAAATGACTATGAGACCATTAGATTTTCATGTAAAGTTTGAGTTTGTGTAATGCGATACTGTGTTTACTGTTATTAGCATCGAGGCCAACAAATTCACTATTGTTCTATAAGCTAAAAGTGCAGAATAAATAAATAAATAAATATTATAAAAATGCCTGTTCGTGGAGCAATGTTTTATTACCTAGTCCTGTTTTTCGAATTAAAAACCCAACCATTACAGCATTAGCACCAAACATGAATCAGCTGATAAATGAGTGTCTGTCATTGATTGACAAATTCTAGAAGTAATTTCAACTAGAAGGATCTTACTTAATTTGGACAATATTGTTTCGATTTTCATGAAAGGAATGCCAGGGCTAAATTGTTTAAAATCATTTCTGTTTTTTAACTCTATATTAAAACTGACCATTCCTTACATTTGTTGGATCTATTTCTTGTATATATATAAAAGTATTTGTATTCGTGCACTGTAAAACAAAATCTATATTTCAACAGATGTAAAGTTACAGAAAGCTGTATGTTTACTAAGATTTTATCTGTACACTATATAAAAAAGATGCAAATCTACAAAACTAGTTTTTATAAAGCTACAAAATCCTGTAGCTTTACAAAATAATCTACTAAAATTACAGTAATCTTAATAAAATTTTATCTGTAATCCGGGTTGCAGTTACATAAAAAGTTGTAGAGAAATCTCAGTTTCCTAGAAAAATTTTAGTAACTTATAGATTATTTTTTACGGTCTACGCGTGATTTGCCTTAATGTTTATCAAAAATCTTTATTCATTCAGTAATCACTGGTTAAGTCTTTCTAATTGACAAATGATGATAAATTTACACGATTTATTAAATATTCTTTGTCTACGAATTAAGGTAAATGCACCTATAATGGTCCAAGTACAAGTAATAGGCCACTAATTTTTAAAGTTTAAAAACTAGCCCAAAATGCATTTTTGAAAAAAGACTGAAAGAGATCTGATTGGCTAACATCCTTAAACGTTAACATTCTAAAAACTGTTTGGAATTTTTTTTTCCTGCGGATACTTTTGTTTATATTCTAGAGTGTCTTCAAAAACAGATATTTTGGCAACTTCTCAGATTTCATTAAAAGGTATTTTTTTATTTAAAACATTGTTTCTTTAAGGTTATGCTTTATTTTAAATTAAACTAGTGTTGATATACTCTATAACATTATAAATAATAATTTGTATAAGTCAAAAACTTAAAAATATGCATCAGAAATTTACTAGGCCCACTAATATAACATATAGGAAGGTAACATTTTTTTCATTTTTATTTTTTCTGAAGAATATACAGGGTTATTACAAATGAATCTTCGGGTTTTGTTATGTTTTGATTTGCGAACTAGGAAACGTAAATGTTTCCATGACAACTCAAACGAGAGGGCGTTAACTACAGTTTTGCTCGAGCTGCGTATGTGTCATACGCGTGTGGTTGCCATGGTTGCTGCGCGAACTTCATATTCAAAATGACGACTGGACAGCAGAAATTTTCCACACAGTTGGTTGTGCAATGGAAAGTTCGCGGCTAGCGCAATTTGTTGATTTCTTGGGACTGTGGATGAAACTCTCCCTAATTTGGTTCACTGTTTCTGCAGTAACGCTTGGTTGGCCGGAACTTTTGCCTTTACATAAACAATCAGTTTCTTTGAACTATCGATACCAGCGCAGAATGCTTTGTTGGGTTGGTGGTTTGCATTGGTATGCCTTCCGGAATGCTCTCTGAACAGTTACAAGGGATTCACATTTTGAAAATTTTAATACACAAAATGCTTTCTGCTGTCCAGTCGCCATTTTGAGTATGAATTTCGCGCAGCAATCATGTCACCTACACACGCATGACACTTACGCAGCGCGAAACTGTAGCTAACGCTCTCCTGTTTGAGTTGTCATGGAGATGCGTTTCCTAGTTCGCACGTAGCAACGTATGAAAACCCGATGATTGATTTGAAATAACCCTGTATTTTGAAACTTTGAATAATTATTCTGATACACAAAGATTAGGACACGACTAACAAAAAGATATATCTATTGGACTACTCTAACTCTAAATAATTAGATAAATGTGCTTAAGCGAGCTACTACTTGTGCATTTATCTTAATACTTCAAAACAATTTCTGAAATATGATAGAAATAATATACATAAATAGCGACAGTTAATAAAATGAAATTGTACAGTAATATATGACAAAGAACACTTATTGAACACTCTTCATTACATTAATTAAATCTATATACTCGAATTCTGTTTATAAATTTTCAGCTATTTTCTTTTACAGCGGCATTGAGTTAAACATCATACTGTATACACCCCAAATACACAATTACCTTTCACGCTCTGACATTTCTATGTCGTATTAGGATCGTCGTAAAGTTCCAAAATAATTTACACTCACAGTGTGATGATTAAGCAAAATGCCTCAAGGGAAAAAGGGTATTTTGGGAAAATTCGCAATTGGATTAAGCAGAAGCAATATTCAAAGATAGCAATAAATAAATCTATCTCTTTCAGAAAAATATATGGCTAGAGATTTTTACAATGTTCTTAAACTTTGATTTTAAATAACACGAGATGATATCTTTATAATTAGTTGCAAAATTCAATAATTTCAGTAAATATGTATACTTATTGTTAAAAATATTTTTAAATTCAATTCGATTTTCTTTTTTTTTTCAGTTTTTTCTGCTTAACAACCTATTTTTTTTTTTTTTTTTACTTGATCAAACATTTATTTTTGAGGACATATTCTTTAAAAATTATATATTATATGTGTAAGATATTAGGCACTTTGGATGTAAGAACCATTTTCAAACATTTATCTTAAAGAAAAAAGCACATTTCGGTATAATTTGCAATCGGACTTAAACGAAGTCTAAGAATCGCAAAATATATAGGGTCAATCGGTGATAATATGAGAATCCCCCCTCCCCCGAAAAAAATGGGGCTAATGTAAGAGGTACCAAATGTTATATTAATAAAAATGCGTTTTTAAATGTTTTGCAAGAAATATATAATTTTACACCACTCCGTAACAACTAAACATTTATAAAATAAATAAAAAATATATATGTATATACACTGATAACATAGTACATTACATAAAGTAAAGTACTTAAATAAAAATTCGAATAGTTAAATAAAATCTTAAGTAAGTTATTCTAAAAGAATTCATTCATTAAAAAGAAGTTATTCAGTAAGAAATAATTAATGATGAGTAATTTTAGCCTTTAAAATTTAGAATATGGCTAATGAAGACATTACAAACTATCAAGCTGAAGGGACTAATGTGAGAAATTGTATTGGTCTAATGCGTAACGGGGGTGTATGGAGGTGATACGCAAATGTATTAGGTGGCGTAACAATAATGATTTTATAAAACAGATGGTAACAACCAACACAAATAAAACAGAAAGTGCTACTCTTTCATTATCTTTCTATTTTAATGTGCAAAGTATGTATTTTGTCTATTTTTTTTAATTTTTTTAAAGCCTAGTAGTATATTATTTTATGCTTGTTAAACATTTTTGACATCGAATGATATTAATTGATATAGCATCGATATGGCATAAAACCCAATTTTGCATATTGAGCTAAAATTGACTTTGGGAATTAAATATTGTGCATGATTTAACAATGAACATCGGTCGTAATTACAAACTGAAAGGAAGTAGGAAAGTTCATTCACAAAGTATTGTAGATGAAGCCAAATAAAAAAGATATTCGATAGTGAGTCATTACTTTATTTAGCTAAAAACGTTAAGTTTTCCGGATCGTTTCTGCAAAGAAATGTGCCGAAACCATCTGCATCGCGTATCGTAACTAATATGTCTAGAGTTTCATTAAATTCTTCAAGTTCATTTTAAGATAAGCTTTTATAGATAATAAATAAAAATGCTACTTTAAAAAAAAAAGTAAAATAAAGGATGCTAGTTGAAAAATTATTACAAGAAAGTAGTGGCTCGGAGACCAAAAAATTAAGAATAGAATAGAAAAAAATGAAAGCGGAAAAACTCAAATCCTGTAACAAGTGCAGTAAAAGAGATGAGTTAAAGAAGAGTAGTAAATAAAAAAAAAAACATTAGATGAAAAATACACCAAATAATTGCCGTTCGACAGGATAAGAATATAAGAAATTGAAATATATACAGTAGAAATGAAAAATTAAACATAAATTGCAAGTGAGATACCGGTAGACTAAAATGAACACGTATAAAGATAAACAAGTAAAATGAACACGTACGAAGATGAACACGTAAAATGAACACGTAAAATGAACTCGTACGAAAATGAACAAGTAAAATGGACACGAATTATGATATAAAAATACAAAAACTTAATCCAAAAAAGAAGAAAAAGAGGTTCATTGATAAATTGCTCAAAGCAAAAAACAAATTATAATTTTCGTAGCTGTGTAAATATAAATGAACGATTGATTAACCCAATGATTCAAAATCGTACTCGTTTTTTTTTTTTTTTTTTTTTTTTTTTTTCCTAAGACCGATATTATATCATTGAAAATGTACTTCTGAAACTGATAAAAATATAAATTTAAGTGTTGCATACAGTTTTATTTAGTTTTCTACCGTAAATTTTCAATTTACAATTTATGGATGGGGTTTACGGTAGTAGGATTCACTCAGTATTCTTGTGGACACATGAAAGACATCCCGAAATTCAGACAAAATAAAATATACATAATTTTGAATAATACAGCTGTGACATTAGACCCTTGGACACTTTTTGCAGGACTCTCATTTTATTAGTGTTTATAACTAGTAAAAAATACTGTTCTCGATTTAACCGCTGAGCCGTTTCATATTAGCCTCAATCCGTTGAGCTAATATAAGACAGAGTTTATTTTTAAAATTTCATTTTCATAACATGCAATATTTTGTATACATAAAGGAAAGAAAAATCTAAATTACATTACCTTTTAGGTAGCTTTCATTACAAAAAGCTACCTATTGCAGCCGCTCGGAGGAAAGCGATTTCAAAAAATTTTGGTATATTTTCATCGATCATGACCCCCAGACCCCGAAACAACCCTCCGTTCAAATGTTGGTATATATATATAGCCATAATATAATTACAAATCATCATCTCATCCTATTACAATAATTAATTTAATAAATTTAGCAGCAAATTATAACTGTAACATATACTGAATACAGATGGAACCCTATACATGTAATATTAATTAAGGGAAATCCACAAATTAGCCAGCACATTGCATACGATTAATCCATATTTACATATGAAAAACAACCAAAATATTTAAAAAAAAACTATTAAAGACATATGAAACAAGAAACCAGCCAAAAAATTATTGAACACTTAAAAGACATATTGTAAACAGAGAATAGATCAAGTGGAAGGAAAGATGCAGCCGGAAGCTTATATAGCATTTCACTTCATCCGGGGTACAGGAAACGCAAATATAAGCAAAAGCATAGTCGATTTCTGTACAGAATATGCTAAAAATTGATTCTCGATGCACCCAATCGAACACACACCATAAAAAAGGCTTATCCCATGCCATGTAAATTAAATAATATAATAATTTAATATAACAAGATCCTTAATAATAAACAATTTTAAATTAAAGAAACAATAAATACGAAGACATACCAATATATTGAATTTCAAAGACCACTTTAAACCATGAACAAGTAGCAAATTAATCTCAGCAATTGTCCCGCCGATTTATTTTTACAATTAAAAACGAATTCTTAAGGTTGCTAAACTTCATATTGTTCCGAAAAATTACACAACGACAAATAAAAATAAAATGACATATCGTCATTTTTATATAAAAATTATTAGATGCATAAAAATATTCTATAATAAATTATTACTAAAAATGTATAGATTAAAATTATTTAAATTTAAGCGTATAATTACAGAGAGAAACATTAAAATATAATAAAGGAAATGGCAACAAACTTATTTAAACCTAAATAAATAATTATTTAGTGCTGCCATCTAGTGTAACAATTTAAAGAACACAGACAATTTGAAAAAAAAAATATATATATAGTCCTGCCATCTGTTGTGAAATTGTAAATTCCTAATGTAACAGTATAAATATTTCATCTAATCTTCAAACGCAAAAAGAACAATTTAATAAAACATATTTAAATATCGTTAATAATCACTTATCATCAATAAGAATGTTTATAATTATTTTTAATTATTTATTAAATATTAAATAGTAAGTAAATTAAGATTATTATCATTCAAGCCACAATATAATAAAAAAGTATGTTTATTATGCACATACTAAATTTAATGTTTTAAATTCCAAATGTGCATAACAGAAAAGGAAGGGGGAGGGTATCTAAAAACATATTACAACATTCAATCATACTGTTAATTACAATTAACAAACTATAATAACGTACACTATAATAAATTTATTCTGAAGTAAATCACTAAAAGTAATTTAATTCCATATCAATATAATATAAAAATCACATTACAGTGTCAAGGTCAACAAAGCTCACGATGACCACCATAAACACACAAACCAACGAATTAACAAACCATTCCCATTATTGTTTTTTTAATATATATTAAATCAACATTTGCGTAAAAATTATCCAGACAACACCTCCCTCCTCCATAGTCTAACATCTACCCACCCAGCCATCCTATTTAATTTTTTTTAATATATATTTTTTATTTTTTATTTTTTTGTGTATTTTTAATTTTATAGATTTTTTTATAAATATTTTTTGATACGCATAATGTTAATATTAACATACAAGAAACCGCCCCACTAAACATTGTTTAGATCATTAATTAATTGTAGATTAATGAATATATGAATTTCTTAGGAAAACCATGATTTAATGCATAATAAATTAATTGTTTAATGTTTCTATTTATAAGTTGTGATGAACATAAACTTTTGATTCTATATAAAGGATTTATTAAACTATTACGGTAAACTGAAAGATGTAGACAGGATTTAAAATGAGTAAATGTGTTAACTTTGAATTGAAAGTCTTTACATTTGTGATAAAGATCAGTAATAGTTTTGTTTTGTGCGATTATTATTTTTAGATCTAAAAAGTTAATTGTATTATTTGTTAATAGGTTTTCTGTCGATTCTAAATTCGTTGGATAATCAACTGGAAATTGAGTAATATTTGATTGTTTAGTGTCAATCAGAATTATGTCATCAATATATCGATATAGTAGTAGTACATTATCATCACTGAAATTACGTTCATATTGATATATATATATATATATATATGATCTTTGTCACGCTGTAACTGTCGTATTTATGAACCGATTTGGATGAAACTCGGTTTGTTCATAGAACATGCCAATGTCTTGACCGAGTTCGTTGGCCAGTTTCATCCGTCATCTTGTTTCAAAATGGCGGTCGTTTAAAATTCTTTTAAAAATTTAAAATTAGAAATGTGGTACCAAAAAATTGAAAATTGAAAAATATTCTTTTCTTATGTGTTTGACTTTTATACAAAGATTCCGGAGCAGTTTTTGTTTTGCCCATATCTTAAAAAATGGCTGAGTTAGAGCACTTTGAATTTCTACCGTGGCTGACATTTTGAAGCGTCCTGATTTTTGTCACGCGATAACAGGCGTATTCATGAACCGATATGGATGTACCATAGTGTATTCAAAGTACATACCAATGTGTCGACCGAGTTCGTTGGCCAGCTTCATCCGCCATCTTGTTTCAAAATGGCGGTCATTTAAAAAAATTTTAAAAATTTTAAATTTAAAATGAGGTATCAAAAAGTTGGAAAATGAAAAGATTTTTTTCTTATGTGTTTTACCTTAATACAAAGATTCCAGAACAGTTTTTGTTTCGTCTATATCTAAAAAAATGGCTGAGTTAGGGCATTTTGAATTTCCATTGTAACTGAGATTTTGAAACGACCTGATTTCTGTCACGCGATAACAGGTGTATTTATGAACCGATTTGGATGTCACTTGGTGTGTACTTGTACATAGTACATACCAATATCTCGATAGAGTTCGTAGTCAAGCTTCATTCGCCATCTTGTTTCAAAAGGGAACATTAAAAATTTTTCAATTTAAAATTTAAAATGAGATATCAAAAAATTGGAAAATGAAAAAGGTTTTTTTTATGTGTTTGACCTTGATACAAAGATTCCGGGGCAGTTTTTGTTTTGTCTATATCTTAAAAAATGATTGAGTTATAGCACTTTGAATTTCTAGCATGGCTAGCATTTTGAAATGATCTGATATTTGTCACGCTATAACACACGTATTTATTAACCTATTTGGATGTAAGAAGGCATGTGGATAGTACATAGCAATGTCTCAACCAAGTTCACTGGCCAGCTTCATCCGCCATCTTGTTTCAAAATGACGGCTTGTTTCAAATTAAATTAAAAAAGTCCTTCCGGCCAGTGCCGGGAGGAAGAGGTAGCTTTCATATTCCTTATTTTAAGAAAGCCAACTTATATTATTCAAATACACGAAGCTCAATTTAGTGGAAACCAAATATAGGAGATTCAATACTAATTTTTATCAATACTAAATCATTATGAATGAGAATTTCGCGAAATTATTCAGCTTTATCCAAGCTGCTTTTATTTAAAGTAACTTATATTTGGGTGCCAAATTCGGCGATTTATTAAAGTGCCTGCCATTTTAAGACAACATGGTTGATGAGGCTAACCAGTGAACTTGGTCGAGACCTTAGTAATTGCTGTGCACATGCTCACTCACATCGGAATCGTTTAATATATACGAGTGCTGTCGCAGGCAAAAAATCAGATTTTTCAAAATGTCACCCACATTAGAAATTGAAACTGCTATATCTGAGCCATTTTTTAAGATAAAGGCAAACAAAAAATGCTCCTGAATCCTTATATCAAGGTCAAATACTTAAGAAAGAAACCTTTTTCAATTTCTAATTTTTTTGCACCTCACTTTAAATATAATTTTTTTTAAATTTAAATGCCACCATTTTGAAACAAGATGGCTGATGAAGCTGGCCAGCGAACTTGGTCGAGATACTGATATATATTATCCACATGCCTTCTTATATCGAATTAGGCGAATACGTGTGTTATCGCGTGACAAATACAAGATCGTTTCAAAGTGTTAGCCATGCTAGAAATTCAAAGTGCTATAATTCAACCATTTTTTAAGATATAAACAAAAGAACAAATTTTCAGAAACAAAAACTGCCCCATAATCTTTGTATCAAGGACAAACACATAAAAAAATATTTTCATTTTCCAATTTTTTAATACCTTAAATTATTTTATTTTTTTAAATGGCAACCCTTTTGAAACAAGATGGCGAATGAAGCTGGCCAATGAACTCGGTCGAGACATTTGTATGTACTATGTACGTCCAAGTTACATCCAAATCGGTTCATAAATACGCCTGTTATCGCGTGACAAAAATCAGGTCGTTTATAAATGTCAGCCACAATAGAAATTCAAAATGCTATAACTCAGCTATTTTTTAGATATAGACGAAACAAAACCTTTTCCGGAACCTTTGTATTAAGGTCAAACACATACAAAAAAAATATTTTTCATTTTCTAATTTAAAAAAAAGTTTTGAAAGTCTCAAAGTCATTTTTGTAGACCTTTTAATCTAAGTTATTCTCAGATATTGGAACTATTATATCACTGTTAAAAATCTGAATTAAGTAAGTAAAATACGAGTATTTAATTTTTTTGTGAACACTTTTCCAAGCAGCATTTATTTATTTCTGTATTTGTTATTGACATTTTTTACACAACTTAAACGTTATTAACAAGATACACAGTAGTTTTCAATCAGCTCTTTGTTAGATGGCCCTTTCAAAATGATTTGATTGTTAGATTAACATCATCTTGATACATGCAGGGGCGTCGTTTTTTCCCATTTTTTTCTCAGTTCAAGAAAAAAACTTTATTTTCTTCTTCCTATTCCTAGATATCAGAGTATATATTATGTACTGTTACAGAGTTTTTTAGTGCGGATACACATTTTTAAGAATTTTACTTCGCTTTACGAATTATAGAAAAATATTTTTGACTGCTTTCAGATTAACTATACAATAAAATTTGAATTCATTCTTGGTTAGCTAAAAATGACTTAACGTTAGAAATATAAATACCAAGGTATAAATACCCAACGCGCATAAATTTTAACCACTAATTTTTAATAGAATATTTCTCATTTTTATTTTTCTTAACTAAAATTGCCATTATTTAATTATGTGGAGTAATTTGAGTTAAAATTACAAACTGAAATAATAATAATTTTAATATTTCTAAAGCTAAAATTTATCTTTATCTGGAAATGACACTTGAATTTTGCAGAAAGTAGGCAGTTCAGAATACTTTCGTAAAGAAGCAGTTTTAATGCAAAATAATATATTTATAAAATATATCAAAGTAAAATGCTAAATTTACGCATTTAAACTTTTCATTAGTAAAATCTGTATAAATATATACCTTTTAAAATTTTCATGACTTTCATAAAGATAAACTGAATGAACTAAATTCTATATATATTAAATATAATGCTGAATATGTCTATTACAATTTTTTATACTTTTACTCCTCAAACAGCTTTTGTGTTAAACATCACACATTTAAAGACAATTACACGATGCGATCTTTAAATATCTGACATTTTCGTGTCACGTCAATATAATTAAGGCCGCGTTAATATTTGCAAACAATTTTCTGACACAATTTGATGATCTGAAATAATCTAAGGAAAAATGCATATTTCGAATAAGTTGCAATCTGATTAAGCTAAAGCGACATTCAGAGCACCGCAAAAGATATGTTTGTTCTCTCTCCTATCATTAAACTGCTAGACATTTTCAATTGTTCTTTGCTTTAATAAAATATAATAGCTTAATGACTATTTGATATTAAATAAAATAACTATGTATACATATCGTTAAAAAATTTTTAATGTTAGTCTTCTCAATGTTTTTTCCTTAATCAACACCAGGATGTTTTTGAGGGATCTCGAATTAATTTTCTGCGAATACATTCGTACGACGAAATAGTATTACTATCAATAGCTGTATTTCAGAAGCATTATTACATTTTATGTGATGGTTAAGTGTGATAAAGGAGTAAAAATAACATGTGCACGTTGTGCTGAAGATTTTTTCCAGTGCAGCCTCATAGCGCTTACCACGTACGAAAGGTTATAGATTTTAGTTAAATATTTCTACTAGAAAAATATTCTTTAAACAATAGTAACTAGTCGGATGCGGAAATCCCAAAAATTATGTAAAAAAATTATAATATCATACATGTTAATACTTCCTGAAAAATGCAGCATAGCAGCGCCAACGGTAAGATGATTTAATCCAAATTCTAATCAGCAACAACTTATGTCAACTTCTAATTAAATTTGAAGTTTGATGACAATCCGTGCATCAGTTTTTGAGATAGAGCTATTGCGGGAATCGTGAAAAGTTCTGCGTAGCAGTGGCACCTGTTGGGCAATTTACACAAAAAAATTATCAGGATTAATTTATATCAGGGATTAACTGAATCTAAAGTTTGATGAAAATTCATGCATTAGTTCTTGAGATAGAGCTATTCCGATAATCATGAATAATGCAGCATAGCACTGTTACCTGTTTGGCGATTTACACCAAAAAGTTATCAGTGCCAAATTATTTCAAGAACTAACTGAATCTGAAGTTTTCTGAAAATCCGTGCAATAGTTTTTTAGATAGAGCTATTGTGTAAATCATTAATAATGGCCGCATACCAGCACCATCTGCTGGGCGATTTACACCAAAAGATTATCAGCACCAATTTATATCACGAACTAACTGAATCGTTTTTTTTAAATTACATTCATTTAGTTCATGAGTTAGAGCGCCCACAAAATTTGTGTCACACACAGACAGACACAGACTCTAAGACAGACATTTTGTAAAAACATGTTTATCTCGATCTCTCACCCCTAAAATGTGTAAATCCGTCGAAAACCGGAATTCGAAAACTTTTACGAATCCAAAACTTTGTTGTTGTAAAGATAGAAGAAAGTAAAAATTGAGATACATTAAAGTTAGTAAAGAACATCTGCTTGGTCCAGGGAGCCTCTATTCGATAGTGTTAATCGTGCAAGATATAAAATTTGATCGGTTGAGATGATTTTTCTCAAAAGCGAATCGCCAAAAATCTTGATAAACCATTCATTATCACCATTCTATAGTTTATTAACTTCTTGCATCTGTGTAATCGAGCTCGTGCAGGCGAATATTGCCAAGCTCCAAAATTTAGGTTTACCATAGTTTACCATAGGTTTCTATACTTTCGGCAAAATCGCCTGTATAAGCGCAGTGCGTCTATGACCTCAGTGCCTATGTCGATACATATAGAGGCACTATAGCGTAGGGTAAAGTAACAATTCAACTCGATAGAGAATTTCTTTGTTAATTCGGTTTTAAAACGACAAAAAGATGTGTGTCCGTAGCAGCTTGTAGGCAATTAAAACAACTCACTTATGTCGCTGGTTTTGCCTTTTTATATTTAACAAGTAAGAAAAATATCATGCGTCAAGCATAGATTATGAAACACTTTCCAACATATTCAGAATAATGTAACAAAACTACACCGTTTACAAAATTAAAATATTACGCCTAATTCAACCATATGGAAAAGCATAATACATTTCAAAACCCAATTTCAGCTGTTCTCATCCACAATCGGAAATTATGCAATTTTTTTTCAGCAGCCCTGTATATTATATATACGAGGGGGAGTCGGAAAATAAGTTTCCCCTGTCAACTATTGTCAGAGTTGTGTATGAAAGTAAAAAAATAGAATGACACATTAAAGATAATACATATCTTTATTTTTCTACATAATTACCAAGTACATTGAGACATTTGTCATACCGCTTGATACGTTTCAAAAAGCCCTTCAGGAAAAACTCAGGGCTTTGCATATGGAAGAAGCGTGAAAGGGTTGTTTGACTTCAGCATTGCTTCCAAAGATTTTTCCGCCGAGATTCTTCTTCAAAGTTGGAAACAGATGGAAGTCACTTGGTGCGAGATCAGGACTGTATGGCGGATGGTGTAGGTGCTCCCAAACAAGAGTTGCAATATGGTTTTGCGGTGCCGTCGCCGAGTGTGGTCTCGCATTGTCATCCACCAGCAGAACGGCAGATCTGAGAAGGCCAGGCCGCTTTTTCCAAATCCCTCTTTCAATTTCGACAGAGTGTCACAGTACCGCGCAGCATTTATTGTTCCATCCTCCAAAAAGTCCAGCAACAAATATCCTTGGGCTTCCCAGAAAACGGTGAGGAGCACTTTACCTGCAGACGGAGTTCTTTAGAACTTCTTTCGGACAGGTGATGACGGATGTTTCCACTCCATGGATGCGGCCTTCGAATCGGGCGTGAAATGGTGCACCCACGTTTCACTCCCCGTCACAATTCAGTCGACCTCTACCCAATGGTGTATTGGTGTCTTGCACGTTCGCGTTCACCTGCTGTGTCGTCTTTCGCCCATAGCCGTTCAACGCATTGTCTGTATGCAAAGCCCTGATTTTTTGTGGGAATTTCGCAAGCAACACCTGCATCAGACTGAGTGTCCCCGTATTTTCCGCTTCGAGATTAAAAAGGAAACGAGCCTTAACGAAGCTGTGTGAAGTGGAAATGCAGAAGAAGTAAATAGAACGAAATGAGTTTGACGACGCAAGGTTTTGTTAAAAAAGAACAGAACATATTTCGGTGAAATAAGATTGAATATTTACACGACGTAAGAAAATTTCAGAAATATTCAACGACGTTTATGAATGAAGCCTGAATTATAGCCTTTAAATTAATTAAAGAACGAGAAGAGTTTTTTTTCCTGTATTTTGTTTGTTTGTTCATCTCAATAAATGTCAGTGTTCGTCCTAAAAGTGAGTTGTGAGTTATGTATGGAGTCTCACCCCATAAATTGGTGACTATACAAACATTATAACTTCTAAGTAAAATTTTAATGGATTCAAGGATTATTGACGAGTAGTGGTTAGACGTTGAAATGATAATTTTAGCTTTTTCGAAGTTTATCTTAATATTTTTTTTTTTGACGTAATCTGGGTAAAGCTGTATTTGTTTTGTTAAACTTGATATCAGAAATGTTCTCTTTTAATCTTTCCTTAAATTTTCGACATGCCATACGTATATAAAATAATCTCTTATGCTGTTCTGTGCTGAATGGGATGATGTAGAATCCTGCTTTTTCATAATCGGGAATAGGATCAATTTTACTGTGAATCAATTCTTTCAATTTTGTTGGAGGTTTAGCTGTTAAATTAATATTATATTTTAGTAATGCGTATCTCAATCACTCATTAAGCTGTGGGATATAATCAAATGTGCAATAAATAGACTTGCTCAAACTTAATTCCTTCTCCTGCCTTGGTTGTTTTACTTGATTAACTAATTTATTAATGTGTTGAGGCGGGATACCATTCTCAATAGCAATTTGTTTTATTATACTAATCTCGTTTTCTAGGTATTTATCTGTACAAACTTCTAAGGCACGTTTAACGTAGAATCTGTAGGGAGCAATTTTATATATGAAAATGGTGAGTTACAATCGAAAGGAATAGTGTTGTTAGATCTGCATTGATTTCTATAAATAGTACGCTCCAATTTATTTCTATAACTATTCTTAAGGAAGGGTAAAATACCCTCTTTCTCAATTTCTAACGTAACTTTATCTTTGTATCCAACTCATTAAGTTTTAACAGGAAATTATTTAAAGACCGCAAATCATGATCCCAAATTATGAAAATGTCATCTACATATCTTATCCAAATTGATGGGTTGATTTCAAAATCTTCCATAATCTGTGTTTCTAAACCGGTAAAGGAACCGGTACCTGATTTTCTTCAGCCAATAAAATGGTAGTAAAATGATCCACATAATGGATCATTTTACCCGGCAACATGACCGTCCATTTTAGGTCATATAACTAGATGACGCCGAGAAACATAACAAACTTAGCATGTGCAATTCCCATCTGAAAACATACTTCAATAAGTAAACAAAGTCATATTTCTGTACATTAAAAACTGTATATGTAAATAAATATGAAAGTCCGTGCTTCTCTTATAACAGATGCTATAAAACCCACTTTTTCAAAGAATTCTATTCCGACGCTTAATACTACATTCGTCGGCGATCGTTTGGATACCGCCATCACTTCTTCTTCATTTGGCATAACTAGTTTATGTGTTACCCTGTAGTTGGCGTGACCTGTCTGGAAGAAAACCTATGTGGATCGTTTTGCCCGCTCGGATCATTTTAGGCCAACTTCCCCTAAATTCAATTTTACTTCATTCTGATATTAATGAAATATATATAATATTTCAAATTTTATTTTAATTGCTTTAAAGGAGTATAACAAACAGAGTCAAAAAGTGTCCAATCCGGGACGCGAACCCGGGTCATCGGTATAGCCTCTTTAAAGCAATTTAAGAATTTGGAATATTATTGAATACAAGGCGTGTGAAATTTTCTACTGAAAAATTCCCAATATTTATACAGATTTTTCAGTTTGAAATATATAGATATAGAAAATTCTAAAGCATTCCTACTTTAACACAATAAGAATCTTTGCTGAGACCAGAATAACACATTACAAGCTATTCTAAATTTTAGATGTTGACACATTGCTTTATACTTTGCAAACGTTATGACATTTTCTCTCACAGATTTTAATTTTGCGATAAATGTCATGCATTTTACAATCAATTACACCCTCCCAAATATTCTACACTGACATTCACGTGCCACTTTAAGAATGTTTTAAAGTTTCAGAATAATTCATTAATAGAATTTGATCAATATGTACGATATCCTGGGGGAAAAGCGCATTTTAGATTACTTGTAAACTGATTGTACTAAAGTGACATTTCAGAAAAGCTATTTTTTGATTCTCAACAATGCGCTAATGTTTGTGATACTAAACATTTCTTAATAAACTTGAAAGTATCTGTTATTGGATAAATCAATTATTTTACACACAAGAGAATACATACTTCATAACAAAGTGGGAAGTTTCATTTAATTTTATTCTATCATAAATAAAATTTGAAATAAACTTTACTTAAGGTATAAAATTAAATGCGTACGCCTTTACACAGTGATTTTCACTACCTCCTGTATGATTTGACTGCCCTGCCCCGGGCGACTGTTTGTTGTTGAACTATTACTAGCTTTATTTATTCAACTATAGGTGTTATCATTTTCTTCACTTTTGTCATTAGGTTACATAACTACGGCTAGCTATACCCTCTTATCCATAACGTAATTTCAACTCTATATTAGTAAGTTAATTATGCATCATTCTTATTTAGTCTTAAACTACTGTTTATAAATTGTTTAAGTTAGCTTCATTTTCTTATATTTTTCTTATTTTAATATCTTTAACTACTACTTTAACCATGTAAGTACTTTTAAACTACAGTTATTATTTTTCTCAGTGGATCATGTAATAGCAAGAAAATTCATCTATGGGTTGAACGTGAAAATGGCTACAACTAGAACGAATCTCAATTCTGCCTCAATATCCAGTACTATTTATGCTTTTATTTGTTACAACCTTCATTTTTCTAGCTTAAAAACTAACGGAAATTCTTTGCTTTTTTTCATATACTTTTAAATTTTTATTTTTAAATTAAAATTTAGTTATTTCTCATGTAGTTTTATACTACAGTTAGCATAATTTCTTATTGGATCCCTGTTGTCGTGGCAAGTCAGTTACATTTCTCCTGGATGTAAAGTTGCGCCGCAACTAGGAAGTTCATCTGCCTTCTTACACTTTTCCTTTGCATCAAGTTGTCTTTTGTATATTGGTGTATAATATTATTAAATAGCAACCCGCCGGCGTTGCCCGACCAACAGAAATGCAACGCCTTTTCCAACGTAGTTGAAAAGTGTTTATGAGAACGGCTTGTCTGGCTGTTTCTTACTTCGTACTCTCACACTCGTAAATATACTCGGATTGTAATCTCATTTGTACTGAGGTAACCTTAGCATAGTCGTTCTTGAATAATGTGAAGTATTTTTGGTTCGTTTATAGGGTTACTCAAAAGAATTCCACTACATAATGGTCTATGAGAGAAAATATTTGTTTTGAATTTTAATACATTATTTTACACATTTGAATTTTAATTAATTTGAATTTTACACATATGAATTTTAATTACATTATTTCTCTAAAAATTAAAATTTATATGAATCATTGAGATGGACTACCACATACTTTTATAGAGTAAAGAGTAAGTTGCATTTGTACTTCGATGAAAGGAATGCACAAAAGTATTACGTTACATTATGTTCTATAAGAAAAGTCGTTTGTGGTGCATTATGATGCTACGAATATGTTGGAAATGATAAGAATTACTGAGGTTGACTACAAGATGCTTTTTACGAACAGTGTTGAGCGGAGCATTTATCATTCATTCGTTTATAGGGTATGCTTTTCATAAATTCAAAATGGCGGTAAACACGAAAAAAAAATTTTACGCACCCTATTGAGTGGCATATCAATTGGATAGGTCTTTCAAAATGAAGACGATGTTTCATTGACTATTTCATAGTCAGAAGCTCCGTTTAAATATTACACAACCTGGAAGTTGTGTAGGTAGGATCTCTAGCTTTATTGCAACTCTAACCATCATAGACATCTATAGGCCGCATCAAAACAGTGTTTATAGATAGGAACTAACAATTACACACAACTTAAAAGTCATCAATACAAGTAAATAAAAAAAATAGGTAAGTAACGTAAAAAATAGTTTAACATTGATGAGAAATAATTAGTTCGCTTTTACGCAGTCGGGTGCTTTGATTTTTTAAACATATTTTTTACTTGTTATTATACAGGGTGTCCGGTCTCAACGGTATCCAATGGCTAATTCCTAAACCGTTAGTCATAGATATATAGTTCCACTTGCAAAAATGTTTTAAAAGAGGTAAAGAAGTATTTTTAAAGCAATTTGTACCAAGAAAAAAATTTATTAAAAAATTAACAAATTTAAATTTTTATACGGTCCCCAGGTCCTATAAGTGATATTTAGTTAAAATATCCTATTGCACTGACAAGTAAGACAAAAAAGGTCCCATTCCTCTGCGATTAAAACTGACCGAGTAGTAGATGTTTAAAGTTGGAGTATCTTTTTTTGCTGCAAAATAGGGGTCAGACACAAATTTACTAGAAATAAAAATAATCGTCAGATATAAAATGTAACATTAAACATTGAGAGTAAATTAACATTACAATTATATTTTGAGATTTTTGTTCATTCTGACATATTAAAACAAAATATACAATATAGGAAAAATACATAATTTTAGACAGTATGTATTGGCCGAGCAAAAGTTGGGAGAGTGGGTGTATAAATTTTAGGGAGGATTGAGATGATTAGTAACTTACTATAATTATAAAGTAACGGCTAACTACAAAGACAAATCAGAAAAATTTCCAATCATTTTAATAAAGTTATTAATTTTAATAATTTTAAATTTAATATACTTTTTTATATTTTTTAATTTAACAGTATATATATATATATATATATTTAATTTAATCAGCAATTTATACTTAAATAAAATTATAATTGAAATTTATAATTCCTTATATAAATTATAAATTTTATTTTTTTTTTAATGATTTTAAATTTAATAATTTTTTTAATTATTACCTCTTTATGCTCTAATAATTAAGTGTTATAATTAAGACAATAGGAAAAATTTTTTTTAACGCACGTGGAGTTTTAGAAGATGCATTATTTAATTAGACAAATAGAGTAGAATAGTAAAAAATATATATAAAAACATCTACAGACTTTTAACTTTGCGTGCAGGTGAAGCAAAAAGTGGGGAAGTAGAAATTTAAGTGGTCGATGAATTTAGATGAAGTCTTCAGAAAAGGCGAAAATCTGTTGATGTGCAAAGGATTATCACACTGTAAAACTTGGGGGGGGGGGAGGTCTGTTTTCTTTATTTCTGCAATAATTAATAAGTAATCCATAATCTAAATTCCACCTGAAGTTGCAATTTAAATTTTTCCCTCAGTGTCTCTCATACACACAAAGTTTATAATCCTGAAAACTACATGTCTTTATGCAGCAATATTTGTTGTAGTAATGAACACTAAACAGTCGTATCAATTCCCCCTGAAATCTCCTCTCCAAATTTTCTTACATCCCCCCCCCCATCCTTCTCTTCCCAAGCACAGACACAAGAAAGCTCAATTTGTAAGTAGTTTGTTTGTAACATCTTAATGTTTTTTTTTTTTATGCATAACTTTTGAATGGCTGTTCCGAATATGTTAAGGAAATTAATATGTCCCTTTCTGAAAATGAGCCTCGTATCACTTTTATTTTCTTTTACAATAAACATCAATTATTTGAATTATATGATTCTACCTGTGCGATTACTTCAATGATTTAAATAAACATAATAAAATTCTTACAATATTTTAATATTTTGTTCTAATAGAGCACAGATTTATCCATTAAAGGTCGGACATAATATAACCACCCACATTCTCTCTTTTTAATTAACTATTCTTAAGATTTTGTTCCATTTGTCATTTTATTGTAATTATAAAAAAAATAACAATAATTATTATTTTTACATTACCCCTTCTGAAAATTCCACTCTCTCTCCCAGCAGCAAATATTCATTAGAGCAGTTATTTTTTTATTATTATTTTTTATTTAAAAAATATGGAAAAAATATTGTTAAATCAAACATATATTAAATTATTAAATTTTAACATTTAACAATTTATATTTATTTATTTATTTTTGCCGTACTTCTCGCTAAGCAAGTTTCAAAAGCATATAAATCCCTTTTGCCATTAAACACTTGCCTATGCACTTGTCAAGCACACCGCCTAGATGAGTCACTTTGACGCCGAAACGTCTAGCCAATCAGATTACAAATTGGCAAAACATGGTTAGGAAAATATGCATTTTAAACCTTAGAAAGTATTTGTATGTGCATGATTTGAGGCCGCAAGGGTTTTAGCACATCTATTGTACAAATAAAATTGTTTACCTCATTTTCCGTGTCCAACAGCAAAAATTTTCACTCCGTTTAGTATTTATTTTTTGTTTAGCAAGTAGAAGGATTTGGGTCTTTAAAATATTTTTTTCAAACAAATTTTTATAAAGAACTAAAAAGTTGAATTTGAAAAACACATAATATCATCAAAATGTATAATAAGCAATCCCTGCTCATATATCGTAATGTATCTGATTTCTTTTGTGCGGCAATGTATAAATAATATAAACGCAGCGCACTTTCATTTGGAAAAATTACATTGTGAAACTCAATGCCTTACATAAATGTTACTGATTTTGATTTTAAAATTTCTGTTTGTAGGCAATGATGTATACGAAATTTTTGGAGTGGTCCTGTAAAATAAATATAAATGGTACGTACCTAAAATCATATTAATATTGCATTGTCATTGGATTTACATAATTAAGCAAAATTTAATCTTGATCGTATATTTGGAAATGAGTTAAAATTTGAATACAAATTTTGAATAAGGAAGACATACATACGAACATCGTAAGTTAAAAGCTTATAAAAATAATACACCTTTTTAAAATAAAATCATCAAAAGAAACACACTCATTTCCTTACAAAAAAAAAAAAAAGAGTCAAAATACAATTGAGGACGCCAGTTTCGAAACTCGCCTTATCCGAAATTTAAAAAATCGTGTTTTTCTGTCAATCGCATCTATTACTATAACTGTACCAATCAAACACTACAATCTCCAAATTTTTAATGAATACCAATGGGCACATTTAAAGGTTTTATGCGATTTCCCAAAATTTGATTTTCTCGATAAGGCGAGTTTTGAAACTCACTTCTTCAATTATTTTAACCAATCTGAAAGTTAATTACTAAAAACTAACACTACCGTAATATTTATAGGGGGGCAGCACCTTCAGTTAAATCGCTTTAAAAATATTTCTTTGCATTATTTAAAACCTTTTTGTAATTGGAATTATATGTCTTTGACCAACGGTTTAGGAATTAGCCATTGAACATCGTTTGGAGTGGACTCCCTTTATAATACTTTAAGCACTTCGTGTACGACCCCTGAAAGCTTGGTCCAACTGATCTGTTTTCAGTTACAGAAAAGTGGTTTAAGTCATAAAATTGAAAATGTCATAACTCGGTCAATTTTAGGGTTAGCTGAATGGGACTTTTTTTGCCGTACTTGTTAGAGAAATTGGAAAAGTTTACTAAATATCACTTATAGGACCGGGAGACCGTATAAAAATTTAAATTTCGTAATTTTTAAATAAACGTTTTTCTTGACCTAAATCGCTTTAAAAATACTTCTTTACTTCATTTAAAACATTTTTGTAATTGGAACTATATATCTATGACTAACGGTTTAGGAATTAGCCATTGGACACCGTTGAGACCGGACACCCTGTATAATCTTTGAGCACATACACGCCTTGATATAAATTTCTTCCCTTTTACATATATCTACAAACTTTTTCCCGAAACTCATATGCAAGATTATATCCTTGTTACAGATTCTCTACAGGACTACATGATTTCAGGCCGTAAACGAATGCAATCAACGAGAGTCAACTCGGTACTGCCTTCGTAACTGATGATCATCATCACGCTCTCGGAAACGTCGGACTTAGCGACAGACAGACTTACATATATCGTGAAACGCGTATTTACCTGAACGAAATTTCTGCCTAATATATCACATGATGATTCCTATAATTTCGATGGATAATATATTTTTCTAATTCACTGAATACAGAATTAAAATCTTTATAAACAAAGGTCCAGTTATTAAGCATTTACTTCAATTATGGGGGGAGCACTTAGGATACATTTCGCACTTCTAAAGAAGACACACAGCCATAATTTCTTCTTTAAAAAATAAATTATGAGTGAATAATTTGAAATTCCCGTTTTCTAAATTTCAAGTGATTATAACAAGCGCAAAATCAAACGACTGTAATTATTTATAATTTAGTTTCGACATATCTGTATATTTTATGTGTTACGCAGACGTCAAATAAATGTCATAAAACACTTTTAAAAGCCTTTCAAATGAGCGTTATTGAAAAAGTCATTCCTTGTATTACACAGTGACTGAGCTTCAAATTTATCAGTGTTCTATAACACAGTGGAAATATATTATATTAACAAGAAAAACTTGGACTTACGCTGTCAAAATTTAATAATTAAAAATCTTACGATACTCATCAGTGTACATGTAAATAAAACTATAATAAAAACACATTACAAATTATTCCCAACGTTTCGTGCTCTTTCTAACGAGTCATCTTCAGGGGAGAGAGTCCTTGGCCTCCTCGAAGTTAAGTTTCAAACAACACAGTCACATTCACGACATCACAACTGAAAATATTTCGGTAACTGATCAATAAATTGGTTGTTTCATTGGTTGTTTTATTGATCAGTTACCGAAATGTTTTCAGTTGTGATGTCGTGAATGTGACTGTGCTGTTTGAAACTTCGCTTCGAGGAGGTCAAGGACTCTCTCCCCTGATGATGGCTCGTTAGAAAGAGCACGAAACGTTGGGAATAATTTGTAATGTGTTTTTAATATAGTTTTATTTACATGTACGCTGATGATTATCGTAAGATTTTTAATTATTATATTACATTATTTCACCTATTTACTTTAGTTTCTAAAACGCCAAAATTTAGTGCTGGTATATTACAAGATTGATTAAAATTAAATGATTTAGATTCTCTGTAAACATTTTACTGAACCTAAATAGTAGTAAATTTTATGTGAGTAATCTCCGACAAAATTTCATGTGCTTTTTCCTTTATAGAATGAAGAATTTTGTTGAAAGTTTTCCAAACTCGAATATTTTTCTGCTTTATTTCTTAAAAACAAACTAATAGTCAAACCGGAAAATTTAATAATAGATGATTCAGAATGTTCGAAGTCTCAAAGACATCTAGCTACAATGGCTGTTGTATTAATCTATTTTTATTATATAATCTTTGAATACATACACTTCTTGATATAAATTTCTTCTCTTTTACATATCTACAAACTATTTTCCGAAACTCATACTCAAATACCCTTGTTACAAATTCTCTACAGGACTACATGATTTCAGGCCGTAAGCCAATGCAATTACCGAGAGTCAACTCGGTACTGCCATCATAACTGATGAACATCCTCACGCTCTCGGAAACGGGGGACTCGACGACAGACAGTGTTACATATGTATATCGTGAAACGCGTATTTACCTGAACAAAATTTCTGCCTAATATGAGCCGTTCAGTAGGCAAATCGATTAACTCCATCAAATGAAAATGTTCAGTGTAACCAGTTTAAGTTATTGTAACTATAAAAATATTGTTTCTGTATAATATTTTTTCTCGAGATATTTTGATTGAACTCATTTTCTTTTAATCAAGGGTAACTTTTTATCACTGTATAATATATATAGAAAATTTTCAATGTTCCCTTGTTTAAAAAAACGCCACTTAAAATGGAGTTTGTCGGATAGTCTTCTGAACGCCTCATATATCACCTGATGACTCCGATACTTTCGATGGATAATAAATTTTCTTATTCACTGGACACAGAATTAAAATCTTTATAAAGAAAGGTCCAGTTATTAACCATTTACTTAAAATAAGGGGGAAGGGCATTAAGGCTAATGTCAGACGAAAGTCTTTTTGTACGCTTCTTTCCTACATATCACCCCTACTCAATTCTAGTAGCGTTGTGTAGGGATGATATGCAGGGAAAAAAGCGTGCAAAAATACATTCGTCTAACATTAGACTTAGGCTGCATTTCGAACGCCCCCAAAAGAAGACACACAGCCATAAATTCTACTTCTTGTAGAAAATTAATTTTAGGTGAATAATTTGAAATTCCCGTTGTCTAAATTTCAAGTAGTTATAATAGGCGCAAAATCAGAATCCTGTAATTATTTATAATTTAGTTTCAACATCTTTGCATTTTTCAGGTATGACACAGACGCCAAATAAATGTCGTAAAACACTTTTGAATTACTTTAAAACGACCGTTATTGAACAAGTCATTTCTTATATACCCGATTTTCAAATTTATCAGTGTTTTATAACGAATTGAAAATATATTACATTATTTAACCTATTTACTTTAGTTTCTAAAGCATCGAAATTTAATGCTGGGATATTAAAAGATTGATTAAAATTAAATGATTTAGTTTCTCTGTAAACATTTTACTGAAAAGAAATAGTAGTAAATTTTATTTCAGTAACTTCCGACAAAATTTTAAATTTTATATGCTTTTTCTGTATAGAATGAGGAATTTCTTTGAAATTTTACGAAACTCGAATACTTGTCTGCTTTATTTCTCAAAAACAATCTAATAGTCAAAATGAAAAATTATAATGATAGATGATTCAGAAGGTTTCCTTTTATAAAATGCAGATAACACTGGTACCTTATAGTGTAATATTATGAATCTCAGATCAAAATGCAATCAGCTGTATGTATTTATTGAGTGAAATATTAAACAATAATCGGAAGTATTTTCTAAAAGAAAAAGAAAACTGCCCAGTTAAACTGATGGCATTAAGCTCATAGGCTATTCCACTAATTGTATATTATACTCTTATTTCAAAGAATAATGCGCCTTGAAAAATAAAGAAATTGACAAAAAACCCATTTAGCTAAATTAAAAGGGGAATTAGCTGCACAATTAGACCACACCTCAACTTCATACTTAACCAATCAACATCCGAATTTAATCAGGGAAGAGCATTATCAGAATAAATCGCTATACCAAATTTGATGCAAATGGGATAATTTTGCATGAAAAACCCATTTTCCTAAATTAAGGGGGGATTAGCCCCCGTTCTCCCCTTTATACTTAACCATTAAATCTCCAAACTAATCAGGTAAGCAGCTTATCAGAATGAAGCTGTATTCAAAATTTGATGCAAATGGAATGCTTCAACCAAGAGTTGTCGCGTTACGTACATACATACGTATATATAGAAACTGAGGGCAGATTAGCTCTCAGGTTTTCAGAGCCTGTAAGCTAAAAAGGAGGAAAAATAGAAACTAAAATTAATCTTATAGTAAAAGTTTGACAAAATTTCCTAGCATTTTTCAGTAACACAATCAACTGGGTTTTGTTGACTATCATTCTTTTAGGTAGCTTTCATTACGAAAAGCTACCTATTGCAGCCGTTCGTAGGAAAGCGATTTCAAAAAATTTTGGTTTATTTTCATCGATCATGACCCCCAGACCCCGAAACCACCCTCCGTTCAAAATTGATATATATATATATAATATCTGACCTATGTCACACTGTAACTCTCGTAATTATGAACCGATTTCGATGTAATTCGGTGTGTACATAGTACATACCAATGGTTCAACCGAGTTCGTTGGCCAGCTTCATCCGACGTTTTGTTTCAAAATGGCGGCCATTTATAATTTAAAAAAAATAAAATTTGAAATGTGGTACCAAAAAAATTAAAAATGGAAAAATATTATTTTGTTATGTATTTGACATTTATACAAAGATTTCGGAGCAGTTTTTGTTTCGTCTATACCTTAAAAAATGGCTGAGTTATAGCATTTTGAATTTCTAGCGTGGCTGACATTTTGAAATGTTCTGAATTTTGTCACGCGATACAAGGCGTATTTATGAACCGATTTCGATATAATTCGGTGTGTACATAGTACATACCAATGTCTCGACCGATTTTGTTGGCCAGCTTCATCCGCCATTTTGTTTAAAAATGGCGGCCATTTAAAATTTTTTTAAAAATTGAAAGTTTGAAATGTGGTACCAAAAAAATTGAAAATGGAAGCATATTTTTTTCTTATGTATTTGACCTTTATACAAAGATTTCGGAGCAGTCTTTGTTTCGTCTATATCATAAAAAATGGCTGAGTTGCAGCATTTTGAATGTCTAGCGTGGCTAACATTTTGAAACGTCCTGAATTTTATCACGCGATAAAAGGCGTATTTATGAACCGATTTGGATGTAACTTCGTTTATACATAGTACACACTAATGTGTTCGTTGGCCAGCTTGTTTCAAAATGGCGGCCATTTAAAAAAATTTAAAAATAAAAAAAAAAATAAAATGAGATACCAAAAAATTGGAAAATGAAAAAGATTTTTTTCGTATGTGTTTGACCTTAATACAAAGATTCCGGAACAGTTTTTGTTTCGTCTATATCTAAAAAATGGCTGAGTAATAGCATTTTGAATTTCTATTGTGGCTGACATTTTAAAACGACCTGATTTTTGTCACGCGATAACAGGCGTATTTATGAACCGATTTGGATGTAACTTGGTCTGTACATAGCACATACCAATATCTCGACCGAGTTCCGTGGCCAGCTTCATTCGCCATCTTGTTTCAAAAGGGTTGCCATTAAAAAAAAATAAATTTAAAATTTAAAATGAGGTATTAAAAAATTGGAAAATGAAAAAGATTTTTTCTTTATGTGTTTAGCCTTGATAGAATGATTCCGGAGCAGTTTTTGTTTCTGAAAATTTGTTCTTTTGTTTATATCTTAAAAAATGGTTGAATTATAGCACTTTGAATTTCTAGCATGGGTAACATTTTGAAACGATCTTGTATTTGTCACGCGATAACACACGTATTCGCCTATTTCGATGTAAGAAGGCATGTGGATAGTATACATCAATACCTCGACCATGTTCGCTGGCCAGATTCATCAGCCATCTTGTTTCAAAATGGCGACCATTAAATTAAGAAAAATATATATGTTTAAAGTGAGGTGCAAAAAAATTAGAAATTGAAAAAGGTTTCTTTCTTAAGTATTTGACCTTGAAAAGGATTCAGGAGCATTTTTTGTATGTCTTCACCTTAAAAAATGGCTCAGATATAGCAGTTTCAATTTCTATTGTGGGTGACATTTTGAAAATCTGATTTTTTGCATGCGACAGCACTCGTATGTATCAACCGATTCCGATGTGAGTGAGCATGTGCACAGCAATTACTAAGGTCTCGACCAAGTTCACTGCTTAGCCTCATCCACCATGTTGTCTTAAAATGGCAGGCACTTTAAGAAATCGCCGAATTTGTCAGCCAAATATAAGTTACTTTAAAGAAAAGCAGCTTGGATAAAGCTGACTAATTTCGCGAAATTCTCATTCATTATATTGATAAAAAATAGTATTGAATCTCCTATATTCGGTTTTTACTAAATTGAGCTTCGTGTGTTTGAATGATATAAGTTGTTTTTTTTTAAATAAGGAATATGAAAGCTACCTCTTCCTCCCGGCACTGGCCGGAAGGACTTTTTCTTCCTAAATATAGCTATGAAAACAGTAAGTTGCTTCTTCTATGGTGATATTTTGTGAAACGCGTATATTATTTCAATTAAAATCTACAGAATCACATTTTCTTAAACCCGTTAATGTAAAAGTGGGTGATCAGTCACTGGGGGCAGTTGCGTGCTGCTGTTTAATTTATTTTTTGTAACGTTGCTTTCTTTGTTCAGAACAAATACAAGTGGCAGATAATTAATGTATCTGCAACTAATGTGTTTGAATTTGCGTTGAACCAGGAGAGCAGCGCTATAAAAAAATAAATAAAACACAAATATACAACTACATCCAGTCCACAATTTCTGCCACCTATCATAAAAAAAATTAAATGTGTCATTTTAAATATTGAAAGAATTATTTTGCAAAATATTTAGCATCATACTGATCTGTTGATGCGTTTAAGAAAAGTTTTCATTCTTCTCAATGCTCCGGAATATAAAAATTATCAGCGAGCTGAGAATTTGTATACTATTTCGAATTTTCCTAAAATTATATGGGGTACTTTAAGACTTTCGAACGTACCAACAAACAGGTCCATATCAGCATAATTTTCTCATGTCCGAATAAATACATCTTTTGTGTTAAGAAGTTTTATCACTTGACATTTATTATTGTACTTACGTATTTACATCACCGTGTTATACATTATGTATCACATGATGAAAAATAATTTTATTTAGTAAAATGTCTAAATTTGAAGCTTGGTACGAATGAAGCCTATGCGTGAAATCAAATATAGTGTTTTTTCGAAAGAAAGAGCTTATATTCTGAGACAAGAATAACGCAATTTTCGATACCTTATTTTTAATCATATAAATTTTGCAATAACCTTAAGATGCATTAAATTATTTCTCTCAGGGACACTTTTGCATTAGACATGACATATTTTATCGCCAATCACACATTCCGAGACTTTCAGTGCTGGCATTCACTTGTCGCATTAAAAATATTTTGAAGTATCATTCTTACAATTTGATCATTATTCAAAATATCCCGAGGAAAAATTTCATTTTACGATTATTGACAATTGAATTAGAATGCTGCTGTGTATTCGGCGCTTCGGAAAATTCATTCGACAATGTTCAAATAGACTTTAATCTAAACATTTTATAATTCTTCAAAAATAAGTTCAATATTAACACTTACTGGAGAAATCGATGATATAATTAAAGAATGTTAAAATTTAATATAAAAGAATAATCATAAGAGGAAGAAAGTCACGTCATGTTTTCTGCATATTTATTTAGAAAATGCAGTAATATTCAAAACTTTTTTAAAAATAATTTATAATGCTGCAAAAGAATATAAATTTATAAAATATGTGTGCTGCATTGATATATTAAGAATTTTACATAGGCGTTCCGAATGTGGTTTTCTTTAAAATTAACTTTTGAATGTGTAGCGATTAGTTTTCTATTTTATTTTTAAATGATTCACAAAATAATAGTAATAATATATAAGGAGATCGTAAAAATGTACACATATTTTAAAATTTCGTACACCAGACTTTTAATACAAAAATTAACAGAATGATATACCATAGTTAAAATTCAGAGCTTTAAAATACATCTTTTTTACAATCATAATATAAACTGATTCATTTTTAGTAACAGTCGTTTAGAAAAATAAGCAAGAATCTGTTCGCCTGTAGTTACTTGATTATTCGTAATAATATTTCGACACTGGCTGCTAATGGATTTTCTGGATAAACTCATTTTCCCAGTATCACAAACAAAGCTACATATAAGAGAAACAGGTTTGTATATTGGAACTACTAGTAAACGGGATATAATGTTTCTTTATTTTGATACATAAAGGTAAATAAGAAATGGCCTAATCAAACAGCAAAATGTGATACAAACTTTTGTAATACTTTTATTAATATAAAAATAAACACTTGGTAGTTTTTAACATAATAATTATGTTTTACAATTGTTGCGAAATACAAATTTGCGTAGTTTTTCAATTGCACAGTCGTGGGAAAAAAAAAAGTAAACACCTTCTAATAATTCTGAAACGAATTGTTATAGAAGAAAGTTACTGGTTCCAAACGATTGGAAAAAACATTTGCTCTACTAACTTGAAAAGAATTATTGCAAAAGAAAGTTATTGTTACTAAATGATTGAAAATAAAATCTGTTTTCAAAATATGTATATAAAATTTTCTTAGGGGGGCATCTACATATCAAAACGAACCAAACCATTTCTTTTTTTCAATAGGAGTACCTAAATTTGACACCATAAATAAATTCTACACCCTTCAATTAGCCTAAAATCATTTTCATGAAATTCGTTCGCTTAGTTTCAGAGATAATAATTGTTTAAAAATGAGCCTATTTTAGGGACTGTATCCAAATTAAGTTTGGTTCGTGATTGTTGAAATGCTACAGATTAACTATGTCACTTCTATTAATGCATTATTTCTTGCCAATATGACCATATCACTCGCTTAATATGTTTTGATTATTGCCAACCCAAACGTTTCAATAAAATGCGTAACATATATATTTTTTCATATTATGCTTTTCTGCACATCATAGACGGCCCCTTAAACCATCGATTTGACATTTTTAATCCTAATTCGAAAACTACTTGGAAGAAAAATTTGAAATTGAGAATTTTCATAAAGAAGGACTTGACAAACATAGATCTATTAAAAAAATTGTAGATATTTGTGTAAAATTCTAGATTGTCCTATTTTTTCGAATATTGATTTCATAATTCCTAATTCATATAACAAAAATTTCTAAATTACAAATCCAATGTATTTATGTTTGGGTTTTTAGTATTATAACCACACAACAAAATTATAACATTAGGATTATAATTTCAGAAGATATTAATAAAAATATGAAAAAGTAACATTAAAAGCTTTAAATTGATATTTTTTTTAATTAAAAAACTTATCCAAATATCTTAAAATTTCGTTTCTAGCGTAGTTTGAAGCAAATACTTATCCTGTCAAAATTAGGTGTTTCTATCGAAAAAGCTAAGTCTGGGATGGTTTTGATGTGTATATCGCCCCCTATGTAAATTTTATATACATCATTTAAAAGTAGACTTTAAATCCAGACGTTTGGTACCAGTAACTTTCTTCTATTATAATTGGTTGCAGAGTTAGTAGGGAATGTTTACTTTTCTTTCCACGACTGTGCGTTTTTATTTCAATATTTAAACAATTTAACAAGGCTTAAAGAAATATTTCCTCGAAAAATCTTTTTATGCTTATAAAAGAATATTGCTTAGACACGCGTTCTTGGTTAACCCTTTATCTACTGATGGTACTTATAAATACCATTAAAATAACTTGTTATATAATTCATTTAATACGTCGATTAGTTGTAATACAGTTTAGAATGAGTTCTAGATACATTACTTTATCTTGTTCGAAAAGCATTATTGGTTACACAAAACCAAAATATTTTTAAAAGGATGATTCCTTTTGCCTTTGCATCTTTTCAGCTTTCTTGGCGTTCGGGGGTGGGTGGGGCAATTGTTCAATTCGGAAATATTTCTATATTTCAATTGTAAGAACATTATATTTGTAAATTTCCTAATTCTACAAAACACTAAGAAAAACATTTAAAATAAAAGATTTGAATTGGGTTATAAATATTGCACGAAACCCCTATAAATTCAAATTTAATTAATCCTTCTAGATCCTTCAGTCCTTCTAAAATCCTTCTAAAAATTATTAAATGATTATCTAAATCTTCTAATGTAGTTTAAGCATTTCAGGAAAACTGCTTTAGAAGATAAAATCTTCACAAATTCATTTTTCAGTACAAAAAGAGTTAATAAGCGGTAATATAGAGTAATTCAAGATTAATATCTTATCAATAGAACAACGACCAACACTCAATTTATTTGCGACAAAATAAATAATGTTCGATTCGAACATGAATTTTTATTTAATAAAATAAGAAAATAAACTTAACAGTGCTTAACAGTGCAAAATCTTTAATGGGCTTCTTAGTTGACAACAACTTTACGCCCAGTTTATAGTTGATTGTCTTTTTATTAGTGGAAATAAGAAGCCTAGCTGTAGTTTATAAATTACTTAAATGTTTTTAATTTAAACTAAATATTAAAATCTTACAAAAAAGTGATTGTAAAAAAAAAGGACTAAAAAACGGAAATACTACTGGCAATCTAGACGCCAGTACTATTTCCGTTTTTTACGGGAATTTTTACCCATAAATTACAGAAAAATTTCCATTTTTAATCAGAAAAACGGAAAATGTTCTGTAATTTATGGGTAAAAATTCCCGTAAAAAAACGGAAATAGTACTGGCGTCTAGATTGCGAGTAGTATTTCCGTTTTTTAGTCCTTTTTTTTACAGTGTATGATAATCAAGTGAGAGAAAGGCTTAAAATTTATAAAAAAAATAGAAAATGATAAAGTTATATACCTTCAAATTAATATACGAAATCCACAGTTAATTAAATGTTAAGGTCGGTTAAATCTGGTATGGGCAGGCCAGTGAAGGAAGTGACAGACGTTATGTCACAGGTTAAGTTAATCAAATATATTAAATAGTTTTAAATAAATATTCTGGTGCATTTTTTTTATAAAAAACTTGTGTAAAAGGCCTGGTAGTTCTAGAGTTAAATAAATTATATTATGAAAACATGAATCTTCATTCCAAACTTATAATTCAATGTCGCATGAAACTTTCATTAACAACTGATCAAATTAAAGATGATAGATAACAATAGTAATCTTCCATTTATAAACAATCATTTAGGAAATATAACTAACAGAAAATAGACAAATGATTTGGAACCATATAAATGGTTATTCTTCATCAACTCCGAAAGACTCTTCTAAAAGAAATCCCACATAAATGAGATTGATGAGATTATAAAAGAATATTTTTCATCTATCCCAATAAATGGATTGCTTGAGGCATTTAATCTTCCGAAAATTTCCTACAAAAGCGCTTTGATCTTGGAGCGAACTATTTTGAGCACTCCTAAGAGATGGTAAGTTTAACTCGTACCATTTAACCTTGCCTCAAAAATTTCAGTGGGACCCTCGTATAAATGATTATTCTTTATGCAACTCTGACACAGTCTACTACAGGTAATTCCACATAAATGGAATTTCAGAATTAAAAGATACAAAGCTATAAGTGAGAAAAATATGTTTGGATACCATATAACCTAACTTTAGATATTTAAGCGTAACCGACCGATTGGTAAACAAAACATACCTGAAGATTTTTTTTCCAATTTCTTGGGAATGTCTCCAGACCGGGAAACGAATACAGAACCTTTATCTTTAATTAACAAAAATTGAGCTATCTGGACGACATCTCATACAACATAATTTCACACAGGAACCATTTACAAGGACATCTGCCTTGTTACTTTAAACAACTCGATAAAATTAACCGCAGGTAAAGGAATTACACTAAACATTAGATGAGTAATTACACTTCAATTACTTTAAGACAATCAATTGATTGGTAACCATACCAGTCTTAGTTTTACCAAATGGGGATTGAGTTTATTGTTTGAGTATGTTGAAAATTACTTCATATATGATTTAATGATTTGATTTGATTACCCAATAGTGACTGTACAAACAGGGAAATCAAGTTTGTATAACATGGTGTCCCTCCCCGTTCCATTTATTGTGGTCTTAAAATAATCAATCGATTGGGTTTAAATAATTAAAGTGTAATTACGCATCACTAGTTTATTGCAGTTCCTTTACCTACGGTTTATTCTATCCATCTGTTTAAAGTAACAGAACAGATGTCTTTACCAAATGGTTTCTGAATGAATATTGTGTTGGGTTGTCGTCCAGAAGGCTAAATTGGAAAAGCACTGGCAATTAAAGGCAAATGAATTCGAGACATATCTTGGACAAATTTTGACTTAGTTTTGAATATTACTACACGTAGATAAACTAAACCTCAATAAGTATAACACGAAGTAAATAAAGTATCATACACATTTTATAAATAAAGTGTTGTTAAATAAACTTAAAATTTTGTGTCATTATACAATTGCAGCGTTTCTAACTGATTAAACATTTAACAAGGCTAAAATTAATATTGACACTAGTAAGTATGTTTTTCCAATGGATAATGTTTTGACGTATTTGTTTTCGGCTAATTTTGCGAGATGATATTGCAAGTTATCTGTACATTTTTCTTAAATAAAAGCTATCAGCAAAACGTGGATGTATCGTTAAGATTTATACTTGAATGTTGCATGGCATTTTCAAAAACAACTCTTTAAAGTGGTGTTGGTACATAACATTAATTATCTCTTATTTAGCAACAATCGTTTAACAAAAGAAACACATTTTGCCTGTAGATGTGTGAACATCCATGATAATATTGCAGTCTGCTAATGTAATTTCCGTATAAACTTACATTTATAACTATAACTACAAATAAGAAAAACACATTTGTATATCAGATGTAATAAAATCTGATAAAATGCTTTTTTCTTACGCATATGAATAATATACAGAAGAAAAATATTCAAAGATTAAAAGTTGATGCACAAAATCGTAATTTTTTCTATAGGTACTCCGAAATTGAAGAAGATAGGATATGATATTGCCCTATGGTAATAATGGAAAAATGGATTATTTATTTAAGAACAAATTTAACAACACTAAAAATGTTATTGAGAAATGATGAAAGTCGAACGATTTCCATATTAATATGAAAACAAAAGCATATTTTTCTTTAACAAGTAGTACATTAGTACATTCGTCTAAACAGACAGAAAGAAAATATTAAGTTGTAATGGAATTAGTATTTACTTTTAGATAGATTTGTTAACTTAGAAAATGTCTTTGCTTTAAATGTTATTCAACAGAAATTTGTCAGATTATATTCTTTGAGAATGTTTCGGTAAACTCCATTAACGAAACAGGTAAAATTTCTCATAGAAATACATTTTTTATAACATATTAAAATTTAGTACATACAATATCGCTGGATATCAATCATTAATCTTTCTTGTTCAAATCACTATTACAAAATGTTAAATCCCTGTTACGAAATTTTTAATTTATACTTATTTTTCTTTTGGAAAGGATAGTGCTATACATAAATAATTATAGTTGACAAAAATATCAAAATTATACATTGTCTTATTAAAAATTTATTTTTTTTATCACTGCACGGTATTAAGCATTTGTAACAAGAATTTTTGATAATCAGGAGATAGAAAAAATAAGTTAATTTAATATTTTGTTTTCTATATACTTTGTTATTACATACAGGAATATTTTTAAATTATGTCTTTTGATATAACGTTTAAACAAATAAACAATTTAAATTCAGTTACTTTAATCTTTTATTTTCTCTATCTCTCTTTTTCAAATTAAATTATATTAAATGCTTAAAAATATACCATTAATATTTTATAATTAATTATTTAAATATGTATTTATTCATACATTAATTTTGATTTCCAAGATATGCAGTATTTATCTGAAAAAGGATTTTATGGAGAAAGATGTTATAAAATGTTTCAGAACAATAACAACAACAAAAACAAAAAAAACCAAAAACATAAATAGTATTTTTGAAATATGCTCATAGCCTTTAAAAAAATCTAAATAAACATTTTGAGAATGAAATATATTAGTTTTTGAAAATACTTAAATGCACAACCTCATTGTTATTACATGCGAGTGTATTACTTAAATTCTGAATGTAATTTAATATTTAAGCAAATAAACAAACATTATATTAAGTAGCCATCACATGAGAAATAATTTATTTCTGAAAATATGTTAATCTAAGATCAGGTCCATACATCCACCCTTGTGGATATACTCGGTACGCAGAATTAAATTACCCTATTTTAAAGTTATCTACAGAAGAATCTATTGATAGAAAGTTGTGAATCTTTGTGGAAGACATAATAAAAAGATGGGCATTTGTTTGAGAAAAAAAACTAGCGTTTTTAATGAATTACTCATTTAGGCAGGGTTCCTACAGGTCAAGGAATTTTCCTGACTTTAGGTTAGATAAACACCAGTTTTTTCTTAGAAAAAAATTGCCTTTTCCAATCATGCTATTCCATAAGTCGAGTTTTTCGATATAAAAATACTGGTATATCAGCTGAAAGTGTAGGAATCCTGTTAGGGTATATTTACCAGGGTATACAAGTTTAATTACAAAAAAAAAAAAAAAAATAAACTTGACTATGATTTTCAGCTACCATCTGGAATCGTAAGATAGCAAATTCCGGAACGCAGTGTTCTGTGAAATGCTAAGAACATTTTATGAAATGTTGTCTTTAAGATCAGGTAAATTTCTTGCATTATTAGGACATTACAGTTGTTTCGAATGCCCCACAGCCAAAAGTCACATGAATTGAGGTATAGGGATCGAACACGCCACAAGATTCGAAAGTGGTGACTGATGACACATTCTTTTGTTAAATGATTTTTGAGAACGTGATTAACACAAAAGCTAATGTATGGAGGAGCTCCATGTGTCAGAAAAAATGTGCTTGAAAGGCACTGACGTGGCTGCAGATTGGGAACAACTTTAATCTGCGACAATGATACTTGGTTATTGAGCATGATACTGGACCTCTAGCACTTAATTCCCGGAAGAAGTGAGAGCCGAGAACAAAGGATGCAGAAAACCAACACAAAACCGCCACTTTTGGTGAATACGATGTAAACTGTAAGATTGAACGCGGATTATCTGTTTCCCAAATTCAGCAGTTGTGAGTACGCAATGAACATTCCAAATGAAATTACGCTTTGTCTTCCAAGAGAATATTCTAAAGCCATTTTGAATCAACCTCAAAGGATCATGAAACTGAAGTGAGAACCGGTGTCGAGTCTTGAAATTATGTGGAAGCTACCCCTACACAAGTTGAAGTTTTTACGGATAATATCGAAGATTATTCTGCATGATCTTCTGTACAGTTAAAGAGGAATATCCATTGTTTTTTGCCAAACGACGGTCTCTGGTACATTGGGAGTTTTGTCTCCACACACCTGAAGCTACACCTTCTCTACTGTTTCTACTTACAAAGGTTTTCTTCCTCTTCCAGGAAGAACATTCAATGATCCTGTTTTTTTTTTAATTTGGATACCATTAATCTATGATTTTTAACAGTCAGTAGCACTTTTTGCATCTACTTCAAAGTCTGAAAATTCCATAGTGCAACTACTGCGGAATCACAGTTTTGTAAAACAATTTTACTCACAAAACCCTATCCGGTTTTGTATCCATAAGGACATCCTAATTAACAATAGCAAGCACATTGAAAACATTATCTCTCCGAAAGTTTCTAGGTTTTATAACAAGCTCCTGTGTGATGTCACCAAAAATTTAATTGCATTTTTATTGAAATCTTTATTAGCCCACGGTATGCTATTTCTTTCTTCCAGCTTATTTTGTGTCGTCTCCAAAAAATAACGTTACGTTGCAAAAGCCAGTCGTAAAACAAATCAGATGTATCAATGTACGATTAAATTCTCTATAGCAATTTTTTTAACTTCTAAGCATCGCACATTTTCAAATTTTATACCGTCGTATTGGGGAAAAAAGTAATTTTAAACGCAATTTGTTTGAAAAATGTATCTCAATTTATTTATGAAATATTAATTTTTTGTAGTTTTTAGAGCCATTTGCTTAATATTGGCAACGGAATTACTCCATTTCTGTAGAAAGTAAAGGAAAAGTAGTTCTAAATTAGTAATTGTATATTTTTGTTGCCATTTTCTCGGAACAACCGAAAGAAAATGTAATTAAAACACGTGGTATTTTGAAAAAATATAAACGAATGATTTTTGTTAAACATGGAGCTATTACAAACTATATTTAATTTTAAGGATTTATATTAATGTTACAAACGAATGAATGCCTTTGAATCATTAGATAGCCTTTTTATTGTCGAGTTTCTTTAATGATGGCATATTTTCGCTCCATTTGTGTATTATTTTGCGATAGGGACGTCCTATGCATGCGTTACTGTAGATGTTTAAGAGTGGATCGTAAATGTGGAATTCTTAAGCGGATACGAATGACGTCATTTTACATAAAATAAAAGCTGTTGCTTTAACTCTTAAAATTTAAATATGCTTTGTACTATTTATATATACATATTTTTTCTTCATCGGGGGCGACACTAAATACTGAAAAAGCACAATTCCTGTTTTCTAGTTATAGTCTTTCACGCGCTCTGCTGGCGAAATCACCAAATGATACTCGAGTTACCAATTTTGCCTGTTTTTATACAGAAATTTGTGATTTAAGACGAAAATTTTGAAAGATTCTTTTAAGTAAGTCAATATGTAAAATGCGAAATTAAATTAATTAAAAGATCTACTAAGATATCATGGTGTGAATTCAAAAGTTCTGTTTTAGTGGAAAAAGAAAAATGTTGAAGACGTTTTAGAGTAACGTAATTTGTAATCTTCCATAAACTTTTGCTAAATGTTTAATTCGTTCGAAAAACGCCCTCTGGTGGCGAAATGTTGAATCTTTTTCTTCCAAATAAATTCCCATTCCTTCATTGTGTCATCTACACAATTTCACAACTTTTTGAACTATTGTTTTGTATGTACACAATTTTAAAATAAGATCTTTTAATTGTGTACACCCTGCATTATGAAAAAATAACATAAATAATACAAAAACTTTGCAATCAAATATAAACATTTCCTTTATAATTTAACAATAATAACTAATGCGAAAGGGGTAAAAACTTTATAATATTTTGTAACGAGCTTTGAAAATAATGTGCATGTATGTATATTGTGCATGGCACATTAAATAATACTTTAACAACACATATTAAATCACGACTAAATGCATATTCTACTTTAAAAAAATATTTTATAAAATAAATCCAATATTATATAAAAACATTAATTTGCTCTAGCTTCTTTTTATATCGACATATATGCACTTTTCTAAATATAATAAAATAGTGGAAGTAAATGAGAAAAATGAAACTTCCATAATAATTATTTTTTAACAAGCTGCTATTATATTTAAAAGTAAAATACAAGAATTTCATAGAACATATTACATTTTACAGTTTTATTGCCAGAAGGATGTTCTCTTTTAAGAAATGATATTTTACAAAGTATAATATAATAATAGAAAAAATGATTTGCTATATTATGATTATCCATACTGTATCCACGTAATTTATAGTATTATATGGTTATAATATTGACAAATACAAAAACTTCTTATTATATTCCGCCATATTATTCCAATCGCGCCCTTCTGCCTAATCGATCGGAGTTTTCGTGGTTTTATCCGAACATTGGATTTCCTTGCGTAAATACGGTTTAGGTTCACTTAGTGCACAGACTACCTGGAAATATGTTTTTTTCTTTCTTTTCAGGTAATGAAATATAAGTGATTTTCTAATTATATGTTACGTTTTAGAGATCAACCACTTTTGCCGAATAATGATCAATAAAGATTAATTATAAATTTAAAGAAAATTGTACTCTACTTTTTTCACATCTATTGAAATAAGAGTTCAAAGACCACTGTGAAAGAAGCAGCAGTTTTCTATTTCAATTCAGTCAATTATTATTGATGTTCAACTTTAACGTCAATTATCTCCGAAGTCAATTTACTCCAAATCAAAATTGTGTCATTTCTACCCCTTGGCTTCTGATGTCCTCATGTATATATATATATATATATATATATATATATATATATGTAACAACTCTATTATAGTCACTTCAGTTCTAATTATGAATATTTTTTTTATAAAAAAAGTAACCTTCATATTAAAAAAGTTATTACGAAATGGTATTTTATATTTAAAGAAAAATATGGAAAGTTCCTTATTTTTTGGACACCACCATTTTTTAATGTTATTTTCTCTTAATTCAATCAAAATTTTCTGCAGTTAAGTAAAACGTTGTACAATTTTAGAAAATAGTTACACACAAAATGAAGCATCGTTTTGTATGATATACATACATTTTGTTGGATATATTACAAATTTCCAGATCATTAGCTCTAACTTTTCCTTGATCTAAAATGTTATATTCCATGCAAATTACCGTACAAATTTTTTGCATTTATTCGAAAAGGATTTGTGTACTTTGACAGTCATTACACATTTATATAATTTAGAATTTACTTAAATTGTAAAACGAAAATAAAAAATTGCATTCTGTTCATTTCATGTAAACTATTTTTTATAACTATAAACATTAACTGAAATACTTTCTCATATTTCATTTAAAAAGGCAATTCAAGAATAATCACGTTTATTTAACGATAACATTAAGCTTATATAATCCGAGTTGAAAGTTTCTTCTTGAGGCAGTTTAATGCATTAGCATAATTTATTTTATCTGTATGTATGTTTATGTATCTATTTTAAAACTTGAGCGAAAACACTAAAGATAAAATGAAGTAACCGTTTTTTTGTTTGTTTGTTTTTGGTAAATCGTGATAATTATTTATTTGCTTATTTATGTGTGTTTATTTAAACGCACTCAAAGGGGCATTTTCAACATAATTGAAATAATGTATATCTTACCAGCATTTGCCTAAACATATAAGCATATAAAAAAGAATAAAAGAATTTTTATTGAATTTTAACAATGAATAAAATATTTAACACATTTTAAACACTCGAAAAGTTTTTTTTTTTTTTAATAAGTAAGGCAAAGAATGATAAAGTGGCCTCTCTAAGGTTTAATGAACTTGTATGATACCTTTTTAGTCTGTAAAATGTTACGAACAAGTGCCAAAAATAACAACAATAGCCGTATTTTTAATTGATATTTTACATAAAAAAATATTTAAAATGTACATGTTACTTTAGTAGAAAATTTACAAAATAGCCACTTTGCTCGCCCAGGTGGTAAATGAAAAAATTACATTGATTCATTATGTACACTGTAAAAAAAAATCTGTGAAGTTACTAAAGTTTTTCTAGGAAACTGGGATTCCTAGAACTTTTCATGTAACGGCAACAACAAAATTTCATGTAACAGACACACTTTTGCGCCGAAAATCAAAAAATCTGTAAGGTTACTAAGAATTTTTTTGGAAACTGGGATTCCGAGAACTTTTCATGTAACTGCAGCCAGGGTTACAAATAAAAGTTAAGTAAGATTACTGAAATTTTAGCAGATTCATTTGTAAAGTTACAGATTTTTGTAGCTTTACAAAAACTAGTTTTGTAGATTTGCAGCTTTTTTCGTAGAGTTACAGGTGAAAGTTTAGTAAGCATGTAACTTTACATCTGTAGAACTACAGATTTTTTTTTACAGTGTATATTTTCTGACCAACACAAGCTAAAGTAACGCACATTAAAAGTAAGTATTGTGTTTTCTAATATTTTAAGTATTCAATCGTTACATAATAAAATAATCAGTAATGAGTATCAATATGCCTAATGGAGAAATAAAAGCGCCTCCAGTAGACAGGCAGACTGCAAATGTCGAGAGTAAGCCTTCTGCAGGAGTTATTGCCCCGACCTATCTTCTTTCTTTCAACGAAAATACTTTTGGATAGTATTTTTTATGAACAATGAATAAAGTATAGTTTCCAGGCAAACAAGGCGGCAGGGCCATTTTGCCCGTTCTCTTTGTTCCCACTTTGCCCGGAATGACACCAATAGAAAAATGTGGGGTAGCATCAAATCTACACAAATTTAACTTTTTCAAATTAGGTTAAAATCTATTTAAAGGTTCCTTTACACTGAACAAAATTAAAATAGCAAATAATTGTAACACTACATATGATTTAGCTATAATCAAGAAATTTTATCACTTGCCTAAAATCAAAAATGCGAGTTCAGAATTGGAAAAATATAGCATTCTGCTTCAAAGTCACAGACAATATGAGCAGTATCTGTGACGACTGTTTCACCCAGTTTACACGTGGAAGGTATACAGCATAATTGTACTATACAGCGGAAAACTCAAATGGCCACTTTATCCCTCCCTTCCCCTATTTTTTTGTCAGACATTGTTGCAGATTGCTAAATTACTAACGTTCATATAGGGATTAATATTGTAACATATTCTGCTCTTCCATATATATTTTGAACTATAAATTATTTTACATTCAGTATCTTAATTAAACTATTAACATGTTTAATTAAACTATTACATTAGTTAACATGTATTGTAACATTAACATGCTAATTTAACTATTAACATGTTACAAATAAGCACATAAAAAATATTGAATTGTAAAAGTAACTAAAATGTTTATGACGTTGTATGCATGCAGTATTTTTTTTAAGTATGTATTTCTGTTGCAAATTGTTGAATTGCTAAGATTTATATAGGGATTAATATTGTACCATTATCTGCTCTTCCATGTATTTTTTAGTTGTTGAAGATTGTTAAATTGCTGAAATTTATATAGGGATTAATCAGTGTTGCCAAATTGGGGGCATTTTTGTCCCCAATTTTTTTATTGTCACCGCTTTTTTGAAATAGAAATATTCGCCCTATTTAAAAATAGATTATATATTCTGAAATATAAGTGAATTATACTATTTAAAAAAAGTGGTGACAATCAAATAATCTAAATTAAAAAGATCTTCAATCTGGCAACATTGTGATTAATATTGTCCTATTATATGCTGCCCCACCAGTGGCTGAGAGGTTCTGCTCTCGAAGCTGGTAGACGGGAGGTGCTGGGTTCGAAAACAATCGCGCCCGACGGCCTAATCGTTCGGAGTTTTCGTGGTTTTCTTCGATCCGTGGATTTCCATGCGTTAATACGGATTAGGTTCCCTTAGAAAGACCTCCACGGAAGGCACTCCCCCCAGGGCCCATATCCCTCGTGTAGATAATTGGCCGTCAGCAATCAACCCAACTCTATTATATACTCTCCCATATATTTTTGAAAATATGGATTTGCATACATTTAATATTTTAGTATCTTAATTTAACTGCTAATACATATAATTGTACTAAGAAGTAACTTTAATAAAAGAGCTTTTTGCTTTACTAGAAGAAATTAAAATGCACATTAAAGTTGTTTAAAATGAAAGATGACAGTTCTACCCGGGCTTGAGCTACTATAAGCCGTCTTATGGTTTCTCAGAAAATGTCTCACTTTATAGAACATATAGTTGAGACATAATAACTATATATGAATAACAAGGACTTTATAATTTCTGCCAGTGCATTAACCAGTAATAAAATGTTCAAAATTGTGCCTGGCAGCGAATTCTTTCGAGTGGCAAATATGAAACAGACAAAGTAATGCGAAGGCAAATGAACAAACTTTTTTAACCTTTTCTAACTGTCCGTTACACGTGACATATAGTGTACTTGATTTAGCAGACAACAGCGAAATCTCTGTGGGTGTATGAAAAAATAAAGATTAGTAATTATATTACTACTTTTTCTTTCCGGTACCAACATTTTTAAACTAATGCTATTTACAGCACTTTAAAACTAATTAAAGCTAATTATATTAAAATTTTTATTATATATTTTTATTTTAACTTTAAATTTATATTTTAATTTTAATTTTAAATTTATTTTTAACTTTTAATCTTAAATATATTTTAGTCTTTAATATTGAACTTTTATATTCTTTGCTTTCATTTCTGACTAGAAGCTTTTTTTTATATATATAACTGAAAATGTATGTGTGTAACATAATTTTATGAAATATATTTTGCGAAAGACTGGAATAGAAATAGTTCTTTAATTTTTTAAAATCAAAATAGGTTAAAAAATTGCGCATTTATTTTATTACATATTTCAAATCAACATATATTTTAGAGTTGAAATATGTAAAATTGTTTTGTAAAAGTGTTCTTTTTTAATATGGAATTAGATCATACAAAAAAAGATCGCGGGAATTTTGCAACTTTTACGTTGCCCGTGGAAATCACGAGATGTGCAGCGAGAGGATTAAGTGTATCAATAATAATGAATTCTGGCATTAAATTAAATGCTTTAATGTATATTGTGTATCGAGGAATAGTAATTTATTCATTACTCTCCCGACATCCAATGCCGTCTTTAAAATTGAGAAATTGCTGCGGTAAGGCTATCGCCCAGAATTGCTTAGTTGTTAAAGCAACCGCCACTGTACGCTGTAGTCCCATTTTCCTTTCCTGGCCCCAACTAATTTTTCACTTGTGTTGGGTTTAACGTATTAATTGTGTAAAAGTCTGAAATAAAATTTGTTTTTAAGTACATATTTAATAATGAATTGAGACGTTAATTTTTGTGATTTAATATATATTGTGTATTGATGGAATAGTAAATTTATTCATCGTTGTCCCATCATCTAATGCGGTTTGATTGTTGGCCAGTGGCAATGCCCAACATTATTCAAAATTAGGAAATCGCTGGGCTAGGTTATGGGAGAAGTTAGCTTACTGGTTAGAGAAACTGTACGGTACGCTGTAGTACCAAGTTCGATTCCTGACCTTGCTAATTTTTCACTCATTGCGTTTAATGCATTAATTGTGTTATAGTCTGAATTAAAAATTGTTATTTATGTAATTTGCTTTAATTATGAAAATTAACTTGGAAAAATTTAAATGTTCAGCATGATTTCTGGTACAGAGTTAACAATATTCATTTATTCATCGTTGTCCCGTCATCCAGTGCTGTCTGATTGCTAAGCAGTGATGTTCCCGAAAAATAGTTTAAAAATGAGAATTAGCCGGGCTAAGTTATGGGACAAGTTAGCTTACTGCTTAGAGAACCAGTACGGTATGCTATAGTACCAGGTTCAATTCCTGGACCCTGCTAATTTTTCACTCATGTTGCGTTGAATGTATTATTTGTTTAAAATTCTGAAATAAAAATTGTTCTTCATTTAATTTGCTTTAATTATGAAAATGAACTTGGAAAATTTTTAATTTTCAGCATGATTTCTTGTACAGAGTATACAGGTGTAAAAAATGTGTAGATTTTTTTCGTTGAGGATAATGTCTTTAATGTATTTTTACAATTACATTCCAAACTCTTGTAAACACATTAAGCATGTTCCAAGTGATATTTAAAATGATTTTGAATTGCAAAAATAAGTTCCTGTATTATTTTGCGTATGGAAATTATAAAATAAGGTAACAGATTACTTTAAATACACGATTTTAAAATAAATAACTCAAATTCCCCCCAAAAAATCGCATTTAAAAAAAATGTGTTTATTATATTTTGAGTTTACACAAATTATTAATTAAATATTTTAATATAAATCCCATAATGAAATGAAACAAATTCCAGTTGAAATTTGAATTTCTTTTCAAATACAAAAATATGCTTTTCGTGTATATTTTATATAGATTAAAAAAATTAAAGACGTATATTTAAAAATCAAATTTTATACATAACTAAAAAATTTTGCCTGAAATTTGAATAAAATGTATCTGTTTCTGAATCAGATTTCTCCAGAAGGTAAAATTTTCGGAAACGTAAATTTATGCGTTAAAATGCTTTAAATAGTTTGAACAATTAAGTCTCTAAGTAACAAGCATTTGTATTTGACGAAAACTTTTACTTAATTTAAAAATTATTAAAGAAAGACATTAGGTCTCTGCGAGTAAAGACGAGGCTAACGAAAAAGACAGGCTACCGCGGTGCATCCCAAGTGTCTATTTTTACAGACCGCTAGAGTGATGTGATGCTCTCTTCGTTCACATCCATTGGTGCATTCGAGCATCACGTGACTCCAGCGGTCTGTAAACAAATATGCGTGGAATGCACCGCGGTAGCCTGTCTCTTTCGTTAGTCTCGGAGTAAAGAGTAGTTCCGTCAGGAAATAAGACATATTCAATCCTATAGATTCAATCAGGTAAGAATAACTAATTTTTCATCCTTCACTGACGTCATCTTATTATGCGGTTCAATAATGAATTTAAGAAGTGATTCAATATTTTCACAGTGTAAGGGTTTTGTCGGATATCAATGGTGTTGGGCTTATATTTCTTCTACTTCATTATAGATTAAAATTAATCGGTGCTGTCTCTCCGAAAGCTTACTTGTATCTCATACATGTAAATAAATAATAAAAAAATAGTATTTTTTGTTTATTTTCTTCTATCCCGTTTTCGACAGATTTAAACGTCATATAGGTCATAGATCTCGAAAATTATATTTTTAGAAAATGTCTATTTCTCCATTTGTCGAAGTCCAACCAGTGGCTGAGAGGTTCTGCTCTCGAAGCTGGTAGACAGGAGGTGCTTGGTTTGATCCCAATCGCGCCCGTCCGCCTAATCGTTCGGAGTTTTCGTGGTTTTCTTCGAGCCATGGATTTCCATGCGTAAATACGGATTATGTTCCCTTAGAAAGACCCGCACGAAGGGCACTGCCCCCTTGGGCCTATATCCTTAGTGTAGATAATCGGCCGTCAAAATCAACTAACCAGCCAACCAACTCCATTTGTCGTATGTGTGTATGTGTATGTATGTTCTCTTTGTATAATCAAAAAGTGTATGAAGTTATGCATACAATTGAACTATATTTCATATATATGTTTTTACTATGGCCAGCAAGGTACCAGTAGTATTTTGGAATATCCCGCAGAAATGTGCGCGTTGTAATATCGGTTTTTGTGCCATTTTCATTATTGTATTATCGGAAAGTGTATGAAGTTAGGGATAGAATTGAACCAAACTTCATATATAAATTTTTGACTACGGACGTCAGGTCCTAGTTGAAAATGATGATATTTCCCCCGAACGGTACGCTGTGATAGAGAATTTTTTCAGTTTAAGTGAAGGATTTATGAATATTTTTCGACAAAACTTTATATTTAACTGTAATGTAATATCCTAAGATTTGCGTAAAATTGTGGAGTAATTCGGCTTGAAGGAAGCGCTGTGATACCTAATTTTAGTCGATCTCTAATCTCTAAAACCGTAAAAAACCAGAAGTCGAAAAACATTTCAATTGCAATACTTTCTATTATTATACATAGAAAGCGTTATTAAGAAATAATTTTAAAACAGTATTTTGTATTGTATTTTATTTATATTTTCTTGTGGACCACGATGGGTATGTAATAAACAGTTCAGTTTAATACGATATGTTTCCAAACGTATGGAACAAAGAATTAATGTAATGTAAAAATAAATGTTAGATATATATTCAAAAATTTCGCCCTATTTATCTTAGTTAAAGAATTTCAAAATCTTAGAATATCTACCTTCTTTACCTGTCTTTAATAATATCTTATTAATCTTTTATCTTTTCATCACCATATCTTTAATCCAGCGTATTCCTTTATTTATTACTCTAAAAACCTTAATCTGTTCATAACTATACTTCTTTATAAAACCCACTAAATTACTTTACTTCTTTCATTTTATTCTGACACATTAAATTCTTTTCTTTTTTCGTTCGAAAGTTGTCAATACCATTTTAATTTTATTAATTATCATTCCATATCCCAGAGTGCTTTGCGAGAACTTCGCGGGCTAGGCGTTTTGCGTTATAAAACTACCGCCGGTAAGTAATAAGTTCTGTCAGTCTGCGTAACGCACCTCCACCACTCTTCTACGTCTTATTGTATCGCTAGCGCGGCTTTCCGTCCCGTTCCTCCCCTCTCTACACGGAGTTGGTTCATTGCTATGTAATGTAATCGTCCTCATTCTTTTTTTTTTTTTGAGTATTTATACCGTTATTTATCACTTGGAGAGCAGATACTTGTACGATTTTGGTTTGCTTAAAAAGTCCACGTCACTTGGAGAGTAGTTGTCTTTTAGTCGTGATGACGATTCTGATCCGTTTATCATCTTAAGCTACGTGACATTACTCGAAATGAATACTTCTAGACTAGTGGAGTTGGAGAAATTTACTTGTCATCAATAAACTATTGATTGATGTCACGCTTCTTTTGCTAATTATGGAAAATTCATAAGATTTCCTAGTATTCTTGCCTTACTGCCGAGACATTACGGAACGACTGCACTTTTAATACTTCTGGTTGATGATATACACGACTGATTCTTCTATTGCATATTATCGACATGCGATAAGTTTCAGTTGTAGATATGATATGTGTAAATAGTCTACAACCAGAAAGCTGCGATTCACACGACATGTTTTGAGATGATGCTACAATATATTAAATAAAAATATTAAAAATAATCATTTTGTAAATATATATATAAAATAATTAATACAGAATTTTAGATATGTAAAATAATTTTAATATATTTCTTTAACGTTTTTGCCTAATACTCTTTTGTGTTTGTAGTTGTTTAGATAACTATATTGTTATTATTAATGGATTATTCTATGTGTTTATTCTATTTTTTTAAATCTCTACCCGATCCGTTTTTTTTTTAATATTTGGCGTTTTAGCACTTAATTGTGCTCAACAACGTAATTTTTAAACACAATTAAGGATTATCCATCAATTTGTACTGCTAGACATATTTTACAGGGAATTTTCCGATAGAATTAATCGGAGTTATGTGTTTCTTTTTCCATGATTTTCCGTTTGAATGTGATTTAAATATAACATTTGTGAGTTATTGATTTGTAAACTCTTTCAATATCTTTTTTATTTTCTTTTGTCTTCAATAGAAGAAAGTATTGTAATCGAAATTTTTTTCGACATCAGGTTTTCGACAGATTTACACGTTTTAGTGGTCAGAGATTCCAAAAAACCTGTTGATAGAAAATGTCTGTCTGTCCGCGCATCCGTGTTTCCGTGTGTCTGTCGCCATTGTACCATCAAAAAGTGTTATGCATAGAATTGAACCAAATTTTTTCTTTGAGTTTTTGGCTATAGCAAGGAGGTCCTTCCTTAATTTAGAAAAATTCCGAAGGAAGAGGGCGCTGCAAAAACGATTTTTGTGCCATTTTCATTATTGTACCCTAGAAAACTGTATGAAGTTATGTATAGAGCTAAACCAAATTTTTTGTGTATGTTTTTGGCGATTACAAGAAGGTCCTCTCTTAACTTGGAAATATTCCGACAAAAGTTGGCGCTGTAATAGCGATTTTTGTGCCATTTTCATTATTGTACCATCGAAAAGTGTATAAATTTATACATAGAATTGAACCAAATTTTTTGTGTATGTTTTTGGCTATGCCCAGCAGGTCGTCTTTGAATTTGGAAATATTATGCCGAAAGGGAGCACGCTAATAACGATTTTTGTATAAATTTCTTGGTTTTTGTAGTTCTATTGGACACCGACGGCTTGTAAAGTGACGGGAGCTTCGTATCATAATTAGCCGGCAACTTGCGAACAGCTGATGCACAACAGAATAACGGAAAACTATTGATTTTAATAAATATCATGATCAAGATTAACTCGTTTTTACTCCGATAAATTGACTGAAGCAAAAATTTAAGATGAAAGTCAAAGGTGGTATAGTATTGGACTAATAATTAGTATTGACATCTGTAACATCTGTAACTAAAATAACAGGAGTGTTCAAATAAACATCACTTTAACACTTAATTGTGGACAAAAATTTAATGTTTAATTACAACTGAAAAATATCTTTAGGCTTTTATTGCCAGACACGTTACCGCGTTTTGCGGCAGAATAAATAGAGGTATTGCGTTTTATTTTTCACAACTGTGATTTTGTTTGTAATTGAATTTTAATATGTGTGAGTTATTCATTTATTATGTTCTTATGTTCGTTTCACAATGTAGCTGGTTAAAAAAAAAAAAGCATCAAAAGTGTTCTATTCAATTTCACTTTAACATTTAATTTTATCCAACAACCTAATGTTTAAGGAGTCTCAAGACTCTTAAAGCTTCAAAATTTTAGAAATTTTAATTTTTTTTAGACGTTAAACTCCTACTGTTTCTGAACATTTTGATATAATTGTTTCCTTGAAATTCCCATCAGAAAAGAAGTTATTGCTTTTAGAATTATACCCGCTCAATATCTGGGGCGGCGTTTCCGAAACTTTGAAGTTATTTTTTCTCCAAATGACGTTTTTGGGCGTAACCCGCAGGATACCTCAATAACTTCTGAATATTTCATGACATATAGTTCATGTTAGCCTGTATAAACTGAACCTAAAAGTTCCTTTTTATTGTTCAAAAAAATATTTTTTTAGTAGATTATACTGATGAAATTTTCAAAATTTTGTATTAGCTGTATTCAACTTTGCATTAAAAATATAAAAATGCTTTAAATACTAATCTATTTAAGTCCAGGGTCACAATCTGAACAAGCATAACAATCTGAAGTATATAGGTACCAAATTTTCATTTTAGTTGCAATATATATTTTGTAATCCTGCGCGTAAGATGTTATACCAATTTTCTGCTCGACAAATGTCTGACAGTTTCGAGCCCCCTATAAATATTAATTCTGCATCTTGAATTTTTTTAATTACATGAAATGAAAGAACATACTTAAATCTTTCATCCCAATAAAAATTGTGCTTTAAAATATGTGTGATTGATTCCTTTATAACTTACTTTCTGTTTTGTTTTCATAATGTTTCAAGTTAAAAAAACGGTAAGAGTGACCAATTATAACATCCTTTTAACACTTAATTGTAGCCAACATTCTAAATTTTTTAAACACAATTAAAGTTTATTTAGCAATTTTTATCACCTGTCCTTTATTTATGCGACATTTTTGTCAAAGTTAGTACACTCTAAAAAAATTTGGTGCAAGTTTACACTAAAAATGGTGGCAACTGTTGCCACCAGAAGTGGTGTAAGGAAACACCACCAGTAAATTGCTGTAATGAAACTCCAGCAATTAACTAGAGTAAAGAGACACCACTTTTGGTGGCAACTTAGTTGCCACCATTTTTTATGTAAAATGACACCACCGCTAATTTGGTGTACTTTAACACCAAAATAAAAAATAATTTAAAACATTACTTTTCAATCGAATACAGAAATAAGTTTAAATTAAAAGTTTTACAAAGAAAGTTCGGTAAACTTCTATATAATTGAGATAAGTTATTAACATATATTTTAAACATTTTAGCTTGAGCAAAGTATACTAGTATTAGCAAAACAATGAAATTTCATGTATTACATATTTAAATATATCATTTTCATGGATTTCTACACATGGGGAGGGGAGAAGGAAAACTAGAGAACCCCTAAATTTGGATTTTGTCAAATGTTTAATGTATTTATAGCATTAAAATTAAGCCTTATTTTAAAGATAATTATACTAATACAAAGGTGTATTTTGAAAGATAAATATACTCACTTAGCAACCTCCCCCCGCCCCCTGGAAGTGCTGACCTTTCCGACTAATTGTAACCAAATGAGCACCCATGACCATTTTAATTATTTTTTACCAATTTAATAAACACAAGAGTATGGAAATGTCTAGTTTTAACCCTTTTAATACCAACTTTCAAAAAGTAAAATAAAAATTATGAAGTTTTCACACGTTTGTAATAATGCGTTCTATAAGCTAAAAACAATCTAATAAAAAATTCTTGATGAAAATAATTTTCTGTTAGAGAACAGACAAATGTCATGGACATACGTTTCAAAATAATTCTACCAAAGAATTATTAATTACTTATTACTATCACGACATGTTTAAATCAAATTTACAGCTTTCTTAACAAAACAATAAATATACTTAGCAATTTCTGACATTAAATTAGAGTAATCCCTTAACATTCGTGGATTTAACATTCGCGAGTTTTGATTATTCGCGAAATAAAATATGAGGACCATTTCAAAAATCGCGAATACATAACTTGGTTATTCGCGAATTTTGTTTTATAAAAAATATATTTTACGAAATAAACTCGCTTTGTTTTATCGATTTCATAAACTATTTGACACCGGACAGCTGCATTGCATTCTATAGCCTATGCTAAACCCCCCCTTTCTTTCTGTTTGACTTGGCGAAAATTAATCATCACCAAGAATTATGGTAACCCTATTTTTCACTTTACTATTTTTCAGTTTGTTTTTAAGGTAGATGTAATTAAATTCTGAAGCGAGCGATCACCGCTATATGTGATCTGAACCAGATTGCCTGGTATTAATAATAAATATATTAATATTCAATTCTTCGAGCTTTTAATTGTCAGAGTGCTGATTTATTATGAATGGATAAAATTGTTCTGCATATTATTTTATTTGAATTGATGGGACATATGACTGATTCGAAGAATAGTTGTTTTTATTCGATAGTTTTTTAAATCCCTCATACTGCCGTCCCGCGTCAGGATGTCTGTACTGATGTTTGAAAGTTATTTCTGATCCTGAAGGCTTGAGGTAAGCTATTTTTATTGTTGCTTTATTGAAAAATAAATATGTAGAATATTGAAACGTTAAAAAAGAAAATATCAGGTCTACGCACACAAACGACAAAGTTGTGCACGAAAATAAGTACAACCCTTGAAGATGATTCTATGCCATTAGAAGACAAATTTGATTTATTAAATATTTGTAAGGACCAATTGAATTACAAATATGGATCATTAAAAAAATTAAACTCCGACATCCAAGATGTTATTGATGATGTCGATTTCGAGAACGAAGTAGGTCGTTCCGAAACCTACAGTGAGAAAATAATTGAATCGCGCTATAAGATAACAAAGTTCTTAAATGAACATAACTCCCAAAATCAAAATAATGCTTTTCAAAATTTTATGAAAAATGAATCCGTTCTCAAAACGGAAATTTAGAGAGATCTATGAAATTGCCGAAGCTCACTATAAACAATTTTTTTAATGACTGACAGCAGTTCCTGGTTAGAATTTTGGCGGCAATATTTTAATGCAATCGAAAAGAATTCTAATTTAACTCCTATTGACAAATTTGTCTATTTGAAATCTCTTTTTGGAGGTAGTGAATATAATGCTGTTGCGGGATTTTCGCTTTCGGAGGAAAACTTTAAAGCTGCAGTTGATTTGTTAAAAGCTCGCTACGGTCGTGACGACCTAGTCATCAATACACATATGAGTAAACTATTAAATTTAAAACAGGTATAGAATGCTTCTAATGTTAGAGAACTTCGGGAATTGTATGATAGCTGTGAAATACAAATTAGAAATTAAATTCTCTCGGAGTTACAGCAGGAAGTTATGGTCATATCCTATGCACTATTTTATTAAAGTTGATACCTGCTGAAATGGCGTTAGATTTTAATCGTAAAAGAGCCGATGGTAAAAAAATGGAGGTAAAAGAGTTTCTTTCCTTCATTAAAAACGAAGTTCAATCGCGAGAATCTAAGATGGCACTCCAGAGCTCTGAAAATAGTTTTAGTGCTAAAAAAGAAAAGAATAAATTTAATAACAGTTATAAACATTTTAGTAATTATAAACGCGACATTCCTTCAGCTTCTGCATTGTCTACTAATGTAAAAAATGTTTGTTTATTTTGTGATAATGAACACGATTCAAAATTGTGTAAAGAGTGTACTATTTCTCAAAAACGGGAAAAATTACGCATACAGGGACGTTGTTTCAACTGTCCCACGTATCGACAAACCGTAAATTTAATTTAGAACCATGTAAATTTTGCAATGGAAATTTTCATCATTCTTCGATTTGTTTAAGAAAATCTCATCAGACTGTTCCCAAAGAAATCGAATCAGCTGACACAGTTATTAGTTCGATATCTCATTGTAAAACTGAAAATGAAAATTCCTTTAAGGAGGTTATACTACAAACTGCTTGCGTAAATGTGGAATCTGGAAAAAATTCTGAGCTTTCATTATGCTTATATGATTTGGGGAGTCAAAGGTCATTTGTTACAGAGCAATTAGTATCAAAATTAAATCCCCGAATTATTCGTCAAGAAAAACTTCAAATTTATTCCTTTGCAGCTGTTAAACCAGAAATAAAAACATTTGATATTGTGCAATTAAAATTATCCCATGTTGAAAACAAATCGCGTTTCATATTTATTGAGGCATTAGTCACGGATGTAATTTGTAACACTAGGATTCCCCCCCCCCCGTTCTCCCCAGACAGATAGAAAATAAACTGGCGCCTTTTAAATTAACAAATGCTGTTGCATCATGCCATTTTAAAATAAATGTTCTTATTGGGGCGGATTATTTTTATCAAAAGAAAGATAGAGAAAAAAAAAAAAAAAACTAAATCTTATCTTTTTATGCGATAGTTTATTCGGATATTCGCTTTGTGGTTTTTATGAAAATGAAAAAAAAGGGGGAATGTTCTTCTGTTTTACATCTGTCGGCTAACACTCCAATTGGCGAAGATTTGAATTTTTTATGGGAAATTGAATCTTTGGGAATTACTCAATCAAATGATAATATTTCTGATGCAGATAAGGAAATTGTGAATAAATTTGAGAATAACTTAAAATTCGTAAATAATAGATATGAAACGGATTTATTGTGGAAGGATGAGAAAGATAAAGTCGGGAATAATTTTAGAATAGCTAGAAGTCGCTTTGAGGAATTAAATCGTAAACTCGAGAAGGATAATGGCTTATGTAAAAATTATAAAGCTATTATATTAGAACAATTAACTGCTGGAATTGTTGAAGAATGCCCTGATAAAATAACTGAAAGGGGTCATTTTATGCCACACAGACCGATTTTAAGAGAAGATAAACTAACTACCAAAGTAAGAATGGTTTTCGATGCTTCTTCTAAAGAAAAACATTTAAATTCTCTAAATGACTGCTTATTTCCAGGTCCGAATCTTAACCCGAACATACTTAATGTAATATTTAATTTCAGAAAATTTAATGTCGCATTTAGTGCTCACTTAGAGAAAGCGTTTTTGCAAATTGGGATAACAGAAGAAGATCGGGATTATTTAAAATTCTTGTGGTTTGGTGACGAAAAGAATGATTTAAAATTTTTGAGATTTACACGAGCTGCTTTTGGGGTAACTTTCTGTTCGTATGAAAAGTTTGCTACAGGAAACATGGAAAAGGGGTTTGGAATGGGATGAAAAATTCCCTAATGATTTAAAACTGAATGGGAAAATTGGTGTGCAGAAATCGAACATTTACATAAATTTGAGGTGCCTCGCAAATATTTTTCACAGTGTTTAGACTTTTCGGACCCAATCGAACTTCATATTTTTTCCGATGCTAATCCTAAGGTTTATGGGGCCGTAGCATATTTTCGATGTACCACAACTGATAATAAAATTATGACTAGTCTAATTTGGGCAAAATGCCGAGTCGCCCCGATTAAATGTTTGACAATTTCCCGTCTTGAATTAATGGGGGCACTAATAGCTGCAAGGATGTCAAAATATCTGAAAAGTGCATTTAATTTTCAAAATTTGGAAATTCATATCTGGCCAGATTCCACAATTACGTTACATTGGATCAAGGGATCAGCCATGGATTGGAAGCCATTTATGGCTAATAGGGTTGTAGAAATACAATCTTTAACTGATCCTAAAATATGGAAGTATATTCCGGGTAAGGATAATCCTAGTGATCTTCTTACTTGAAGCGAAAATTTACATAACCTCCTAGAAAATAAAATATGGTATTACGGTCCTGAAGGGTTGTCATTACTAAAGGACAGTTGTCCAAAACCTGAAAAGATACCTTTTAATGAAAATATTTTGAACGAAAGAAAATTAACAAATTTGAGTTCTGCTCAATTGTCTTGTACAGTAGGTGTTGTACCTCCAGAGTCTTTGTTTAAATTAGAAAATTTTAGTTCTCTTTCCAAGTTACTTAATATCACAGCCTGGGTCTTAAGATTTGTAAATAATATCAACAAATTAAAACCTAAAATTTCAGGTGAGCTCACAGCTCTAGAAATTGAAAAGGCAGAATTTTATTGGTTAAAGCAAACCCAGTTATCTGTCTTCAATCGTGAAATTGATTTACTGAAAAGGGGAAAGCCCATCGATAAAGATTCAACATTGTATTGTCTGAATCCAAAATTGTATGAGAATGATAAGTTAATTTTATCTGGTAGATTATAATTTTCAGAATTATCTCAAAGGGAAAAGCATCCTTTTATACTTCCATATGGGAGTGGTTACACCAAATTGTTGATTCGAAATGCCCATGAAAAGGTTTTCCATTATGGAATTGCAACAACTTTAGCTCACTTACGAGAAAATTATTTTATAATTAGAGGACGAAAATTTATCAAATATGTACATAAACATTGTCTTATTTGTACAAAATTTAAAGCTTCTCCTGGGAAGCAAGGAATTGCACCATTACCCAAAGATCGTATTGTAGAACCACCACCCTTATATACCTGTGCTGCGGATTTTGCAGGACATATTTATGTCAAAGCAAAAACTGGCCAAAAAAAGGCATATATAGTTCTTTTCACGTGCTCAGTCACTAGAGCTGTGCACCTTGAACTGTGTACTAATTTGACTACGGAAACTTTCATTTTATCATTTAAAAGATTTATATCTCGTAGAGGAATTTGTCGAACAATCTACAGTGATAATGCGAAAACATTTATCAAAACGGATAATTTTCTTAGAGAAGTTTGGAGCCGAGTATCGAAAGAGAAAGTTTTACGATATTTTAATAAAAATAACATCATCTGGAAATTCATTATTCCGAGAGCCATTTGGTGAGGCGGTTTTGGGGAACGCATGGTTCGTTCGGTGAAAACTCCTTTGAAGAAAGTTCTCGGAAGATCTTGTCTCCCATATGAAGAAATACAAACCACTTTAACTGAAATCGAAGCTATGATTAATGGTCGTCCACTAACATATGTTTACGAAGAAAACAGTGAACCGCTTCCACTTACTCCTTCACATTTCCTGATCGGCAAGCAATAAACTCTCTACCAGATTTTCATTGTATTACTGAACCTAAATTGAATAAAATAACGTTAACAAAAATATTAAAATAACGAGATCAAGTTTTAAACCATTTCTGGAAACGTTGGAGGCAGGAATATTTGCTAGAACTTCGTTCTGCCAATTTTTCAGTTCCTGTCAAAGCTCCGACTAAATTCGAAATCGATGATGTGGTATTAATTAATGAAGATAAAATTCCAAGGCACGTGTGGAAGTGCGGTCGAATTACAGAGCTCTTTTTAGGAAGAGATTCGAAGGTTAGATCTTGTGCAATTCAAACTGAATCCGGAATCATAAAGAGACCGGTTCAACTATTACATAAATTGGAACTTTACATTATTGAATAATATTGAACTTTACATTTAGAATGAACATTTTATTTACATTTTCGTTCTTTAACTTTTTCTAAATCAATATTTTGTATATTTTAGTTTCAGTAGTTGTTCCTGTGAAAATAGTTATTTGTATGTCTCATTATTGTAAGTATGTTCTAACTTTTAATGTCTTATTAATGTAATTTGAAATTTTTGATAAATATTTAGTTTGAATGATGAACAATAGTAATTGTTCATCCTGGGGCAGAGTGTTAAACCCCCCCTTTCTTTATCTATAATGTCTAAATTTGCAGCTTAATATGAATGAAGTATATACGTGAAATCATATATATTGTTCATTCGAAACAATACATTTATATTTTGAGACAAGAATGACGCAAATTTTGCTAACCAATTTTCTGAAATATTAACCTTAATATGCATTAAATTATTTCTCTCGGGGACACTTATACATTAAACATGGCACATATTATTGCCAATCACACATTGCCAGATTTGCAGAATGTGTTGACATTCACCTGTCGCATTAAAACGATTTTAAAGAAACATTTTTCGAATTTTATCATTATTCAAAATATCCCGAGGAAAAATTTCATTGTTGAAAATTGGATTATAATGCTGCTATGCGTTCGGCAATGTTCAAATAGACTTTAAGCTAAACATTTTAAGATTTTTTAACAGTACGTTCAACATTAACCGATCACCGTACAGGACAAACCGATGATATAATTTAACAGTATCAAAATTTGATATTTAACAGAAGAAAAACATGTCATATTTTCTGCGTACTATTTATTCAAAAAAATGCAGTAAAATTCAAACACTTTTTAAAATAATTTATTGAGCAAAAAAGAGTAGAAATTTATTAAGTATGTGCGTTGATATATTAAGAAAGTTATACCGGTGTGCTGCTTGTATCATATTAACTTTTGATTCTGTAGCGATTATTTTTCTATTTTATTCTTCAAGGATTCGTACATTAATGATAAAAATATATTAGAAGGTAGTAAAAGTTTGCATACATTTAAGAATTTCGTGCAGCAGACTTTTAATACATAAATTAATATAATAATAACCCCCGGTTAAAATGCAGGGCTGTAAAATATGTCTTTATTTTACAGTCATAATATAAACTAATTCATTTTCATTAACAATCGTTTCTAAAAAAATAAGAAAGAAAGGAGAAGTTTGCCTGTGGTTACATGATTACTCGTAATAATATTCCGACACTGTCTGCTAATGGATTTTCCGGATAAACTCGTTTTTCCAGCTATCATAAACAAAGCTACAAATAAGATTAAGACATTTGTATAGTAGAAGCATTAAACCTGGTATAATGTTTCGTTATTTTGATACATAAATATAAATAATAAATAGGTTAATCAAACAGCAAAACGGGATACAAGCTTTTCTAATATTTTTACTAATATAAAAATAAACACCTGACAGTTTTTAAAATATTCCACACATTTTACTTTTAAAGTGTTATGAAACATAATTTTATGTAATTATACAATTGAATACGCGAAATTCAAAACTCGCTTTATCCAGGAAATCTAAGTTTAGGAAATCGCAAAAATCATCAAACTGTATCCAATGGTTTTCATTCCAAACCATGATATTACAATGGAAGAAATACATATTAAAACTAGTTTTTTTGCAGACTCGATTTAGGCTTACAAATAGAATATATTTAAAGAAAAACTGAATTTTTTTTAATTTTGGAAAAGGCGAGTTTTGAAACTTACGTTTTCATACAGTCGTTGAAAAAAAAAAGTAAACACCGCCCACTAACTCTTCAACAATTTACCGTAGAAGAAAGTTACTGGTACCGAACTATTGGAAATAAAGTTTACTTTTATATTATGTACATAACATTTGCTTAGGGGGCCATCTACATATTAAAACGAACCATAACTTTGTTTTTTTTCAATGGCAGTACACAATTTTGACAGCATAAATGAATTCTACACCATTTAATTAGCCTAAAAACAATTTTTATACACTTTGTACCACAAGTTTCCGAGAAATTAATTATTTTAAAACGAGCGTATTTTAAGGGCTGTATCGAAATTGAAGTTCGGTACTCGATTATTGACCGAGAGAGCCACTTTCTTGATCAAGGCACCTTAAGCGTCATTCAAGCAGTTAATTAAGTCTGCTAGATTACAGGACAGCGTAAGAAATTGCAAAATATCTAGCAATCTCTATCATAGACGGCCCCTCAAACCATCATTTTGCTGTTTTTTAAGCATAATTTGAAAACTACTTGGAAGAAAAATGTCAAATTTTGGAATTCCATAAAGCAGGACTTAATAAATCTAAATCCATCAAAAAATTGTAGGTTACAATTCATAACTTTTTCGAATATTAATTTCATAATTCATATCATAAAATTATAAAAATTGCAAATTTAACGTATTTATGTTTGGGTATATTAGTATTATTGCTACACAAAAAATTAGCACATTAGGAGCACAATTTCATAAGATATAAATAAAAATAGGAAAATGTAATTTAACATTAGAAGTACTAAATTTTGAATGTTTATAATTCAAAAACTTATTATTCAAATGACTTAAAATTTGGTGTCTAGGCATAGTCTGGACTGAAGATTTGAAATATCTCGTTAAAATTGGGTATTGCCATTGAAAAAAAAATAAAGTTTGGATTCGTTTTAATATGTAGATAGACCCCTAAGCAAAATTTATACACATATCATTTAAAAGTACACTTTATTTGCAATCGTTCGGTACTTGTAACTTTTGTCTACGATAATTTATTGAGCAGTTAGTAGGGGTAGTTTACTTTTTTTTCCATTACTGTACATTTTTGTTTCATTATTTATAATACAAATAACAAATCTTAAAGAAATATTTCCTCATACGAGCTAATTATACTCATCTATATATCTATATTATAAAGGACAAACATATCTGTGTGTAACGCATACGTCATTTTGCGAATGGCAACACTTTGAAATTTGAAATAAAATTTTGGCTTTGCAATTTTCTCTACTGCAAATTTTTAAACTTCTAAAGATCGCAAATTTTAAAATTTTACACCGTCGTATAAGGAAAAAAATGCTCTTTTAAATGCACTTTGTTTGAAAACTGTATCTCAATTTATTTTTGAGATATTAATTTTTTTGTAGTTTTTAATACCATTTTTCTTATCGTGGCAACAAAAGTACCTCATTTCATTGAAAGTCATTGAAAGTAAACGGAAAATAGTCGAAAATAGGAGATACTGCATCTTTCTGTTGCCATTTTCTCATAAAACCTAAAAAAATAGTTGAAATTAATACATGGGCTCTGTCAAGAATATTGTCTCTTATTCTGTACTAATGACGTCATATGCACACTGTTCTATAGACGAAGTTTAAAACTGGATTGTAAAAGTGGATTGCTTTAGCGAATGCAAATGACATCATTTTATAAAAAAGCGTGTATTTTATTTCTTAAACCTGAATTATGTTTTGTAGAAGTGCGTCCTTTTCACAGCCCAGCTGCTTTGAAATTCTTCACAGGTGAAAATGCTTCACATTTAAAAATAATGTAATCGAAATCACACACTGATAAAATGCAATGTTTTACAAAAATTTGGAGTATCTTTATAAAGAATATTTTTCAATCTTCTGACCATCGTTATATTTCCAGTTCTCGTCGCATAGAGAAAAAATTTACTTTCAAATGCAATTTGTTTAAAAACTTTATCTTAATTGACTGATGTATTATATTTTCTAAAATAATTTTTAAGCATGATTTTTTTTAAGTTTATCTTACCACGTGCCGGTTTCAGTACATAATAATAATAAACATTTTTCACATAAAGCAACAAACATTTTTCAGCATTTGTTTCTGACTATTTTTGCATAACGAAATTAATGCTTCCTTTATAGGCGAATAAAAGAATAATATTAAAAAAACCACCAATCTAACATATTTGTGAAAGGCAAATTAACGAAATTAATACTTCTTTTATAAACAAATAAAAGAATAATATTGAGAAAACAACAAATCTAACATATTTATAATCGTACAATTTAAATTTTTAGATCACCAAATAGAATTTTTTTTTTTTAATGGAATAACTTTGCAAAGTCCATCTCAGTTTACTGATTGTCTATAGTTTTAAAAACAATTTTTAAGCATGAAATATTTTTTGATTTATCTATATCGCGCGGAGCTCGATTACGAAAGATTAATCCGTTTGCCTTAAAACAAAATACAGACTTCATCATTTTCTTATGGCTAATATCTATTAAAAAAATTCCCTATGAATAAATACACTGCTCAAAACAATTAAAGGATATTTGAAGCTTTATGTAAAACTAGCAAACCCCGCGGCTTTGCTTGCGTAATATTTGAAATATGCCAAGTGATATTTATATGTCTAATTTTTATCAAAAGGTACTAACTAAATTTTTATTTTATTAAAAGGTACTTATTACTTTTAGGAATAATTCAAAAATTACTATTTAAAACACAGTTTGAATAAACATCATTATTACACTGTATTAGGCAGAAATGAGACTTAAATTAATAAAATGAAATAAAACTAAATAAATGATAATTTAGAAAATATTTTGAAACTTTTATGCTCAATTAATACGCTCATTTCGGTATTCATTTGAAGTTTTGAATTTTTTCGAAACCATCTTTTTACATCTTAAAATTAACCATCATGTCGAATTCCAAGTCCTACCACCTCTCTCAACATAAAGGACTATGTTGAAACAGGAACTGTCACCATTAATTTGCCAACATTAATTTTGAAATCGGTTTATTATTTCCTAATATTCCTCAGAAACGTAATTTAAAAAGCTTTTAAAGCCCTTTTTTAGAACGTTTGTTGTTCCTGTGAACCCCAGGTGGTAGAATCACCGGCATAAAATATAGCCTGTGTAGGATCAGAGACTGTTACCACTGATTCGCAACTATTACTTTTATAATCGGTTTATATTCCCTGAAATTGCATAGAATCGTAATTTAGAACTTTTTTAGAATGCTTTTCGCACCTCCCCTTCGCTTCACCCCTTTTTAATTCGAATTTATTTTCGACGTTGCTTCGAGGGCATTTATATTTTATAACTACCATGTCATATTTAAAGTTTCTAGCCTTTTCAGTATCACAGAACGCAATTTAGAATGTTTTTAGCTCCTTCAACCCTCTGGTGGTAGTGGAACAGACATAAAATATAGCTTATGTTTGAGCAGGTTCTATCACCAAAATTTGTCATCATTATTTTTTTAATCGGTTTGGTAATTTATAAGTTTGCTTAAAAATTGTAATTTATAACGCTTTTCACTCACTTCATTTTTTTAAAATTTGGAATTTTCTTTCGACAGTTCTTAGAAAGCAGTTGCATCTTGTAAGTAAATACCATGCCATACTTCAAAGTGTTAGACCCCTCAGTTGTGCAAAAAATGCAAATTAGAACATGTTTTGCTTTTGCAACCCTCAGATGTTAGTGACAGCAACATAAAAAATAACCTTTGTTATAGCAGGGACTGTCACAATTGATTTGCAACCATTACTTTTGAAATAGCTTTGGTATTTCCTTAGATCGAGTAGAAATCGCAATTTAGAACGTTTTTAGGACGCTTTTCGCGCACTTTCACCGCTTTTTAAATTTCAATTTTTTCGAAACTGTTCTTAAAGATCATTTATAGCTAATAAATATGTACCTTGCCTAATTTTAAGTAGCTAACCCCTACCGATCACAAAAATCGAAATTTAGAACGCTTTTTTGCTCCTGCAACGTCTTGGTGATAGTGATACCGACATAAAATAGCGTCTATGTTAGAGCAGAGGCTATCAGCATCAATTTCCTACCATTACGTTTGAAATCAGATTCATTCTTCCTGAGATATTGCCGACAAATCGGCATCTAGAACGTTTATAGAACGCTTTTCGCGCATTTTGTTCCTGCATCTCCTCTGGGGTAGTGGAAACAGATATAAAATATAGACTATCTTGGAGCAAGATCTGTCACCATCATTTTTACACCATTATATTTGAAATCGGTTCAGTACTTCCTGAGATTGCATAGAAATCGCAATTTAGAAAGTTTTTTATAGCGCTTTTTGCGCACTTAAACCCCCTTTTAAATTTCGATTTTTTTAGGAAATGCCCTTAGAGATCATTGATATCTTATAACTAACTACCATTCCAAATTTCACGATTCTAGGCCCTTTCGTAACGCAAAAGCCGCAATTTAGAACGTTTTTTGCTCCTGCACCCCCTTTGGGGTAGTGGCACCGACATAAAACATCGCCTATGTTGGAGCAAGGGTTTTCACCATCATTTTGAGCCATTGTTTTTTAGATCGGTTTAATATTTAATGAGATTGTGTAGAAACCACCATTAGAACGTTTTTTAGAACGCTTTTCGCGCATTTTCACTCCTTTTAAATTTCGAATTGTTTAAGAACAGTTCTTAGAAATCCTTTATATCTAATAAGTAGCTAATATATCTAATTTCATATTTCTAGGCCCTTCGGTAACGCAAAAATTGGATTTTTAGAACTTTTTTGCTCCTGCACCCCCTTTGGGGTAGTGGCACCGACATAAAACATAGCCTATGTTGGAGCAAGGGTTGTCACCGTCATTTTGACACCCTTATTTTGACACCATTATTTTTTAAATCGGTTTGGTATTTCCTGAAATTGTGTAGAAACCACCATTTAGAACGTTTTTTAGATCGATTTTCGCGCATTTTCACCTATTTCAAATTTCGAATTGCTTAAGAACTGTTCTTAGAAATCCTTTATATCTAATAAGTAGCTAATATTTCAAATTTCATATTTCTAGGCCCTTCAGTAACACATAAATCGCATTTTTAGAACGTTTTTTGCTCCTGTACCTCCTTTGGGGTAGTGACACCGACATAAAACATAGCCTATCTTGGAGCAAGCATTGTCACCATCATTTTGACATTAATATTTTTTAAAACGGTTTATATTTCCTGAGATTGTGTAGAAACTACCATTTAGAACGTTTTTTCGAACGCTTTTTGTGCATTTTCACCCCTTTTAAATTTCGAATTGTTTAAGAACAGTTCTTAGAAATCCTTTATATCTAATAAGTAGCTAATATTTCTAATTTCATATTTCTAGGCCCTTCGGTAACGCAAAAATTGGATTTTTAGAACGTTTTTTGTTCCTGCACCCCCTTTGGGGTAGTGGCACCGACATAAAACATAGCCTATGTTGGAGCAAGGGTTGTCACCGTCATTTTGACACCCTTATTTTGACACCATTATTTTTTAAATCGGTTTGGTATTTCCTGAAATTGTGTAGAAACCACCATTTAGAACGTTTTTTAGAACGATTTTCGCGCATTTTCACCCCTTTTAAATTTCGAATTGTTTAAGAACTGTTCTTAGATATCCTTTATATCTTATAAGTAACTAATATTCAAAATTTCATATTTCTAGGCCCTTCAGTAACGCTAAAATCGCATTTTTAGAACGTTTTTGGCTCCTACACCCCCTTTGGGGTAGTGGCACCGACATAAGATATAGCCTATGTTCTAAGTTGGACTAACACCATCATTTTGATACCATTACTTTTGGAATCGGTTCGGTAGTTCCAGAGCTTATCTCCGACAAATAAAAAATTTTTTCCTCATTATAATAGGAGTATAGATAGATAGATAAAGATATAAACGAAATTTTTTTTGCCGAAAATAGAAGAAGAGAATCACAAATGCAAATTTTTCTGGTTTTCAAACTGTGGAGTATGCAAATTTTGAGTTCGACGTCAAAAACATCGCTTCAGCGGCAGCGAATGAAATTTGACTTTCAACTGGATAAAAGAGAATGAAGACAAGGATGATCGGCATTCAGTGATTGCTTTGTTTCGATGAGTACGATGTCTCAGCGAAGTCATTTGACAGATTCAGAAGCTTTGAGAATTGTTGGTAGGTTAGAAGGGGGCCAAACTCAAGCCGAAGTAGCGCAAGCCATTGGAGTGTCACAAAGTGTCATTTCCAGGATCTGGAACCATTTTTTGGAGAGTGGATGTGCAGGCCGAAGACCAGGGCAAGGTCGTAGACGGGCAACAACGCCCAATGAAGATCGGTATTTAGCGTTAACAGCTCGGAGACACCGAACCATGAACGCTACTCTTCTCCAACAACAACTTCGCTCGGCTACAGGCACCACGATTTCAACTCAGACTGTCCGAAACCGGCTCCATGCTGTAGGTCTGTATGCTCGCCGACCGATGGTATGTGTTAGATTAACATCAAGGCATCGTCGTGACCGCAGGGAGTGGGCAACCGATCATGTCAACTGGAGAAGAAATGAATGGAGCAATATTCTGTTTTCTGACGAGTCCCGTTTTTCTGTGCATCCGGATAATAGGCGTATTTTCTTCTGGAGATACCGTGGCAGTAGGAATAATCCTGCGTTCGTGCACGAAAGTGTCAGATTTGGCGGTGGAGGATTGTTGGTGTATGGTGGCATCTCTATTGACGGGCGTACTGACCTCTACATCATTCGAGATGGAGCTCTGACTGGTCGCCGATATAGGGATGAGATCATCAGACCTATTGTAGTCCCTTACGCTGCAGCAATCGTAGATAACTTCATTTTAATGGACGATAACTGCAGGCCACATCGTGCAAACCTGGTGGAGGATTTCCTTTTCGAGGAAGGAATCGTTCGAATGGAATGGTCAGCGTGTTCTCCAGACATGAATCCAATCGAGCACGTTTGGGACGCTCTAGGAAGACGAGTTTCTGGCCGCCAACAACCTCCACAAACTCTCCAAGAACTGGAAAGAGCTCTTCTGGAAGAGTGGGGCAGAATACCCCAACTCGTCATTTATAGCCTCATTGAGTCCATGCCTCAAAGGTGTTCAACGTTGCTGGCCGCTCGTGGAAACCATACCCCTTACTGAAAATGATTTTCTTTGAAGAAAACACCTTTTCTTATTCTTTTTTTCTGATATGCACAAATTGTGTTTTTTTCCTTTAGTACACAAATGCGCAATAAAATGCATTTTTTCTGCCAAACATGTGTAATTTATTCTCATATAACCTACTATGTCTGTCGACCATGTATCAATCAGCTAAACAGTTTACCAGATACAAAATCCACCTAAAACTGCAATATCCTTTAATTGTTTTGAGCAGTGTAAATAAAATAATATAAATAAAACACAGATTTGCCAGACATGTATAAGCTCTGAAATTATCAGAATATAAAAGGATGCCATAGGTAGCAAAATCTTGGCAAATAACTCTTAGCATGCGGCTAATAAGAAAATATCGCTTTTGATAAATTTCAAAAATTTATTTGATTGTATAATTCGTATTTTCCATTTGAAAAATGCTTTTTTAATGTAAGTTGTCAATCTAAATTATTATGGAATATAAAAAAATTATTAGTTTTCAATTTAAAAAAATGATTTCACCTATATTGTTTAAACCCGGGAAGCCCGGGTACGATCCCCTAGTATATATAAAAGCCGTTCTCTGTGTGTATGTCCTTTATACAAATCTTTAGTTTTTGACCGATTTGCGCGAAACTTCATGTAAATACGTTTTAGAACGTGGAAAAAATCACTGTCTACTTTAAAAAATTATCAGATAACTATTTATCCCCTTTTTTTTTACCACTTCCATAATTTAACATTACAGAAATATTTCTTTTTAAATCTTTTTTAATTCAAACGTTTCTTTCCTGTTGCCAAACCCTAAAAAATGACACAATAATGTGAAAAAAATAGGGATAAAGCGTGTATTTTGTTTCTATTTGCCAATAAAAATTCAGATTTTCTTGCTATATTTTTGCGTGTTTGATATTGACGTCATTCTAAACAGAAAATTTACATCTTTTGTATATAAAATAAAAACTTTAACTATAAGAGCAGGAAAATAACGTAGCACTTCAATTTGAACGTTTTTTTAAAAATTAAAACATCTATTTTAATACAAACAGTCAAATTTCATGAAAACAATTTAACAAAAAGAAGAAAAAGCTAGATATGACGTCATATTCTATCAAATCTTTTCAACGCGTAATCAAACTCATTGTAAACATATGGCTCCTATATTTTGCTTACTACTTCGATTCTATACTACAGTCATAACTTACAGCTATACGTTATTGCTAAGTGTTGTATTGGTTTAGATTCAGTGCTAACATTTTCTGTGATTTATATCAAAAAGAGAGCGGTTATTTACATTTCCCCAAAAAATCTTCACGGATGTCTTGATTTAAAATTTATAGAAAATGACATCATTTCATATAATCATTGTAGATTTAATTTCAATAAAATTTCAAATTTTCCAATTAAAATTTTAGTAACTACTACCTCATTTGGATGTATTTTGCATTTCCCCCCGTATTGTGAAGATATTGTATACTTCTGTTACGCGCGCCAAAGAAAACATGTATTTTAATTTTAAAAGTTAAAAAAAATACCACAATGTCTCAAAAGAACATCCTTTTTCTGAATTTAAATTTCGCGAGTTCTAAAATTAAAACTAAAAATGTGAGTTTTTTCATAAACTTCAAGTTAAGACTGTTCTCAAATACAAAGGAGCTCTTTTCTGACATATTTTTTAATTAATTTTTGTTCGGAAACGCATGAAATTGACAGGAGTTCTTATTTAGAAACTATGTAATCGAAAGATAGTCTCCATTTGTTGGTAAAGGTATAAGATCTTTCAGTTGGTGTTTTGAACTGAATTTTGGACGTAACTGTGCAGTAAATGATAAAGACCCGCCGTCACGCAACCACAATTGCTCATAACTCGATAAGTAATTTATTTATGAAAAAAGGAAAAACTCATTTCAATTCCAAATCGCTTTAATAGTCAGGCCTACAAATTTTAAGCCTTTACGTTTAATGAGTCAGAAAATGTGTCAGAGAGTTTCGCATTGTTGAGCAGGAAACTGCAGAAGCACCTTAAGCATTTGCAGGTTAGTATTTTTAATCAAGTTGCATGCCAGATAGTCGCTTAAAACATAAGTCATTCTATATTGTTTTAAATAAAGGTGCATGCCATAATAGGTGTCAGTCACACTCATTAAAATAAGAATACCCTAGCGCACAGCCCCATTACCGAAGATAAACCCGTCAATATACTTGATAAAAATTGTTCTGCATTTTTCATTCATCTAATAAGACTAATCCTTCATAATTGGGTTCACATGATTATATAACTTTCCCCTATAATTCTATGACTAAGCAACGGAAAACAATATGTTACGCACTAAAATCTTCCCTAAAAAACTAATAGTGCAAGTCGCATGGAAATCCGTTCTGAAGAATTCAAGTTATATGCACCCGGAACGAAATTCCCATTTGAATTTTATATACTTATCAGGTTATTTTGAGTAGTTTGATTTGATATCTTTTAAATTCGTGTTTTATTTTATTTTATTTTTGGCGTTTTAATTTCGTTTGCCAATTTAGTTATTGAATATTACGCGAAAGCAAACAAATTCTGAATTATTTACAATGTTTTTGAACAATTGAGTTAATCTTTTGTATTTGGGTTGCAAGCATATTTAAAAAATATGCATGCTTAAAAAATATTTCAAAACTCATAAAAAATTCGTAAATTGAGATAAATATTACAAACAAATATCACTGAAAGTACTTTTGTTTTCTATAATACGTTGGAACAATTGAATGTACAATGTTTAGACGTTAAACTGCAATAAAAGGGAAATATGTTGAGTTAGGTTGTTGCCACCGAAAATATGATACCAGCGTTACTCATAGACATGTCTTTTCTGTATAGTATTAAGTGTAAACAGGTTCATCTTTCGTAATCGGGTTGCACTCAACTTTTAAAATATCCATGCTTAAAAATTACTTTAAAATCCATTAAAATCAGAAAACTGAGGTACAATTTTCAAACAAATTTCATTTGAGAGAACTTTTTTCTATTCGACATTGTAAAAAATGAAATTGTGTGATGTTTAAAAGTTAGAAAAATTGCAGTAAAGGCACATTTTATGGGTTACAATTTATGGGGCACAGTTTATGGGCACTGACATAGTGTTTTTACTTTATAATGTAGATAATACCATACAAACGAGAATTTCACCAAGTGCTGCGCGATTTGGAGGAATTTCTTTTTTTCGTATTGTGAGGAAAATCACATATTTTTCTCTTATACCCGCGAAAGAAAAAGTGCATTCTGTTATTAAAGCTCGGGGATTTTACTATTGTTGCAAGACAATAACGCCATGTTTTTTTATTGTCTTTATAACGATTTGTGGATGGGAATGCACAAATTTCAGTTATTGTGATTGCCGTATTATTTCGTTTTAATTTATTTTACCTGGAAGGCTTCTTATAATTGACACGGGCGAAGCCGGGTAGTTCTGCTAGTTAATATTCCTCAGACACATTTTTCTTTTTTAATAAGTCATATTATAGTGTACTTCAAGTTATTTCTGGATTATTTCGTAACAGTAGAACGACCAGCAGCATTCAATTTAGTTGTGAACAAATTAATAATTTTTCATTCAAAACTGATTTTTTTTGTATAAAATAAACTAACATATACGACGATACGTAGACATTTAAACGAGAAGACTGGAAACCATGTCCGATATCCTTAGATACTAAAAAGGATTGAGGAGATGACATGGTGCACGTTTTATAAACAGATGCACAAAAAAGAAACAATAAAGGGGTGGGGGGGGGGGGTACGACTTAGTTTCTTGATTATAGCAGAAATGAAAAATACAGATAAAATTAAATTAAAAAAAACAACAACTTTTAGCTGTTAAAAAATTAAATTTATAACTTAGACAAAATTGAATTAAACAATAAACTGAATAATATGAAATAAATAAAAGAAGGACGCCTAATACCCTCAAATAGATGAAGCTGTCCAGGGTGCACGCAGAAATCAATCTTCAAAAATGCTCTTTGCGACACCATAACAGGCTCACAACGACTGAGAAAGACAATTTCGGCGGTGCAAAAAATGTTAGCTTTGAAATTAAAATAAATTAGAAATTTAAACTGGTTTAAAATGATAAAGAATCTAAGCCGTATCCGAATTTCATCCGTGAACTCGATGAAGTGATTGTCCGCGCTGCCAGCTCGCGGTCTATAATATAAGGTTACATGGGGCAACTGGGCCTTGATTTTACTGTGTGACTCTGGAAATTCTGGCAATTAAGCTTGCAAAGGATTCATTTGAATTAAAGTCTGAACTTTTGTGAATGTGTTCAGTTAGGTTCCCTCTATCAGAAAGAAAAGTTCGAAATTACATTTTAATGCCGATATATATATATATATATATATATATATATATATATATATATATTCATCTTTTTTTCCTCATGGGTCCAGTTGCCCCATAAAAATGGGATGTTCCAGACGCGGTTTCTTTTTCTTTTTTATTGTATTGGGTATTAGGTCCCGTTTTAAAAAGTGTAAACAACTAAAGCAAATTTAAACCAGGCAGATCTTGTACATTATATATCAGCTAAAGGGCGTTGTAAGGGAAACCTTTACTGTCAATGCGTCTCAAATGGCACTAAAGTGAATATATTAGATTTATTTACACAAAAAAACACAAAATTAAGTAAGTACTTATGTACTTTAGTATAGGTAATGAGTATAAAAGTTACACGCGTATTTTAAGGAAAAAACATAACAAGATAAATCTATGACCAATTTGCTACGCAAGTACTTAAGTATGTCATTCTCTTTTTTATTTACCACAATGAAAGTTTGATAGGTCCAATAAATCTGTGGATAATGTAGCATATTTTTATATCGAACAGAATTATTAACCATTTGGAAAAATGGTTATTTTTCTCGTCAGCGTAGGAAATCAAAAGCATAGCTGAACGTTTTCATTGGTTTAATCCGCAATTTATTCGTTATCTGATTGGTATATACAGTAATCTGTATTTCCCTTTGGTTTCAACAACGATGGACAACAGAGTGTTGCCACTATGACAAAAAAGTAATAAAAACTACAAAAAAAACTTAATAACTGAGAAACAGATTGAGATACAGCTTTCAAACAAATTGCATTTAAAAGTACATTTTTTTCTCTACCCGACGGTATAAAAAGCAATATTGTCGGATGTTTAGAAGTTTAAGAATGAAATTTTATTTAAAATTGGTCGTGAGATTTTTTGGAAATCTGATGATAGAAATGCCTTTTCCCGAACAGCCAATGAAATGCTTGGCTATTACGTAAGTTTCATACGAAATCTGACGAGTCGCAGGCGATTTTTCTTGCTTGAAATTTTTACGTGTAATAACACTATTAATCTTTAATTCATGGCGTACGTAATGTATGACCAGCTCCGTAGAAGTTTAAAAATGTACAGTACCGAAAATTGTAAAACTGAACTTTCTTTTAAAATGTGTTCATGATGGATCCAGGAATTTTATCGTTTAATCCATGGTGTACGTAATGTAGGATCAACTCCGTGCGCTTTTTTATGTCTTAAATTTTAGTCTTTGAAAAAATCATTTCCCAAATGGTCGTTGTAAATTTTAAATTGCTTATTTTTTTTTTATTCTTTTCGATAATTTTTTAATAATCTCACTTTGCCTTATGTGCGCCTCTTCATCTATATCGTAAAAATTCCAGCTGTAGCTATCACACTTAAGAAATTTCGTTTGATAACCCCAACATGCTTTTTTAAAGTTTTATTATGTAATTTTAATAAGACATTATGTAATTTTCTTTATTGCAAGCATAAAAAAACAACAACAACAACAAAAAAAACAATGGAGTAATTAATCTACCGTAGTAAGAGAAACTCAAAAAGATATTTATAACTGTTGGTGTGACTGGATCCCGTATGGCCCAGTTACCATTGATACATGTCCCAGTTACCCCGTTCTTGAAAAATTTATGAGTTAACTGGAAAACCGGCAATACATTTGAAACAGGAAGTATATAGTATGTATAGATACGTAATAATGTTAATATATTTATTTGTCCAATCATTAAATAAAAAGATTGTTTAATAAAACTTCTTACCGTATTTTAATAAAATGTCGAGGAGGTTCAGCCAAATGGACGTCGTCGTTTTTTTTTGAAAAAAGAAACCTACATTTTCTGCAACATATTACAGCAAAGGCAGAGCTATGATTGGACTGACACATGCTGTTTTAAGAAGTAGAGATGAGGTGCAAATTGACAAAAGCTAAAAGTAAAAAAAAAAAAAAAACAGCGACGGTTTTTCATGAAAAAGCCTATGGCCTAGTTGCCTCGTGGGTCCAGTTACGCCAGCTTACCTTTATAAGTTAAAAATCTTAAATAAAAATTCTGGTGTAATTTTTTTTTTATATAAAACCTGCGTAAAATGTTCGATTGCTATAGTGTAAAATAATTGTATTATAAAAACATGAATGTTTCTTTCAAATTTATTCTTTAATGTCGAATGAAATTTTCAACAGCAACGGAACAAATTAATCATGATAAATGAAATTATTTATCTTCCATTTATAACCAATCATTTAGGAAAAACAATAAATAGAAAAAAAAATATTTTGCATGTATATAAACTATTATTCCTGATGCAACTCTGACAGAATTTATTACAGGAAATTCCACGTAAACTCAATTTCAGAATTAATGAAAACAAAACTATATGTGAAAAATCATGTTTCTATGCCAGATAATCCAATTTTAATTATTTAAACACAATCAACCGATTTGTAAAAAAAAAAAAAAAAAAAAAAAAAAAAAAAAAAAAAACGAGTAGTAATTTTTGCTACTGGTTGAAAATGCTTCTAGACCGGGACTCAACTCAGAACCCTTTGTTTTAATTGCCGATGCTGTTTCAATTGCGGGGTCTGAACGGCATCCCATTCAACACAGTATTCACTCAGAAACCATTCAATATGGACATCTACTCTGTTTTTTAACACGTTAAACTCCTAACTGACAAGCCCGTGTTAATACGTTCACTAAGCTCCAGGTTTCACTGCAATACAAGCAATATTTAAAGTAATACAATTCTATTGATTTAATGTATTTTTAATACATTGAACAATGATTAATACTTCCAAGGATTGCATCCATATTCGTTATTAATTTCTTTTTTATAAAACGTTCAAAGAATCATTTTTTTTTTTTTAGCATTTGAAACAAAATTCAGAGAAAACAACATTACAGTTTTACAATTTTCCAAGACAGTCGGAGGAAGCACCATGTCAGTCACCGGTGATTGACACCGAACATTTCGTTTAGAATATGTCATTCACCGATGACAGACAATCTAAAATATGACATGAAACTAAAAATATATATATTGTTTCAATTAATTACGGAAAATTTATTTAAAGTTTACTTACTTTTTTTATTTATTACAAGATTATACTTTCTTAAAAATTACTTAAATCATTGTAATGTTTTCAGCTTCAGTGTCAGTCACTGTGGCGCACAACGTGTTAAACAGCTCGCTAGAATAAACCGCAGGTAAAGGAATTTCAATAAATTATGTATGTGTAATTACACTATTTGCTTCGACACAATCATGTGATTGGTACACATATTATACTAGTACTAATTTTACTAGCTGGGAATTGAGTTTATTGACAGTTGAAAAATTACTACAAATATGATTTATTTATCAATCACTTGCTTGGGTTTAATTAATTCGTGTGTAATCACGCAGCCGTTGTTTTTTTGGAACGCCTTTATATGCGGTTTATTATTGCGAGCTCTTTAAGGTCATCGCTCCCTGGTGCTCCGTTTTGTCCCCTTTTATGCATGGCAATCGAATATAATTACAATTTCTATAAAATAATGTTATACTCCGAAGTCAAAAATTCGAACTAATGCAAATAAAATAAAAATCTTGTCTGAAGCCAAATGGGAGAAGAAATAATTCAGTAATTATTAACAACACTGCATTAATACTCAGTAGCGAAGAGGATAGAGTAACTAAGCAGCTGTCCTTAGCAAATGGTTTCTGAATGGCTATTGTGTTGGCTGGGATACGTCTACATAACTCAATTGGACGAGCTCTGGCAGTTACAGTAAAAATTTGTGGTTTAGCTCTCTGACCTAGACACATTTTTCCTCAGACTACTCACAGATATTCCAAACCTGACTACGCTTAGCAATAAATAAATAAAATATGTCACAAGTTTTACAATTAAAGTGTCGTGAAATTAATATCATACTTTGTGTCGTTATATGATTGCAGGATTTCTTAATGTTTAACCCTCTAATGCCCATGGTAGCATATATGCTGCAACCAGTGTTTCGAATTTAGTGGATGTTTTAATTTGGATATTCCAAATACAATCCAGAAATTTAAAACAGCAATAGATGCTTAATTTAATAACAGACATTCGGTATCAAAAACCTGGCTAGAAAATTCTATACTACTTTGTATGATCTTCCTAATGATATCGTAGCAGAGCTACTAGACTACGACGCCTTTGAGCCCCATCATCGCAAGCGCCTTAAGTATTCCATAATTAATGACTCGCAGTGAGCTTTTTGTTCACCGCTTCAACATTGCTTTCTGTCTATTTTTTATACACTGCTCAAAAAAATTAGGGGAGCAAGCAAAAAAGTGAAGAGAGCAGTGCAAGACAGTCATGTATGGGCATAAAATGGATAATACACGTTTATCAATGCGCAATACAGAAAAAAGACGCAAAAAAATTGTAAGGGAGCTTTTATTCTTTGAAAAGATGAAAAGAACATGAAAAGATGGTTAGGGCAACAACTTGTTTTCATGTAAATGATAAAAATAAAGTATTGTTTAGAAATGATGCAAGATTTTTAATATGACATGTGGTCTCCTCGAACAGCTAAGACTGCTGCACATCTGTTTTCTATGGATGCGATGAAGTTATTGATAAGACTTTGGGGAATACTGTTCCACTGTTCAAGAATTGCAATCTCCAAGTCCCGGACAGTAAAAGGAGGCCACGATCTCGCAGCAATGCGTTATCTGAGTATGTCCCAAACATGCTCGATCGGATTTAGGTCAGGAGAGCATGCTGGTCATTCCATACGTTGTGTAGTTTTAGCTTCAAGCATATTTTCCACAAGACGAACTGTATGAAGTCTGGCATTATCATGCATGGAAAAAAAGAAATCACTTAATTTCTGCAACATAAAATGCGGCATGAGGTCTCAGTATCTCGTCTGTATAACTTCGGATCGTCAAAGTGCCATTCCGAATGATATGCAGGCCCGTACGTCCACCTATGCTGATTCCAGGCAATAGCATCAACCCACCTCGTCTGTAATGTGATCTTTCACGAACGAATGTGGGATTATTTTGAGTGCTTCTTTCTCTTCATTCCAAAACACATCAGATGTCATATACAGACTGAATCGGGACTCGTCTGTAAAAAGAATTTGTCTCCAACAACGTTGCCTCAAAACTCGATGTTCAGTTCCCCAAATTCTTTGGGCCGCACAGTGCCTTGAGGTCAACGGAATACAGACCATTGGCATACGTGCATAGAGACTATCCTGGTGAAGCCTATTTCGGACTGTTTGTCTGGACACCTTTCGTTCTGTGGTCATGTACAACTGTGTTTGCAGCTGAGTAGCATTGTCCATTCCGTCTCGACGAGCTGTTAAAAGGATATATTGGTCATCAGTTTCTGTGCTAGCACATTTTCGACCTTGCACTTGTCGATGACTACCATTCCATGTGTCTTGGAATCGATTCACATACTTTGAAGGGCACTTCTTGCGACTCCAACAACGTCCACTATACTTCGCTGTGTTTCACCAAAATCAACTGTCCCAAAAACAAGCCAAGTCATGGATTGCGGTAAATCATGTTGTTGTGACATTTTCAAGCCACCTTTTCTCAAAATACAAGCTGAGCAATTGAATTTTACAACTGCGGCAGTGAAATAGGCGTTTCTGCAAAATCTCGATTTCTGCACTTCTCTCCTTTTTCTAGTTTTTGACGTCATAAACTTTAATTTACATGGGAATTTTTCTTTATCTGTTTTCTACAACACTTTAAATTACGGACGTTTTATTTTACGTTACTTATCGGTGTAAATATTTGCGTAATTTCGTTAAAACCATGTGCTCCCCTAATTGTTTTGAGCAGTGTATATTTCTAACCTTTTTTACTTAAAAAAATCTTTAAAAATACCTTATCTATATGTACTTCAATATATATAGAGAAAAAATATATCGCACAGATTAGTGCTTTCTTTGTGTAATGTGGCTTTGCTGTCTCCTTTACTGCTTTTCTTGCCCTAGCTTGGTGAGTGTTACTTCTGAACAAGTACTAACTTTGAATATTTTTCACATTTTTTTAATCTTTTTATAATAGTTCTTGCAACTACAGTTATACCTATATTTAATATAATTCTTATATCTTTATCTGTGTTTAAAGAGTTAACTTAAATTTTTTGTCTCTTAAAAATAAGTTCTTAATTTTAGACTCTATCCTTAATATTTTTTCTTATTTATTATGTAGTTTTTAACAACTACACATTTACTTTTTCCCAATGGCTCATTAATTAGTAAGTCATTAAATCTTCAGACTGGGTATTAAGCTGATAACAGCAAGGTAACTCATGAACGCTGCTCTACTGTTCAGCACTGTTCGGTCATTAAAGAAAGCGAAATTTATTATTGAAAATTTCTGGAATGAATTCAGAATCTCCGAATTATGTAGGTGCAGATTTACGGTCGCTAGTCGCCACGTGGCGACTAAATGTTTTGCTTTGGCGACTAACTTTCAGTGTCTTAGTCACCAGAGATTAATTTTCAGTGTTCCCAATCCCCGTCGTGGAATTTTGATATATTTTTTTTCTTTTGCAAATAGAAAGGCATCTGCTCTTTTAGCTAGCTGAGATCAAGTTTGACTTTGATAAAAAGTCAGGGCAGTTTTGCGATCTCAGTTACCGTCGTGAACGCTGCCCCTGTGATGCTCTGCTTTCTTGCCGAACATTATGTTCGAATATAATTCTGCGCATGTCCTATCCACTACAAAGGTTAGCAGCTACGAAGCTCGGCACATGAGCGCACTAATCGTAAAAGCATTTTTTCGAAGATTTCGTCCGAAATCAAGAGTTTAAATAATTACACCTTTACTGCAGATCGGCTCCCGAGACAGTCCAAAGTTCCCCATACGATGGACATTATTTAAGTACTTTGGATCATGGGGTCGCGAGGAGAGACGATTCCGAACTCTGAATAAAAATGAAAAAGAATGATGACAAGACAAATGAAAAATAAACAATTAAATTTAAAAAATGAAAAAACCCGACTGCGTAAAAAGCGAACTAATTAATTATTTATCATCAATGTGAAACGATTTTTATTTTCAATTCCTACTATTAGCTCACATTCTCTCTATATATATCTTGTTCAAATTTTCAATCGTTAATAAAGTACTTATTATTCATCCAATCAAGTTCAAATAATTTTTTTTTAACTTCTAGTGTGGATGACACTTTTTTGTTAATCCAGTTTTTGTCAAATATTAATTCATTAATTAAATTAAATTAATTAATTTTCGATAATCGAGAGAGCCCTCTTCTTGATCAAGGTATTTTAAGACCGAGAGAGCCTTCTTCTTGATCATGGCATTTTAAGCGTTACTCAACAGGAAAGAAGAATGGAAGAAAAAAAATTCTCTTATTGACGTAAGTAGGAATTGACTTAAAATATTTTTTTACATTACTTGTTTATATTACTTACCTATTTTTTTATTTATTTACTTGTATTCATGACTTTTAAGTTGTGTTTAATTGTTAGTTCCTATCTATAAACACTGTTTTGATGAGGTCTATAGATTTCTATGATGATTAGAGTTGCAGTAAAGCTAGAGATCCACAATACATACACAACTTCCTGGTTGTATAATATTTTAACAGAGCTTCTGACTGTAAAACAGTCAATGAAACATCGTCTTCATTTTGAAAGACCTATCCAGTGATATCCCGCTCAATAGGATGCGTAAATTATTTTTTCGTCTCTACCGCCATTTTTTATTTTACGGCTGCCATTTTGAATTTGTAAAAACAAAACCTAGCCTATAACTATCAGGGCGTTAAGACGAATTGATAGAGAGCTTATTCATTAAAATCCATCCGGCCGTTGGGATGTTTCGAGGGTACAAAGAAATCCACATACACAGATACGCGTGAAACACATAACCCTTCTGTATCAGTCGGGTAAAAAGAAACTTGCACGAAAAAATACTTAACGCGAGGTATATTCTTGCTCTGTAAATGTTTTCTGCAAGTGCAAGATTTTCATAGAAGGAATTTTTATCACGAATTTTGTGGATTTAGCCCCTCTGTAATTTCCTTTATCACTATCTTATTCCATCTAGATATAGTGTGTAGAGTCCTGCATTGGATCGGGTTTGCGCTGCATTTTTCGTTGCGGGTCGGGTTGACTTCTACTTTTTTTGTTTCGGGTCTGTTTACTTTCATTGTTTCGGATTCCGGTTGGGTCGGGTTATGGCTGACCAGAATTTTCAAAAAAAAAAAAAAAAAAAAAAAAAGTCCAAACTATTTCTTTCAGGTTAAAACTTCATATATAATGAAACCTCCATAATGGACATTCCAGAAAATATATCTATTTAGCGAACACTTTTTCAATTCTTAACAATTATAAATTTGTAAGCTTATAAATCTGAACTGTGGGCACTGTCCAATTAAAACACACGTAATGTGTGCGCGTTCATAATTTATCAGAAATATGGCACATGTGATTTTGTGCGCATTATAAAGTAAATACTGGTAACATTTTCCATATTATGAGAGAAGAAAAAATTAATTGTACCCCAAAGATAATATAAGATAAATGATCGCATTTGTTATATATCCTTGATTAATTATTTATATTAAAAAAAAGTATTAATCATAATTAAAAATTTATTTTATGGGTGTGTCTGTTTTTAACACCTTTTTAGGTGCGTTCGTAATTGTATAAATACGTAGTATCAATAGTCATCGTTCAGTCCGTCCGTCTGTCTCTCTGTCCATCCACATATAACAGAGCAAAAACTACCAAACCGAATGATGTGAAATTTTAAATATATAGTTGTTGCAAAAATTTCTCGTGTCATTTAAAATTTTATGAAACTCGGATGTATAGTTTAATTACAGGGACAGTCAAAAGTTTTCCGTTACATTACGGCCAATGGGAAAAATTATTTCAAGTGCATTTTAATGATTTTACAGTGTTTTGATCACAGTGAAATTGATATGCACTTATGCAGTGCACTACAATATATATTCAGTACAATATGCGGTGCAAAAAATATTTATAAAACTAGCTATAGTACGAACGCACCACATTTGACACGTTTGAGGTGCAATTTCCAACTTGTTTGTTTTGTTCTTAGAATTGATTTATCATTTTTAAAGCTTTCCTTTGTTCGATTAAAAATAAATTTCTTTACATAAATAAATAGTTATTCCTAAAATATACCCTAGCAACGTACTTTAATTTATTAACTTGGCTACCCAAGTTAGAAAATGGAACCAAATATTATTAAGTTTAATTTCGGATATATAGGGAGTGGGGGAGGATTCTAATTTTTTTTCATCCATTTGTGATGTAATTTATGGGGCATGACTTATTTAAACTCTATCCTACCTTCGCTCGGTGGAGGCGTATATATTTACGTCATGATTTGCATATTCACGTACCAAATTATAGTTTAATTTATAAATGTGTTTTAATTGATTTTCCAAGGTTGACTTTATTTTCCATTCAGCAAACAATAAAATGTTCTTTTAGTACACGTGTACTTCCGTTTACTTTTTTTGTTAAGATTTTTTCATATAAACGATATTGTTTCATGAGTTTGTTTCACAATATTCCCACTAGATTTTGGTTAGCAGCCAAAGTGGCAACTGGATTTTCGGAGTTTAGGAGCCACTGGATCCTTAAAATGTTTGGGAATATGGACCTATACTGAATTACGGAATTTCAAGAACTTATTTGACCATGGGAATTAAATGATTTAGTATTCAACAAAAATAATATTGACAAAATCAATTTATACTTTACAACGAACATTGTTTTAGAGTATTTGTTCTCGGCTAATATCACTATAGAAAACTGCAAGCTATTTGTAGATTTTTATTTAAATAATTACTATCATTTAAACCCGCATGTATCATTCAGGCTTATCCTTGGAATTCGCATAGAATTTTTAAAAACAACTCTTTAAATAATGATGGTAAATGACATTAATTATGTATTATTTATTAACAATCGTTTAACAAAAGAACTGCATTTTGCCTCGAGATATGTGATCATTCTTGATAATATTCCATTACTCTGTGCTAATCGAATTTCCGTATAAACTAATTTTCTGAACTATCGCAAACAAAGCTACAAATAAGAACAACATATTTGGATATCAGATGTACTAAACCTGATAAAATATTTCTTTTCTTACAGATATGAAAAATAAACAAAAGAAAAATAATCAAAGATTAAAAGTTGATGCAGAAAATTCTAAGATTTTCTCGGAAGTAGAACAAGACAAAATATCATATCGCCTTATGGTAATATAGACAAACTGTGTGCTTTATTTACCAACAAATTTAACACCACTACAAACGTATTTGCGAAATGATAATTGCCGAACGACTTCCATATTCATATGAAAAACAAAACCATTTTTTTATTTATCAAGTACGATATTAATACATTACTTTCGTCTGAACAGACGAAAAGAAAGATTTAAGTTATAGTGGAATTACTATTTTCTTTTAGATACGTTTGATATTTATTAACAATAATTTAATTGTGTTAACTAAAAAAAATATATATTTTTTTAAATGTTATTCAACGGCAATTTGCCAAATTATTTCTACTTTGTATACATAAAATTCTAATGAAACAATTTATGAAACGACTTTATGAAACGATTTTATGAAACAACTGATTAAACGACTGATTATGTTTCAAGGCTATTTCTCCTAAAACATGGAAGGTTTGCGGTGAAACTGACACAAATTATCTGATCAGCGGATGTCAAAAATGTTATAAGAATTTTTAAATTCGGATTAGTTTTCGAGATATTATTTTTTTGCTAATTTTAATGATATTTCTCTAATGATGGCAACACAATTATAATACAATAAAAAGTTTATTTTTATAAAATTTTATAGTAGTTTTTAAAACTACAGTTAGACTTTTTAAGCCCAATGGCTCATTCATTATAAGACAATCATCCATAGACTGGGCGTAAAGTTGCTGACAACGCGGAAGCCCCTCAAAGTGCAAAGACTCTTAGGCCACTGTTAAGCCACTTTAAATAAAAGATATATTAAACTTGGAGAATTTTTACACGCAAAATTAAGCATTTTTTGCATTCTATAGAAATACTTCGTTGAATAGATTACACATTACCGGATTTTTCCTAGATAATTTTTTAATAGAATCTAATCCGTTACATGCTCAAAATCATCATACATATTTATTTTTTTTGCATTAATTCAAAATGGTTTTGTGTGTTTATTACTAATAGAAACATTGTCGCATATTTTATGAATTAAAAAAAAAGACTGTTCAAGAATAATTTTGTTTATTTAATGGCAACATTAAGCTTATTAAATCCGAGTTGGAAGTTTTTTCTTGAGGCAGTTTAATACATTAGCATATTTTTGTTTTTTGATTTTTTGGTGTATCTATTTTAAAAGTCGAGAGAAAAAACTAAAAGTAAAATGACGCGATCGTTTTTTTATTTCTTTCTCGTAACTTTTTGTAATTTTTTATTTGCTTGCGTGTCTAATTTAATGTATTCAGTGAGGCATTTTAAATGTAATTGAAACAATGTATATTTTAGCAGTATTTTCCTAGACATATAAGCATATAAAACCAATTTTTTGTGAATTTTAACAGTGAATAGGATGTTTAAGAGCTTATAAATACTCGAAAAGTACAGGATGCCCAGTAATTAACCAAAAATATTAATCTTCAGTAAATGTTTAGTAGGACGTCATTGTGACGTAACATTTGGTGGCGTAACACTACGCGTTTTATAATTTACGAAACCAGAACAAACAAACCCTAATAGACTCCACCCATTTGAATTCTGCTGGAGCAACATGACAAGGGATTGATTGGCCTGCCTATTATTCTGATTTGAACCCCCTGGACTATTTTCTGTGGAACTACTTGAAGGACAATGTGTTCCAAAATCCTCCACAATCATTAGATGTGTTCCGACAATCCATTTCTGCTGAATTTTTGGGCATCGCACGGCCAACTATTCGTTCAGTTTTGGACAACTTTGATCTTGGGCTTCGCCATATTGTTGCAAGTATTGGGAAGCATATCAAAAATCTTGTGCATTAAATCGGACTAAATGTACTTATTTGTGAAGTAAATAGTTTTCTTTTATCTCTTCTCAAACATTTTTACAAAACAATTCAAATGTTTGGTTAATTACTAGGCACCCTGTATCTTTTTTTAAATGTGTATTGCTATGTCAGACATTATTGCAGATTGTGAAATTTCTAAAATTCATATAGTGCTTAAAAAGTAACATATTGTGCCCTTCCATATGTGTTTTAAACTATGAATATGTTTAAATTTAGTATTTTAGTATATTAATATAACTTTTAACACGTTTAAACAAATAAGCATGTAAAAAAAAAATTTTTTTTTTGCATTTTAACAGTGAATAAAATGTTTAAGATATTGCAAATATGCGAAATATATTTTTAAATAAGTATTTCTATGACATACATTATTGTAGATTGTCAAATTTCTAAAATTCATATATTGATTAATGTTGTCCCATATCCTGCTCTTCCATGTATTTTTTAAAACAATAAATTTAGTATTTCAGTATCTTAATTTGACTTTTAACACAAATAATAGTTTATGTCTTTCTAGAAGAAGAAATTAAAAAGAATATTAACGTTGTTTAAAATTAAAGAAGAAAGTTCTACCTGGACTTGAGCCACATAAAATCATCTTAGGGTCTCTCATAAAATGTCTCCTTATATATGACATACAGTTGAGACACAAAAATAACTATATATAGATAACATGGACCATATTATTTTGCCTGTACCTTAACCAGAAACATAATGTTTAAATCTGCACAGAGCTGTCTATACTTTCGAGTGGCAAAGATGAAAAAGACGAATTAATGCAAAGGCGGCTGAAAATTAAGTATTTCTTTTGCAATTTCTAACTGCCCGTTTTACGCGACCGGACAGATTACTTGATCTGAAAAGTTTCTAATACCCTACTGTGTAACAAATGGAAAAAAGAAATTTAAATAAATCCATTGCTACATTTCTTTCCGGTAGCAATATTTTTAATTTAATTTCATTTATTGTATTTTCAAACTTCTTAAAACTTATTATAAATAAATTTTAATTATAGAGTTTAATTTATATATAATTTTAACTTTATCTTTAACTGCTTATTTTAATTTATATTAATATTTTTATATTCTTAACTTTAACTTTCAATTCTGATTAGAAGCATTTTTTATTTTAAATTTTAATTTTAATTTAAATTTTAAATTTATATTTTACTTCTACATTTAATTTATATTAAATTTTTTGTATTCTCTACTTTAACTCTTACTTCCGAGTAGAACCATTTTTTATATATTTAACTGCAAATATATAAGTGCCATATAAATTTGTGAAATATATTATCTGAAAGTCTCAAATAAAAATTATTCTTTATGTGTACATTTTATAATGAATTCAGCCTAGTATTTTAGTGCAGTATAGTAGTCTAGAGTAGTAGTCTTGTGTAGTCTAGTTACCGAAACGTCAGTGAAGACTTACTGTGGAGACACGAAAAGTTTTGGTTTCTGTTAGTCTGTCTGTGTGTTAGTCTGTCTGTTCCGCGATAACTGCCGTAAAAAGCATCAGATTATCTTAAAATTAAGGATGCATGTTGGTGATATCCCCGGATTTAGCTGTATAGTTTTTGGTTAAATTTGGTTCATTCGTTCGGAATATATAGAACATTTTATTTTGCGACTTAATGCTTTCCTACAGCAATTCAGACGATTTTTCCATTTTTAGTTGTTGAAAAGAAATGGCTCATATGATTGAAGGATTTAAATGCTAAACTAGTAAATCTGCAGATCAGGAGCCTCAACGTCAGCTCTACAATTCATTGTGTTTAGCACCCTTTGAGTAATATTAATCTTTCTACAAAAAACGAAATTTAAAGTTTTGAAATTACATAAACATTTATAAAACGAAAAAATATTTCGAAGGTTTCTGACATTAGAAGCGTTAAATTAAACCCCTTGTTATGTAATGGTATTCTGAAAATCTCATGAGCTACTTATTCTGGTAATTTTTAGATAATAAAGTAGATTTCTTCAGGGGGGCTCTGCCCCCCTGAACCCCTTCGTAGTGTAATTTAATTTACATTTGTAATTATCAATTAATTGTGTTAATGTCCTTTAGTAAATTCTACCAATAGACGGAAACGTACATGAATTCTTTTCTACAGCCCTGTATATTACGTGAAGATTTTTACGCGTCGTCTATAACATTTAAATTTAATGCAGACAAAAAACCCTCTTAAAACTGTTCATATCACATTTCCGGGGATTAGTATGCATAGTGTGCACATTATATCCAGTTTCTGCGGAGCCCTGTATATGGTTCTATTTAAATTCTGCAAACATTTGTTAGTATACTAAATGCCATTGGGCTGGGAAATACATAACTCAAATTAAAAAAAAACACACTGAAGCAATTCGCGCTCATTTTCATTTATACTTACGAATTCATTTGTGTGTCCCTGTACATGATCTATACAATATTTGAGCACTACTTATTAGGCACAAATTTACTTAACGTTAAAACGCACACCATAATCGAAAATGCTCTTCAGCAATCATCCCTAATAGACGAGAACTGTATCCGAAATTTTTTATGTGACCCTATAAATGAACGATAAATACGATACAAATCATATTCAAGCTTCTTGTAGTCAACCACAGTAATGTAATTTAATTTCATAATGTTTGAATTAGTGCAACACAAATTAACACACTGACGATAGGCAATTTAATTAAATCTGGGTTTAAAAACAGTAGAAGCTCCTCCCTCTTCTGAAAGTGTCTCGGAAATTGGTTTCTGAGATATGTTTTTCATGTTTATGCAGCAGTAAATATCTTTCAATGTACGGATGTAATATAGAATGTCTTACAATCTATAAAAAATATGGACAACACAATATAAATGTCTTTTCTGTAAGGTAGAAGTCACTCCCTTAGCCAATGATGTATTCTGAATAAAAACGAGAATTCTCGTTTCCCGTCGCTAATGTGTTAAAATAAGCTGTGAAGAGTTTTTTTTCCCCCGTAGACCACATTTTAATCGACCACTTTTGTGTGACCCTGAAAAAAACATATGCTTTGCACCCCATATACTACAAAAATGTTTCAAAAATACATATCAATTTTATTATTTTGTAACAGAGTAACATCATTAAAAAACACCACAAAAGGATTTTCTTCGAAGATTGTAATATTATGAATACTTTTGATTTCCTTGTACGCATGCTGTAAGTGCTACCCATAACATATTTTATTGTAACCAGGTTCTAGTGCACCTTAATAAAGCATATAAATTTCATTACGTTTAAAATTGTGTAACATTATTAAAATACACCGCAGACGATTTTTCCCAAAGACTATAATGTAACGGAATAGTTTTGAGAGCCCCTGTAATTAAGCTATGAATGCTACACTCTTCATTTTTAATACCAAACATACTTTGGCAAACCTCAATAACGTATATCAATTACATGTAATCCCGACTATGTTTACGCGAGTTAGAGCACGTTGAGAAACACGGCAGGCAACAGATAGAAAAACTGAAGTCATAAATACTTTTCATCCATGTTGGAAAATGTTAAAAAGGATTTACATGCCTTTAACTGTACTTTTTTTTCACTTATAGCATGGTTAAACATTAGTTTAAACATCCTAATCCATGCGATAGCAATAACATATTAAAAGCCCCCCAAAATATGCATATCTGGAGATCTATAAATCTACTGGAAAATAATTCATTATCGTGCCCACTGTTAATTGCATAAATTGCATCGATTTGGCGCGATAAAATATTTTTTGTGATAGCCTTTTAATTGTACCTGCAACAAAATTAACGTAATTTACTAACTTCATTCATATTTGACGCAATGATAGGCTACGAATAACAGTCGCTAGGCAACGAAGAAAAGGAAAAAAAAAGAAATATGTATCATGTAAAACAAGAAAATTAATTTAAAAATTCTTTATATTATTGGAATACATGTATAAATGTCCTCAAAACATTATACACGTAAATAAAAAAATCTGATAGATATATTGATAAAACTTCAATATAATAGGAATAATTTAAAACCCTTATTTGGAATTTTAGTATCCATAATTTGACATTTAAATCCATTAATCAAACGTGCCATTTTCTTTCAACAAATGGAAATTTGAAAATCGTCTGACTTGCCGTAGAAAAGCATTATAAAAAAAAATAAAATCTTCCATATTTTCCGAACGAATGAACCAAATTTAACCAAAAACTATACAGCTACGTCCGGTATCTCACGAATATGCCCAATTAATTTCAAGCTGATCGGGTGCTTTTTGCGGCAGTTATCGCGGAACAGACAGACAGACGGACAGACAGACAGACAGACAAACGGAAATCAAAACTTTTCGTGTCTCCACAGTAAGCCTTCACTGACGTTTCGGCAATTAAGGATGATGAAATTTCCTAATTAGAACCATACATTATTCATATTAGTTTGAAATTTTGTGTATACATTTGTCAGAGTTTTTAAATTCGATGTGTAACTTTTATGGAGGGATTTTATATATGTGTTTCAATAATATAAAATATTATTTTTAATATAATTTTTCTTTTTAAGCACATATTTAATTGTTTTTATTATCTTTTAACTGTTACCTAGCAGCGATCTACACCTAAAAATATCGTAAATGTGAAAGTATGTGTAATTGTTCGAAGTTAAATCAAAGTCAAAAGGGACGAATTAATGTCTTTGTGTCTTTACATATAGATGGAATTTACCGCAGAAATAAAGAAAGACTATGTTCTATTTATTTTGTTCAAATATTTTTCTTTTAAATTAAAAAGCTCATTATTTTCATAAGGAATAAATCGACATTTTGCTATGAAATTTAACAATCTTTTTTTTTTTTTTTTTCCATTGCATCGAAAATTCAATCCCGGAATAAAAATTTATCCTAAACAGTTAATTTTGATTTGAAAGATTTTTATGTGCGAGAGGAAAATGAAATAAAAAATAGACATGAATACGCCTTCATATTAGAAATAAAGTGAAAATACGAAAAGAAGGTGAATTTGATCTCATATATCAAAAATAAAACCAATACGCTTTGAAGTTGAAATAAAAGGGGTTTGTGTTATGATATTAATTCTTATTATAAAAAAAAAAATGTTACTAATATCTCATGGTTTATCGTCTGCACACAGCTAACAGAAATGTTAATTCTTAATCGAAAATTCCAATGAGAAAAAAAAAAAACTTTTGAAAAGCAAATATATAATAAATATCAAAATTATGCACCTCAAAATTATCGTTGTCGAAAATGACGTCATTGTATCGGGAAATAAATATTTTCATCCTTAAAAACCAAGCATTAATTAGATTGCCTGAAAAAAATGTTTTTTGACGGGTGTTACTTCTTAATGCCGCCTCATTTCAGAAAATATGAATGAAAATTATTTTACTTTTAAAGGAAATTACATTTTCATTCATAAAACCTAAACGTTTAATATAATTGCGTCAATGTAAATCATTTTCTGTGTTACCAGTATTGAAAAATAAGGCTCGGAAGTGTAAAAATAAATTTGTGCTAACCATTATTGTTGCTAAAATTTGTGCTAACCAAGATTTGTGCTAACCATTAGTGCCATCAATAAAAATTTACGTATGTAAATTAATAAGACCACGGGGGGGTTCAGGGGGGCTCCGCCCCCCTGAAGATATCTACTTTATTATATACCAGAATTAACAGCTCATGAAAATTTCGAAATATCCTTCCATAACGTTTTTAATTTAATGCTTCGCTTCTAATGCCTGAAAATTTCGTATTTTTTATTCTTATAAATAATTACATAATTTGAAAACTTTAAATTGCGGTTTGCAGGAAACTGAATATTACCAATGTGTGTCTAAAAACAATGACTTGCAGAGCTGACGTTGAAGCTCCTGATCTGCAGATTTACTAGTAGTATTTATGTGTTTTAATTTATGCTGTGTATCGATGGAATAGTAATTGCAGAAACGTCAGTGAAGGCTTACTGTAGAGACACGAAAAGTTTTGGTTTCTGTTAGTCTGTCTGTTCCGCGATAACTGCCGCAAAAAGCATCCGATCGGCTTGAAATTCACTGGGCATGTTGATGAGGTAACCGGACTTAGCTGTATAGTTTTTGGTCAAATTTGGTTCATTCGTTCGGGAAATATGGAACATTTTATTTTGCTTTATAATGCTTTTCTATGGCAAGTCAGACGATTTTCAGATTTTCATTTGTTGATAGAAATGGCTCATATGAAAAATGGATTTAAATGGTAAATTTTTGATGCTGAAAGTTTTAAATAAGATCATTAAATTATTCCAATTAGTTTGAAATTTTGTCAATATATTTGCGAGATTTTTTAAATTAGATTTATAATATTGGGGGGGGGGGGTGATTTTATGCATGTTTTCCAATAATATAAAGGATTTTGTTTTATCAATTTGACATAATGCATATTTCATTTTTTTCCTTTTCTTTTATCTGTTGCCTAGCAACGTATTTGGTCCTAATAATATTAGTATAATTGCGTGTATAATGTTTGAGTAAAGCCAACGTCAAAAGGGATGAATTAATGTATTTGTATCTTTGCATATAGATGGATTTTTGCCCAGAAATAAAAATAGGCAATATTTCATTTATTTTATTTATTTTATTCAAATATTTTTATTCAAATAATTAAAAATACAAAAGTTCATTATTTTCATAGATAATAACGTAACATTTTCCCATAACATTTACGAATATTTCTTTAATTGTTGCCAAGAAAATCAAAACCCGGAATAATATTTTCTTTTAAAAAATTTCAATTGAAATGTTTTGTCGTGAAACAGGAAAATGAAAAATAAAATTAAGAATAGAAAAATTAATATGGCGGCATATTGGAAATAAAAAGAAAACTCTCGAGTATTTCTTATTATAACAAGATGAAAAGTTTTGAGTAAGTACGTAGAGCAGGTGAATTAGACGTCATTTATCGAAAACAAAGATGCTGGAATAAAAAGATCTTGGGTAAAATAAAACTAACTATTATTCACGGAGGAAAGAGATAGATGTAGATACAGTATGTCGTAAAAACAGTTTGCAATACGATGTGCGTTATCGCTCAGATTATATGCCCTCATTCGATCCAAACAAAACAAGCACGTGGAACCGGGACCGAATTCTTTGACTTCATCCGTGCATTTTTTCTGTAAAATGAAAATGATCTGCTTATATTTAAGCGATAAGCATTCTAAGGTAGCATTTCATTGTATTATGAATTAAAAACTGTATTACTAAAAATATTATTCTGTTTTTTTTTTTATTTCTTTTAACCATTTGGAAAAATGGTTATTGTTCTCTGTCAGAGTAGGAAATCAAAAGCATATCTGAACGTTTTCATTGGTTTAATCCGCAATTTATTTGTTATCTGATTGGTATATACAGTAATATGTATTTCCTTTTAGTTTCAACAACGATGAACAGGAGAGTGTTGCCACTATGACAAAAAAGTAACAAAAACTACAAAAAAATTAATAAATCAGAAACAAATTGAGATACAGCTTTCAAACAAATTGCATTTAAAAGTACATTTTTTTCTCTATCCGACGGTATAAAAAGTAATATTGTCGGATGTTTAAAAGTTTAAGAATGAAATTTCATTTAAAATGTGTCGTCAGATTTCCAAGAAATCTGACGATGGAAAAAACTTTTCCCGAACAGCCAATTAAATGCTTGGATAATTCGTAAGTTTTAGGTGGATAATACATAGTAATAACACTATTAATGTTTAATTTATGGCGTACGTAATGTAGGATCAACTCCGTGCGATTTTTTATGTCTTAAATTTTAGTCTTTGAAAAAGCATTTTCCAAATGGTCGTTGTAATTTGTTAAATTGCTTTTTTTTAATTTTTTTTAATTTTTAGTTTTTTAACCATTTAGAAAAATGGTTATTGTTCTCGTCATGGTAGGAAATCGAAAGCATATCTGAAGGTTTATTGGTTTAATCCGCATTTTATCCGTTTCCCGATTGGTCTATACAGTAATGTGTATTTCCCTTTACTTTCAACGAAGATGGATTCCTTCTGTTGCCACTGACAAAAAAGAAGCTACAAAAAAATTAATAACTCAGAAACAAATTGAGATACAGCTTTCAAACAAATTGTGAAAGTACATTTTTTTCTCTATCCGACGGTGTAAAAAGTAATATTGTCGGATGTTTAGAAGTTTAAGAATGAAATTTCATTTAAAATTGGTAGTCAGATTTCTTGGAAATCTGACAATGGAAAAGCCTTTTCCGGAACAGCCAATGAAATGCTTGAATAATACGTACGTTTCAGGTGGATAATAACTAACGAAAATGAAAGAAAATGAATAACAATTTCTGCCAAAGGGTTAATTTTAATTTGTAAGATTTTCACGTGCAAAAGAAAAATGGAATAAGCCAATTAAAAATAAAAAAATGATAAATAGGGCAGGAATGAATACATATAAATATTTGACACCAAATACGAGTCGCAGGCGATTTTTGTCGTTTGAAATTTTTACGTGTAATAACACTATTAATATTTAATTCATGGCGTACGTAATGTATGATCAACTCCGTGCGATTTTTCATGTCTTAAATTTTAGTCTTTGAAAAAATTATTTTCCAAATGGTCGTTGCAATTTGTTAAATTGCTCTTTTTTTTTTTTTTTTTTAAGCACGTCGATTGTTGTGCCAAATGTAGCGAATTTTATGGTTACATTTTTGGCCACACTTCAAGATTTATTGTCTGTGTACGGTTAACATGAATATTTTATTTTAAATTTAAATTTTATTAATTTATAAAAAAAACTTATGCTTATCCTTATAAATCACAGCGTAAAAAAAAGCTAAGATATACTATAACCATCCGCACAATCAATAAAAAACTACGAATGTAAATTTAAATAGACTACGGGAGAAATGCAATTTTTGATTTAAAAAGTTACCAGAATAAGTAGCTCATCAGAATTTCAGAACATCAATGTACAATCATTTGTTTAACACTTTTAATTTCTGAAACTTTACGAAGTATCTTGTATGCTTATAAATATTTATGTAATTTGAAAACTTTAAAAAGCGATTTGTAGGAAGTTGAATATTACGCAATGCGTGTTAAAAAACAATGACTTGCAAAGATGACGTTGAGGCTCCTGATCTGCAGATTTACTAGTTTATTTATTGTAGTCCCGACATCAAGTGCTGTCTGACTGCTTATCGAAGACATTTCCCAACATGATTTAAAAGTGAGAAATTACCGGGCTGTGACTGTCGGCCAGAATTGTTTAGCTGTTAGAGCATCAGCACGGTACGCTCTAATTCCAGGTTCGACTCCTGAACCCGGCTAATTTTTATGTTCGTGTTAGGTATAATGTATTAAATGTGTGAAAGTCTGAAATAATGTTTTTTTTTTCAATGTATCCTTAATAATGAATTTGGAGGTTAATTTATATGCTTCAATATATAATGTGCATCTACGGAATATTCACTTATTCTTCGTTGATCAGTCATCCAGTGCTGCCTGACTGCTGGCCAGTGACGTTCTCAGCATAGTTTAAAAGTGAGAAATGACTTGCTGGGAAATGGGCCAAATTAGCTTAATGCTTAGAACAGCGCGGTACGCTGTAGTCCCTGGTTTGATTCCTGGACCCGGCTACATTTTCTTCCCTGTTCCTGTTAATGTATTAATTACGTAAATGTCTGAAATAAAAATTATTCCTTATGTAATTTGCTTTATGTTTGAAAATTAACTTAGCAAAAGTTAAAATTATAGCATGATTCCCGGTACAGAGTTAACAGTCCTGAAAAGAGTCTAGGTTTTATCCAATGAGGAATATGTCTTTGATGTATTATTACAATTACATTCCCAAATCATGTAAGTAAATTTAGCATATCTCAAGTGAAATTTAAAATGGTTTTGAATTGCAACAATATGCTCTTCTATTCTTTTCTGTATGGAAATTATAAAATAATGTAAAATAATATTTTAAATACAGTAGAACCTCTTTTATCCGGAACTCTATTAACCGAAACTCTCGGTTAACTGAAATCCAATTTAAAAGTTTTATTATTATTATTATTATTATCACATTCCTCGTGTGCAAGCGATCCTTTCCGAACCACGAGTACAGGTGAATATTTTTGATCCCATTTCTTAGAATTTCTTTGAATTCAACTTGAGCTTCCGTCGAGATATTTACTAGAGTAAAAATTTTCATTTTTATCATGTGTGCAAAAAGAAAACACATTAATTTAAGTATATAAGAAAGACTTCCAATCATAAATCGTGTAGAATCGGGTGTGAGTATGATAAAATAAGCTCAAGAATACGGCATTGGTATTGCAGCGGTTAGTGTTATGAAGAGTGATGCTATATATGAAGAGAGATGCTATAAAAATATAAAAATGTTATGCGGAAAGCAGCAGTAAGACTATAATACTGGTGAACAAATAGTATTAAAAAAACTTCCTGGTAGAACTTCAACGAAACGGTAATAATTGCCACAAACAAAACTTTGTTTCAAACCCTTATGAAATATGTAAAAGGTACTTACTTTCAAAATTAAAATTCAGGTAGTCCATTCTTCTTTCTATTTTGCTATTTATTTTTACTAAGCACTTGTTACCATAATAAGAAAAAGCGTACATATTTGCCCTTAATCTTAAAATTGAAACATTCTCGATTATCCGAAAATTTCAGTTTTCCGAAAGATGGTCGGTCCCAATTACTTCGGATAGTCGACTTTCTACTGTACACAGTTTTAAAATATATGATAAGTCAAATTATAATTCAAAATTTGGAATTAAAAAATGTGTTTATGACTTTACACAAATTACAAATACAAATTTTATGCAAATCTAATAAAGAAATGAAATATATTCCAGTTGTAATTTAAATTGCTTTTAAATTATAAAAGTATGTTTTTCGTGCATATAAAATTTAAAAATTTGAAATTTATATTTTAAATTCAAATTACATACACAAATAAAATACATTTCTTGTGAAATTTTGAATAAAATATAAATGATTCTCAAGCTTATGCCAAATGTATATATATATTCCAAAACATAAATTTATACATTGAAATACTTTAAACACATTTGAACAAAAAAAGATTAAAGTACAACCATTTGTATTCGATAAAATCATTTACTTAAATTTAATAGAAATTCAAAAATAATCACATTAAACTTCTGCTAGTAAAGTAGTTATGTTAGAAAATAAGATATATTCATTAATATACATTCAATCAGGTAGAACAACTACTTTTTATCCTTCACTGACGTTATCTTATTGTGCAGTATTATAATAAATGTAAGAAGTGGTTCAATATTTTCACAGTGAAAGGATTTTGTTGGATAATAATGGTTTTGTGCTAATACTTCTTCTACTTAAATATAGATAAAAAGTAGTCGGATCTGCCAATCCCAACACTTACAACTGATACATGTTACTTAAACAAAAGGCATATATATTTTACTTTATTCTATTCATATTAGAAGAAAGATTATAATAAAAAATAAAAAAATCGTCCTCCAGTGTTCGACAGATTTATACATCTTAGGCGACAGAGATCCCGAAAAACTTGTTTGTACAAATCTGTCAATCGGTTTGGCTGTATGTATGTGTCCTTTTTGTATCATCAACGAATGAAGTTATAACGTACAATTGAACCAAATTTTATGTATACGAGTTTGGTTATGTGCAGTAAGTGGCAATATAATTTGGACATATTCCGGTAGAAGGGGTGATTTAATACCAATTTTTGTGCCATTTTTATTATTTTATCATCGAAAAATTTACCAAGTTAAGCATAGAATTGTACCAAAATTCATGTTTCAAAATTCGCCTTATTCTGAAGAATTTTGGAAAAGCCCGAAAAACCTCTACCTGCGTCAATTGGTTTTCATTGTAATCCAAGATTTTACAATGCCAGAAAAACACGATATGACTAGGTTTTTTTTGGCGTAGCTATTTTGGCGCTTGTGAGTGTCACTTTTGCTTCTGTTTTCTTGTCTGACATGCTAAGCCTAACTTTTGCGTGGAAACATCTTAAATTTTAAAGAAAAGGTTATCAATCTTTTTTGTTGTTGTTGGTGTTTTAAATAGATCGCTTGACAATATGTTCTGCTAAAAAAATCAGTCTGTTTACTTTAAGAAGTACTTTTCAAAGTGATACTTTTGAGTACCGTCGAGACTACGTTGAACAGGATTTTTACTTAGACTTTTATCGTTTGAAAACATATGGTGCATAAAAAAAGTATGTATTTACTAGGGATGCGTGGGTGCTAGTTAGGTGTATTTTGATGCAATGTAGGAGAAGATATTGAATGAAATATGTATGACATTGATGGATAATAAAGCAAAAAATACGTTATTTTTATAAATATCACATACTAGCCGCCTTCGCCCGCTGCGCTGGTCGGTTTTTCTAAAGAAATCTTGAATGAAACAAAATATATCTGTGTATTTGATCATGCGTTTTAAAGCAATATGGACATTTACCTGGTGTATCCAACCGAATTGCTGAAAGCAATATGAATGTCATTACGCTATTATATCTTTTATTGAGTCATACAAAATTTAGACTGTTAAGGACCAATTTCTTTAGTTGTTCTGTTAGTGTAGAATTCGGTAAAGAACAATAGAACAATATGTAATATACTAAAAGCGTTCATGAAAAATTATCAATGCAAGTCTCATCAGAATCTGTTAATTAGACTTATTGAACAGGCTGATCGTTCATAGTAATTGGGTTCGCCTGATTTTAGAACTTTCATCTATAATTCTACAATCAAGCAACAGCAAATGATATGTGCTTTATACTAAAACATTCACTGAAAAATTAACTAACCGATCAAATTGGATCGAAATCCACTTAGCAGAATCTTTTAAAGTGGAAAATATACCGAAAACTTCCCTAAAAATGATCTAATTACAGTTTAAATCCCATAAAAATTCATTCAGTGGAACCTTTAAAAAAAGCAAATCTTACAAAATTGGGTTCATCTGATTTAGAACTTTCCCCATAGTTATTTAACTAAGCAACGTAGAACGTTATGTTTTATACTAACATATTTTCTGAAAAATTATCTAACTAACAATGTAAGTCAAAATCTATTCAGCAGAACTCAAGATATAAGCGGCCGGAATGAAATTTCTCTTTGCATTATATATATATTGAGATAGTTAAATATAACTTTCATAATCGCGTTAACTTGATTATAGAACACTCTGGGAGGTAGGGGTAAGTATATACTGCATCACTTCTGAATTTTTGAAGGAACTCCGCTCAACTTCCATAAATATATCATATATACTCTCTAGTATACCCTATCACTGTAGCGTATATCTTCCAATTTTCTTTACTGTACAACTGAGAACTTTTTCCGCATAGCTCCGTAACTAAGCAACACAGAATGATATGATAAATATTGAAAAAATCCCTGAAATATTATCTAACTTACTGTGCATTTAATTGGTTGACTTGAAATCTTTCATAATCGAGTTCACATAATTTTAAAACTCCCGTAGCAACTTAGAATGATGGTTTTTACATTAAACCATTTATAAACCAAATTTACTATTTAACAGTGTAAGTTCTACAAAATTCTGTTAAGTAGAATCTGAGTTATAGTCATATTTACAATATTTATTGCTCATTAAACCTCTTTTCTTTACATTTGAAATAAAATTAGTAACTGTTTTGGTATTTCCCTGTTATGCCAACACCATTGTCACCAAGCGTAACAGTTGGCACAAAAATGAAATGATACATTTGAAAAAATAATTATTTTGTTGGTAAAAAAAAAATGAGCATTTAAAAAATATAGCTTTTGAAAATTACAGACTTTGGCCTACCATTTTTTAAATCAATAAAAATAATAGTACTACTTGGTTATCCCATCGACCAAAAATCTATTGCTAAACTATAAGATTAAATGCCAATAATGGTTGATCGTAAATGTCACATTCACTTGACTTTAAGCAAGTTACACGTATTTACGTCACCAGGTGTTTTTTATTTCGACGTTTTAAATGTATTTTTATTAATGTTATACTTATATACTTGTTCTTTCGTTATTTAAAATAAAAATTATGTCAATTTGTATAATTTGGCGAATTGTTTGGCGATTTATATAATTTGGAGAAATTGGTTGACGGGTACCAAAATAAATACTTAAAATATAAGAATAAATAAATATTTTGCAAGTAATAAAATATAGTCAATTTAAACTGCAGTCTTGAAATTGTAAATGTCTTTTACTACTGAAGCATGGCGTACGTAATACGTACGTTTCACATTTCAGTAAACATTGCATTCTTTCAATGAGGACATCTCATGGTTTTCTGAACAAAACATTTTTATATGTATAATTCCTAACTTCTAAAATAATTTTATTGTGGCTTCCTCATCATCAGATAACTGCGAAATGGTAAAATCAATATCAGTATCAGTAATAAATATTTTCTATTCAAAAAATAACAAATTAAAAAGTTTTGAGAGATTATGATAGAATAAAATAAATTCCATCATTAAAAATTCCTGCATAAAAATGTTCACGTTCAATAATTAGCAAATGTTAATGTGTGGCACGGTTTGCAATAAAAATCGTTTGCACGATTAGGGTTGAAATAAATGGCGAGATACCATACATTTTGTCATGGTATCGCGACAAAATTAGAACGGAGAGTACCACGGTTTTTTATTTTTTAATTTATTAATTTTAGTTTTTGAGGCGTTTGAATTTTTTTTCTAATTGACGAAGTTGTTTTTATTTAACCAAAAGGATTGGTTAAAAAATTATTCCATTTGAATTTTTTCCCTTGCTATAGTAACATAATGAAAAGAATGAGTTTTTAGAAATTATCACTTGAAAAATTCAGGTTTTGGCCCAAAGATAGTGCCAAATTAGAAAAATATTAAATATCTCTCGAACTATTGGGCTTAAAAGAATTTAGTTAGTAACATTCGATTCAGCATACAAAAATACACCAAAATATGTTATCAGTTGAAAAATAACTATAAAATCAGATTTTTAAGGAATCTTTTTAATGTTCGTTCTCCTTTTTACCCCCCTTAGGGGTGGAATTTTGGAAAATCCCTTCATAGCGGCACTCTATATCATAAGAAGTATTTTTACCCCGATTTTCAAGATTTTAGGTTCGGTAGTTTTGGCTGTGCGTTGATTAATACAAAATCCAGACTTTCATTTATATATATAGATATTGTGTTTTTATGAAAAAAAATGGAAATAAATTATAAATTAGGAAAAAAAATCTAAAAATATCTTTTTGCAGTTTATGAATATTTATGCTTTTTCTACAACTAAAAGTTTGGAAGTTTTTGACTTTTATGACCCAACGGTACTTTGAATTACCACAGCAAATCATTAGCCGTAATTAACAACAACGACAACAAAATCTTTTATTTTTTGTGCATGTATCTTCCAATGTATCATAGTAATGGAAGGTGAAATGTTTCGAGGAGATTATTTTTTTAAATTCATAATTTGGGATATGGAGGGTTAACATTTTTCCAGATGATTTGAAATCGAGAATAATTTAGAATAGAAACGGAATAGAAATATTACCGAACAAAACAATAGATAAAAAGAATCGTTACTTTATCGACAAACCACAACGGTTACACATAGAAGATATTTTCGTAACCATGAATTACTTCCAAAAATAATGGCCGTACGTACAATTTTGCGAATTTTTTTCCTTTTCAACCTGGGTTCCGTAAGAGTCTCGGCTAATGGGACGCAGGGAGGAACGTAGGACGGATACGCCGCGGCCAGCTCACCCGCCACAATTGTTTCGATTGTATCGATAATTGTATCTTGTTCGATGCAAGTTCACAAATTGAAGAGATTAATAGAGGAAAGTGGATTTTTTAAATTTTCGATCAGGCAAGTTTGGAAACTCACGTCCTCATATTTGGGTAGTTCTGAAATTAAGTGGAAATTTCACTTCGGTAATTTGTAAAAAATAAAAGTTAAATTGCGGTGTTTAAGCTGTGTTTCCAACATGTTCTTAAAGTTTTAAAGATAAATAAATCATGGATCGAGGTCAAGGTTTAATTATTTTTATTTAAAATTAAATTTATTTTTTATATAAACATGGAGGTGACACATTATTCCATGGTGTGACTACCTTTAATATTAACGATGAATATAAGTTTTATTATTCATTTACAAGATTGAAAAACATTTATGGTTGCGATATTAGATTATTTTGTTGTTTAAGAGATACAATATGATATTTCAATGAAATACAGAAAGTGAAATAACACATCAAAACAAAAACTGGATTACAATACAGGTAAAGAAAAAATACTCTTGAGCAACATGTTAACAAAAAATATATTTATATTAAATAATGTTGCAGTTTTCAGGGATTACATATCAAAGGTATATTGTAACCCGATAGTTCACTTTCGACTGTTTAACCACGCAAATCAACTCTTCATATATTAATGATTGCTTCTAGCTCTTAACTGAAAGCAAATATTTTCTTGGATCCCGAACATTTTGCATAATATTAACTTCTACATAATCTTCAACTGAGTTCACATTTGCTAAATGCAGATTAACAGGACACTAACTAGAATCTTGTGCGTACTGCGGTACTTCATTATTATTTTTTCAGAAAGAATAAGTCCAAAGGCGTTCTTTGACTTTTGAGAAGTCTCAATTTTTAAAAAAAATTCTCAATCTGAGTATTACAATGCTGAACCGAATTCAAGACATTTTCTGACTTTAGAAGAAACATTTGCAACTTTCAATATTTTTTGTACCCTCTCTTTTGTAGTGTTTATTTTTTTTCTTTTACTTACGTTGTGTTGATAACTTTTCTTATATTTATCCTTTATGTTTCAACTTTTCATAACTTTTTTATTTTTAAGCTCTTTTTCAAGCAATTTTATTCTTCTGTATGCCTTTGTTTTGCTTCTGTAAACATTTTTTCGACCGCTTTTTACCCGACTAGTACCTGCTCTACCTATCACATCCTTAGCATTCGCAATAGGATTGTTTATACTTTCTGGATCAACATCTGTTTCTGGAGTAGTAGAATTTAAAAGAACTTGCTGTATAATTTCTTTATTTGCTTTCTTCTCTCGGCTTTTCCTTGTCCTTTGTACCCAATTCTTTCTTTTTGCAAGCTTCTGTTGTTCACTCAATTGCGGAATAGCTTTAATTTTATCTTCTAGTTTCATCATGTAATACATTTGCGTTCCTTTTCTTACATTCGTTATACAATTCTGGATTTTCTTTCATTTTTATCCCGTCTTTTCTGCTCTGTTTCTCGTTTGATTTTTCTTTTCTGTACAGAAATCTTTTTGCTTTTTGGTCGAGCCATGATAAATAAAAGTATTTTAATATATTCATGTGCAATTAGATAAAAATAAGTAGAGTAATAGATAAATAGAAAATACAACACTTTAAATATATGACTGTAGACTTCCCTAGTGTGGCCATATTTTTTCAATATATTAAAAATTAAACAAATATTTTGTGTTTTTTTCATTTATCAAATTGCGTAGAATAGAAAAAAATGAAAATTTGAATTTAGTTCATTTTTTATTATTTCTTTCTTTATTTTTTTTAAGTTCAGGAGATCATAAAATTCAAAAAGAGGCTTTAAAATAAAGTTTAATTAAATCTAAAATTTAACTTGCATTGAAAGAAATACAGAAAGTTATACAAAATTGAATATTTTAGAATTAAAAACTTTCATGTTCAACATTTTTTTAAATTAAAATTATCCCAAAAATAAAAATATAGATTCAATAATCAAAAATATACTCTAAACACCCTTAAAATAGTATTTACATCAATAAATGTCACATCCATGGGCCAATGTCACCTCCATGCTACAATAATGGCATGGAGGTGACATCAATGGTGACATATCTGAGATTAGGCCTAATAATTTCTAAACTATGCACAACATTATCAGAATGCTACTCGTATACAAAATTAAATAGAGCAATTTAAAGCTACTTATCTACAGAATTCTGCTATTTCTAAAACTGGCATAATTAATGAGGCCATGGAGTTGACATCCAATTAATGTACCCTATGTTAATTAGAAGTTTTTAAATTAATACTAGATGAAATAACAATTTACCACGATCCAAAAATATTCCATCCAAGGAATATCTTCCAGTAGTTAATTTTATTTCCAATTTCTAGATTATTCTGCCATCTAGTAGATTTTTATATAACTATAACTGATATGTCATTGAAATAGCTGTAATTCTGGGGACTGAAGTGTCTTGGTCGGTAATTAAAAAAAATAAAAAAATAAATACTCGAAATTTTCTTTTAAAAAGTATATAAAGTATATCCATTTTTCAACTTAATATATTTTATACGGTTCTTTTCCTTTAACTTATGTGATACATTCATGTTGTAAAATAAAAACAGCCATGCACGGACATACCATGGAGGTGAAATTTATTATGATTTTAATTTTAAAATAGTTTTAAATTTCAAATTTATTCCAAAGTATTTTTAATAGAAGTTTTAGATGTGCTTTAATAGATCATCTACTTAATTGAACAATTATTTCCATAAAAGTACAAAAATTTGATTGGGACTCAAATTTTCACTTAATTTCAGAACTACCCATTTATGTTTTTGACTATGGATGTCATCTTCCAATTGTAAATGAGGATATTACCCCAGGCGCTATGATAGAGATTTTTAGTACGATATTTCCGATTTTTCAATTCCTACTATTAGTTCACACTCTCCCTATATTTATTTATTTATTTATATACTAGGGGGCTCGGCCCCCTACGAGCTACGCTGGCCAACCCCCCGTTCAGACACTGCAGTCTCTAAAAGCACGCTAATTTGATCGGCTTTAATTGAATTTTTTTGGAAGATTGAATTATAATTAAAAAAACAAAGGCGATCTCCCTATAAACGGGTTTCTATTCATTTCTCTTTGATTGGGGAATTTTACGGAAAAATCAGCTGCTGTTAAAAGATACAATGGCATTTCAAAATCATCTAATATAAAATGAATTAAGTAAACAGAGTCTTTGTCTCCCGGTATTTTTTAACAAAGCGAAAAGAAAGTCCTTTTAAATAAAACATTTTAAATATATCGTTTTAATCTGACGTAATTTTTACCAAACTTTTCTTTCCCTTTTTAATATTCACGTGAAAATGCTTTTATTAGAAATGAAATATTATTTGCGCTGTCCAAAAAAAAAAAAAAAAAAATAGTTGAAAAGTTCATCTCAAAATATCAAGTAAATGTCTCGCGCTATTTTTAAATTTAAACTACTATTTTGCAATATTATTTTTTGTTCATTTTAAGTAATAAGTGTAATGTGACGTAAATGTGATGTAATTTCTCCTATTTAAGACTTCTAACGCATGTTAATGAATTTATTACTTTACAATATCCTTTCTCTGTTAAAATTCACGTGTAATTATAGATGAAGTAATTTTCAATAAGTTCCTGCTTTTTATACGTAATTATTTAATTCTAATTTGAAAGTTTTTCTTTTCTGTTTATAATAGTCACGTGTAAATAAATTTTTAATTTGAAGCAAACATTATTGTTTCCGTTGTTTATACAGTTTGGCAACAGGTTAAATTAGTACAATTTTCTGAAATAAGTAAAAAAATATCTCTCGAAATGCTGAAAATTTGAATTTCAAATAGAAATGAAACCTCGAAAAATGAGTCAAATTAAAAAAATAAATTAATTCTGCACACCGGGAAATTATAACGTATAAAGTGATCTAAAAAGTATTAAATTCCGATGCATAGTTTTTGCTCCTATAAAACTTTTTTAATGGAACGATTTTGTCCAACTTTAGCATTAAATATCTCTTAAAATAACTCTTCGATTTGAAAACTGTCTACATCAACGTGTTTATCAAACATTTCTGTATAATACTACCAATTTTCATATTTTTGTATGCATTATTTTTCTTAATATTAACGAAGAAAGACCTCCGGTCACAAAAAATTCAAAACCGGCGGCGGCGGCGGCGGCGGTGACAGCGGGAGTTACTTTTTTTTAGAATAGAGAGATTCAAATTTTCAATCGTTAATAAAATACTTATTATTCATCCTATCAAGTTGAAATATTTTTTTTTAAAACCCGAGAGTAGTCGCGGCATTTTTTAGAACGTTAGTAGTCGCGTTCGGTCCATTTGCCGCCGTTACCAGCAGGCCGAAAACGAAGGGGAAACTTGCCGGTGTTATCAGATGATCGAAAACGGATAACGTAGGGTGAAAATATTGACTGAACTTTAAAAGATTACAGCAATTATTAATTTTACAACCTTTTACAGCAAATTATTTATTTCGCTTAAGTATATATTCAGTTGGCATCTAGATAAATGTTTTTAATAACTCTTTCTTCGTTTTTCATAAATACTTAAAAGTAAATAGTAAATGATTTGATTGAATTTCTGATGTTACTATGAATCAATAATTAGTAGGAAAACATTTAGGAATATGAATCTAAATTCGTAATAGGGGTATTTTTATTTTTTTTTGGAAGGACAGAATCAGAGTCAGGTAGATGTTTATGATACTCCGGCACTCTATATCCATTTAATAAAATAAAATTAATAAATTTAGCATCAATATATTACACTGACATTAAATTGAACAATTAAACTGAAAATAAAAATGGAACCTATGACATGCAACAGCAAATCAAATACAATACCACTAATTCACCAGCATATTATCTATCTATATATATATTTATATATATATAATAAAGAGAAAGGTAAAAATTACTTAATTTCGAAATTATAAATGTAAATGTTGTAACTACGTTTTATTTATTTATTTTGTGGGGTGTCTATGTGTGTATGAGGGGGGCGGGGGCTCTCGAGATTTTATGATTAAATCCATTTTTCAAATGAAAATGCACGATTTGTAGTTTTTCTACTTATTTCAGGGTGGGAGCAGCGCCCCTAAATAAAAACTCTGGATACGAACTTCGCTTATATAAAGTAAATAATAAGTTATTGAAATTATATATTTAATTTAAATACATTTGCAATTGTAGATTTAAATCCTAAGATGGATAAATTATTTTAATAGAATCACTGAAAGGTTCATCTTAATAGGGATGTATTTTACAGCAACTATTTAATTAAAATAAATATTCAATTGTACATTTCATAATAAGGTATTATTGTTATAATTTATCGTTTTATAATAACATTCATTAAAATAATAAAAACAATAAGAAATTTTTCTCCGAAATTATAAATATACAGCAATAATTTTATTTAAATGAATTTTCTCTCGCATTCTGAAAAACATTCTGAAAAATAGTTTGAACAATTGATGAAGGACAACAAATTTAAATTTGTTAGATACCGTCCCCAAGCCTCTATTGGATTTCAATAAAAAAAAAAAAAAAAAAAAAAAAAAAAAAACATTTTCTGCGGCATTGTTAAAAAAAAAAAAAATGTGTTTTTACTTACAGTATGAAAATTTAAAAATAGATAAATTTTAGAAAAATACTTAAAATATTTTTTAAAATCATAGTATAAATATTCACTGAATTATCCAAAAGAGATTTTTATTTGCGTAATTTCTAACCTACATTATAAAGTTCTCATTACTGTGCAAATAAATTATATGTATGTTCTTCGCAGATATACATACTACATTTCTGAGAAAACTGTTTTATCTTTCGAGTTTGTTTTATTGTACAAAAACGATATTTTTCAGATTTTGGAGATACGGCAATTTTTTTACTGATTTCGACAAAATTCTCTTCTCTCTTTTTTAATGGTTTGGCTGTGTTATTGTCTGTTTTTTTTTTTTTTTATTTATTTATATGTTCCGGTAATAAATGGAAAGCAACTTCTTTCAAATAATGATGATGAATTTCCATTTTTTTCCATATTTAAACGATTATCAATTTGAGAATTTATTCCCGCAATGTTTGACAATGAATAAAAAATGTAAGTGACCATCAATCAGTTTTTTGTGCGAACTGACTTCACAACTAATATAATAAAACAATTTTAAGTAACATTCTAAAAGTAAAAAAAGTACTCTATGAACGGGTAAAATAATAGCAGAAAGAAGAAAGACGAAATAACAACAGACAGAGAGTCCGTACTTCGAAGAAACTTTCCCCTGCAGATTTCGCGGAAATGGGAAAGGATGAACACGAGGGGGAAAAATTCAACTAACACAAGTGGTCGCAACGCGGTCATTTAGACCGATTGAAACTTAAGAATGCGATAAAATGCTAAGAAATAGCAGGAATGACTTGCAATTTTAACACACAAGAGTGTGAACACTCAAGGTCAGCTACACGGAATTTGGCTATCGTAACTTTAACAGGTAATGAGTTACAGGAAGATAACGAATTTCGGGCGGGGAAAAGACCAACGCGCGACTACTAATGGGTTAACTTGTACTGGATGACAATTGATGTTAATACAGTTTTTTTCAAATATTAATTCATTAATTAAATTTTAATTAATTGATTTTAGTTTTACATGGGAGACAAAATGACGGCCATTGGTTATTGAAGCATTTAATGCATCTTCATATCTAAAAGGGGGGTTACTAGGGGGACCCTGTTATGTCGCCAAATACCGCCAAGTTTGTCGCCAAATTCGCGATATATCGCCAAATTTGTCGGCCAAAATGAGTCGCCAAAGGTGACGCCAACTTGGCGATTTCTTTCATATTTCGCCGAATTCCCATAGACTTCCATTGTAAACTTACTTGCTTATAGAAAATCAACAAATTGAGGTATTTTAATGCAACAAAAACTAATATTAGCTTAAGGGATTATATTAAATTTTTCTTTGATGACCTAAGTAGGAATTGACTTTAAAAACAAAAATTTTATATTACTTGTTTGTAATTTCAGTGAGGAATTTATTAAATATATATTTATGTGTAATGTATCAGTCCGTGGCTGGTACAAAAATTTGAAGTAAATCGGCCTTAAAATAGCGCTTTGACAGCGAATTTTATTCGGTCTTTGACCCATAAAACATCTAAATACCTAGAAAACCGAAGTCGAAAAAAAAAAACGTCGAATTTAATAATTTCATTTATTATTCATAGAAAAAATTAATTAAGAAATAATTTTAAAACTGTCTTTTTTGCGTTTATCTTTCAGATAAAATGGACGAAATCACTATTACCATTTGTGCAAATGCGCTTGTTTGAATGATTCTCCTTAGAAATAAGGAAAATAGTAAATTAATAACGATAATTAACCCATTTGTGCCAGAATTTTTGCTTTGTCAAATTTGTTGGAAAAATCACTTTAAAATGCTCCAAAATAAACTGGAAAAAATGCAAAAAATGCAAAAAAAAAAAAAAAAAATACAGTATTTTTTTTTTTTTGTATTTATTTGTTAAAATGTAAGCATACTAAATACAGAAATCTGCATAATATTTGTAATAATACAATATGCTTAATTATATATTTCGTCTAAATTTAAATATAAGCTTTTAAATTGTATATTATATACTGTAATTAATATTTTTATGATTTACTACAAAAATACATTTATATATTTACAGAGACTAATAACATTATAAGTATTAGTAACAATAAACTAAGAATAATCTTATTTGAGGCTTAAAAACGATTTGTTTCATAAGCATCTTGAAAAGTACTTTACATAAATAACTGTCCCGTAAATAGTTAACAAAAATATGTAACCATTCGTGCCTAGCCCCCCCCCCTGTTTTATATGTTACAAAAATGCATAAAAAAATCATGAACATATAACTTTTTTGCGAAAAAAAAACGACTTGCGAAAAAAATAATAGGTTTTCGGTTAGATTTAGTCCCCGATATGCTATTTCTTTCGGATAGCAATTAAAGTATCATCACTAAAAATTATGTTCTTTTGCATAAGCCAGCCGTAAAACAAAGAACATGTATAATTGTATGGTTAAATACTCCCTTGCAATTCTCTAAACTTCTAAGCATCGCACATTTAAAATTTTTATACCGTCATATTGGGGAAAAAATACTTTTAAATGCATTTTTTTTAAAAACTGCATCTCAATTTATTTCTGAGATGTTATTTTTTATTTAAGTTTTTAGCGTCATTTGTTTAATTTTGTCAACTCAAGTACTCCGTTTCTGTAGAAAGTAACGAAAAAATAGTTGGAAAATAGTAATTATACAGTAGCGCTCAAAAGTATTTTGACGACTTTATATTCTCTCTTATTTTATTTAATATAAAAATGTAAAAGAAAATGTATTCCCTATAATTGATCACACTATGAATGCACTTATTCAAATGTATCAAGTTTCAACTTGTTTGTTTACATTCGGCGCCACCGAAGAAATATGACTCCTCCTTAGCTCAAAAGTATTTTGACAATTAGTTTGCATTTAATTGCTGAAGGTGTCATTGGCGCTATAGCTTCGATTAGTGTTTATATTGACTTATTGTGATTAATTTTAAGGATAAGGAATGCCGAAATGTAAAAAATATTGAATTGATTCTAGAAAAGCGGCTGTAAATGCACTTAAGAAAGGTATACTGCAAGTAGAATTAGCTCGTTCTTTTAACGTGTCTCGGCAACTTGTTATTACATGGAATAAAGTTTTTAATAAACAGAAATACATCGAAAAAGTCCTTCCGGCCAGTGCCGGGAGGAAGAGGTAGCTTTCATATTCGTTATTTTTAAAAAGCTAGCCTATGCTATTCAAACACACGAAGCTCAATTTGGTGGAAATCGATTATAGAATATTCAATACTATTTTTTATCAATACTAAATCCTTATGAATGAGAATTTCGCAAAATTAGTCAGCTTTATCCAAGATGCTTTTATTTAAAGTAACTTATATTTGGTTGCCAAATTCGGCGATATCTTGAAGTGACTGCCATTTTAAGACAACATGGTGGATGAGGCCGACCCGTGAACTTGGTCGAGACCTCAGAAATTCCTGTACACATGCTCACTCATATCGGAATCGGTTGATATATACGAGTGCTGCGCAGGCAAAAAATCAGATTTTTCAAAATTTCACCCACATAAAGAAATTCAAACTGCTATATCTGAGCCATTTTTTAGATAAAGACAAAACAAAAAAAGCTCTGGAATCCTTATATCAGGGTCATATACTTAAGAAAGAAATCTTTTTCAATTTCTAATTCTTTGCACCTAACTTTAAATATATATATTTTTTAATTTCTAATTCTTTGCACCTAACTTTAAATATATATATTTTTTAATTTAATGGCCGCCATTTTTAAACAAGATGGCCGATGAAGCTGGCCAGCGAACCTGGTCGAGACATTGCTATATACTATCCAAATTCCTTCTTACATCGAAATAGGTTAATAAATACGTGTGTTATAGCGTGACAAATATCAGATCGTTTCAAAATGTCAGCCATACTAGAAATTCAAAGTGCTATAACTCAGCCATTTTGTAACATATAGACGAAACAAAAACTGCTCCGGTATCTTTGTATTAAGGTCAAACACATAAGAAAAAAATCTTTTCATTTTCCAATTTTTTATACCTCATTTTAAATTAAATTTTCTTTTAATATTTTTAAATGGCCGCCATTTTGAAACAAGATGGCGGATGAAGCTGGCCAACGAACTCGATCGAGACATTGTATGTACTATGTTCACACCAAGTTACATTCAAATCGGTTCATAAATACGCCTGTTATCGCATGACAAAAATCAGGTCGTTTCAAAATGACAGCCACAATAGAAATTCAAAATGCTATAACTCAGCCATTTTTTTAGATATAGACGAAACGAAAACTGTTTCGGAATCTTTGTTTTAAGGTCAAACACATAAGAAAAAATCTTTTTCATTTTCCAATTTTTTGGTACCTTATTTTAAATTTTAAATTAAAAAAAAAATTAAAGGCCGCCATTTTGAAACAAGATGGCGGATGAAGCTGGCCAACGAACTCGGTCGAGACATTGGTATGTACTATGTACACACGAAGGTACATCCATATCGGTTCATAAATACGCCTGTTATCGCGTGACAAAAATCAGGACGTTTCAAAATGTCAGCCACGCTAGAAATTCAAAGTGCTATAACTCAGCCATTTTTTAAGATATATACGAAACAAAAACTGCTCCAGAATCTTTGTATAAAGTTCAAATACATAAGAAAAAAATATTTTTCCATTTTTAATTTTTTGGTACCACATTTCAAATTTTAATTTTTTTTAAATTTTTTAAATGGCCGCCATTTTGAAACAAAATGTCGAATGGAGCTGGCCAACGATCTCGGTCGAGACATTGGTATGTACTATGTTCACACCAAGTTACATTCAAATCGGTTCATAAATACGCCTGTTATCGCATGACAAAAATCAGGTCGTTTCAAAATGACAGCCACGCTAGAAATTCAAAGTGCTATAACTCATCCTTTTTTTAAGATATAAACAAAACAAAAACTGCTCCGTAATCTTTGTATCAAGGTCAAATACATAAGAAAAAAATATTTTTCAATTTTTAATTTTTTGGTACCACATTTCAAATTTTAAATTTTTTTAAAAATTTTAATTGGCCGCCATTTTGAAACAAGATGGCGGATGAAGCTGGCCAACGAACTCGGTCGAGACATTGGTATGTACTATATACACACCGAGTTTCATCCAAATCGGTTCATATATACGAGAGTTACAGTATCACAAAGAACAGATATATATATATATATGTATATATATATATATATATATATCAACTTTTGAACGGAGGGTGGTTTCGGGGTCTAGGGGTCATGATCGATGAAAATATACCAACATTTTTTGAAATCGCTTTCCTCGGAACGGCTGCAATAGGTAGCTTTTTGTAATGAAAGCTACCTAAAGAAGCCTCAAAGTGGCCATCCGAAAAAAAAAACAACTTGCAATGTTGACTGTATTATAAAAATGATATCTACAAGTGATTGTCGTAAGTCCGCTGTAATAATAAAAAATGAATTGAAAGAAAATTACGGCATAGACATACACGTTTCATCTGTCAAACGACGCCTAAACTTCTATGGTTTACATGGCAGAAGACCAGCAAAAACACGTTTCTAATCTACTAAGAATAAGAAGGCTAGAGTTGCATTTGTAAAACGGCATAACCCTTTCAGGGGCAAAGCAATGCTATTGCTGAAGTGTTGAAATTAATGACTGACACCAGAATTTTGGTTAAAAAAAATTCGGTATATTATGTGTGTGAAATATAGCTTTTTCTTATTTAAAAATAAATTTGTTTTCAAATTCCGGTGTCAATCATTAATTTCAACACTTTCGCAATGGAATTGCTTTGCCCCTGAAAGGGTTATGCCGTTTTACAAATGCAACTCTAGCCTTCCTATTCTTAGTAGATAACAAACGTGTTTTTGCTGGTCTTCTACCTTGTAAACCATAGAGGTTTAGGCGTCGTTTGACTGATGAAACGTGTATGTCTATGCCGTAATTTTCTTTCAATTCATTTTTTATTATTATAGCGGACTTACGACAATCACTTGTAGATATCATTTTTATAATATAATCAATATTTCAAGTTGTTTTTTTCGGATGGCCACTTTGAGGCTTATTTTCGATGTATTTCTGTTTATTAAAAACTTTATTCCCTGTAAAAACATGTTGCCGAGACATGTTAAAAGAACGAGCTAGTTCTGCTTGCAGTCCACCTTTCTTAAAGGCATTTACAGCGGCTTTTCTAGAATAACTTCAATATTTTTTTTTTACTTTTCGGCATTCCTGATCCATAAAAATAATCACAATAAGTCAATAAAAACACTAATCGAAGCTATAGTGCCACTGACACCTTCAACAATTAAATGCAAACCAATCGTCAAAATACTTTTGAGCTAAGGCGGAGTCATATTTCTTCGGTGGCGCTGAATGTAAACAAACAATTTGAAACTTGATACATTTAAATAACTGCAGTCACAGTTCTCAATTACAGGGAATATATTTTCTTTTACATTTTTATATTAAATAAAATAAGAGAGAATATAAGGTTGTCAAAATACTTTTGAGCGCTACTGTATCTTTTGGTTGTTATTTTCCCATAGCACCTGAAAACGAATGTAATTAAAATACGTGTTATTTTGAAAAAATATATAAATGAATGATTTCTGATAAAACAGGGTGCTATTACAAACTATATTTAATTTTAAGTACCTATATTAATATTACAAACAAATGAAGAAAATAGAATCATTAGATAGCCGATTTTTTTGTCGAGTTTCTTAAATGACGGCGTCTGTTTTATTTTTTTTGTGTGTGTGTGTGTGTGTATTATTCAGCAATAGTGACGTCATATGCATGCTTTACTGTAGATGTTGTTTAAGACTGGATCGGAAATGTGGAATTCTTCAGCGGATGCAAATGACGTCATTTGATATATAATAAAGGCGTGTGTTTTAAGTCTTAAAACTGACTATATGTTTTGTACTGTCTATATTTATATACATATATATTTTTCTTCATCGGGGGCGGCACTAATTTTGAAAAAAGCAGAATTCCTGGTTTCGAGTTTAATTACTATTTTGGGTAATTAACATAAAAAATGAAAATTTTAGTCTTCAGTGCATGATGACATGCCTTGAGGATATCGTCACTTAAACTTTCAGACTTCTACCTGTGTTAGATTTATTAAGCCATTGCTAACAGCCAGTAATTCTCACAAAGTAAAATTTTCTTTAATTAGTGTAATTTTTCGGAAGTTTTAATTTCATTATGAAAAATTATCAGGAAGCAAACACCGAAGTAATATTTCTCATTCAAGTGCAAATGAATTAATCTTTCGTAGTCAGGTTGTCCGAGATAATTAAAAAAAAATGTTCACGATTGAAAATTATTTAAAAAACCGTAGAAAAATCAATAAATTCAGTTACACTTTTCAAATATATTGTATTTTAAAGAACAATTTGTTTTATTATTCGATGGTGTTAAATTAGAATTTTGTAGTGTTTAGAAATTGAAGTAAAAGAGAAATTTGTTAGACAAGTGTTGCAACCGACAATATGATGTCAACGTAATACAAGAATTGTTAAATACAAGGTATTGCTTTATAATATTGATTTTTAGAGGTTTTCTCTTCTGTCATACGCATCCTAACTTTTTTGTAATAATGACTTTCGTTGTTTTCATATGCTGAATAAAACTGAATGCGTCACATTCACCTACGCTGTGTCATTAACTCGTGACTAACAGGGAGAAGGCCTATACATAGCCAGTTTGGTAATAACAATTTTTGATTTTTATGTTGTAGGGTACCAGTCCCTTAGTCTCAAATTCAAGGAATTTTATACAAAGCTCCTTAGTTCTCGAGAAATACGGTGTCTAATATTATAACTACTTACTTTGTAACACAATAACTGCGTTGGTCGTAGCTCAGTTGTTGTGGCGTCTGCTCGTTGTTCAGCTGGCCAGGGTTTGAGCACAGAACGCGCTACATTTGATTTTCTCATTTTTGCTTTAAAAATGTACTAGCAATTCTAATTTAATAATCCCAATTAAAATTGTAAATAACGTACATTAATTTTAATATTAACACATTTAAATTTTAATTAAGTACTTTGGATTTTTAAACCATTACTAAATATTTCTCATCATTAAAGAGACTAAAAAAAATGGATCTGTTATTGACTAGTAAAAATTCCAAAATCGTTAGAACATCTGTTTTGACGCCCTCTAGTTATGATAAAACATTTTCAAATAAAATAAAAATAAATGGAGAAAGATAAATGAGAAAACAAAATATTTCAAAACGCAACCTTACGTATTACAAATTTAAAAATATTTAACCAAAAAATAGTTTGTAATTTAATTTATATGCTAATTTTAATTATAATTATGCTTCTTACTTTAAAAACAGAGTAGTATAAGCAACGCATCGATTTCCCTTGTTATGACAATATATAAATTATGTTTCTTTAAAACCACGAATTCAAACTATTGTTCAATATCGATAAAAAAAATATATGAAATATATTTTAAAAGTGATAAAATAATTAATAGTTAATGATTTTTACACAACAATTTAATAACAAACAAAAAATAAATTCCTTAAAATTATAATTGACTAGCAAACCCCGCGGCTTTGCTCGCGTAATAGTTGAAATATGCCAAGTGATATTTGCATGACTATTTTTTATTAGAAGAACACTTTTTGAAATAATTCAAAAATTACAAATTAAGCCACAGTTTGACTAATCTTCATTATTAAAGTGCAATAGACATAAATGAGATTTTAATTAATAAGAAGAACTAACAGTGATTCGAAATAAATGATAATTTGGAAAGTATTTTGAGACTTTTATGCCCATTTCATACGCTCATTTCAGTATTCATTTGAAGTTTTGAATTTTTTAGAAACCATCTTAACACATTTACATCTTAAAATTAACCATCATGTCAAATTCCAAGCTTCTTGTCTAACAGTCTACCACCTCTCTGGTGTTAGTGGCACCAACATAAAATGTCGAAACAAAGTTGAAATAGAATGTATCGAAAAATGTTGAAACAGAGACTGTCACCATTAATTTGCCAACATTAACCTTGAAATCGGTTGGTATTTCCTACTATTCTATAGAAAACGGAATTTAAATGTTTTTAAAGGCTTTCTTGTTGTTCCTGCCAACCAGGTGGCACTGACACCGGCATAAAATATAGCCCGTATAGGATCAGGGACTATCACTCTTGATTCGAAACCAATAACTTCTGTAATCGGTTTATTATTTCCTGAGATTCCATAGAAATCGTAATTTAGGACTCTTTTAGAATGCTTTTCGCTCCTTCCCTTCGCTTCATCCCTTTTTAATTTCGAATTTATTTTCGACAGCTTTTAGAGGACATTTTTATTTTATAAGTAACTACTGTGCTATATTTAAAGATTTTAGCCCCTTCAGTACCGCAGAAATCGCAATTTATTAAGTTTTTTTGTTCCTGCAACTCTCTAGGAATTGTGGCACCGACATATAGCTTATGTTTGAGCAGGTTCTATCACCATCAATTTGCAACCATTATGTATGAAATCGGTTTCGTATTTCATACGATTGCTTAAAAGTAGCAATTTAGAACGCTTATAGAACGCTTTTCGCCCACTTCATCCTTTTAAATTTGGAATTTTCTTTCGACAATTCTTAGAAAGCATTTGCATCTTTGAAGTAATTACCATTCCAAATTTAAAATGTTAGACCCCCTCAGTAACACAAAAAACGCAATTTCGAACAGTTTTTGCTCCTGTAATCCCCAGGTGGTAGTGACAACAACGTAAAATATAGGCTGTGTTGGAGCAGGGAGTGTCGCCATCAATTTTAAACCATTACATCTGAAATCGGTTTATATTTCCTGAGATAGTGTACAAATCGCTATTTAGAACGTTTTAAGAACGCTTTTCGTTTATTTCCACCCCATATAAATTTCAAATTTTTAAGAAACTCTTCTCAGAGAGCATTTACATCTCATAAATAATTACCATGCCAAATTTCCTTTTGTTAGCATCATCAGTATCACAAAAATCACAATTCAGAAAGTTTTTTAAAATGCAACCGCAAGGTGGTAGTGACGCCGACATGAAGTAAATTCTGTATTGGAGCAAGGGTTGTCAATATCAATTTCCAACCACTACTTTTGAAATCGGTTGGGTACTTTCTGAGATTGTGTAGAAATCGCCATTTAGAACATTTTTTAGAACTTTTTTCGCGCATTTTCATCCCTTTTAAATTTTGAATTTTTTAAGACATGTTCTTAGAGATCATTTATATCTTATAAGTAACTACCGTTCCAAATTTCATGTTTCTAGGCCCTTCAGTAACGCAAAAATCGCATTTTCGAACGTTTTTTTGCTCCTGCACACCCTTTGGGGGTAATGGCACCGACATAAAATGAAGCCTATGTTGGAGCAAGCGTTGTCGCCATCATTTTGACACCATTATTTTTTAAATCGGTTTGGTACTTCTTGAGATTGCGCCATTTAGAACGTTTATAGAACGCTTTTTTGCGCATTTTCACCCCTTTTTGATTTCGAATTTTTAAAAAATGTTCTTAGAAATAATTTATATCTAATAAGTAACTACCATGCCAAATGTCATGTTTCTAGGCCCTTCAGTAACACAAAAATCGCATTTTTAGAATTTTTTTTGTTCCTGCACCCTCTTTTGGCCGGTGGCACGGACATAAGGTATAGCCTATGTTCTAAGTTGGTCTAACACCATCATTTTGATACCATTACTTTTGAAATCGGTTCGGTAGTTCCAGAGCTTACCTCCTACAAATAAACAATTTTTACCTCTTTATAATATTACTAGCAGACTATGCCCGCTGCGCTGGTCCATTTTTCCAAACGAATCTTGAATCAAACGAAATTGTGAATTTAACCTTCTATTTTAAAGCAATAAAGATCATCACCTGGAATGTCCTTCCGCAATTTCCTTGCTGAAAACGATGCGAACTTCATTGAGATATTATACTATCGTATGCCTTGGACAAAATTTGGGCAATTAAGAAACAACTCTTTTAGTTGATCATTTAAAGTACAGTTTGGTGCGGAAATGAGACAGTTATGGCAACCGGAATTAAAATATTCTCTAGTCATCACACTGTTAAATTAGAGAGCATTTTACAATGATTGCGCAGATTGAATTTTGAACTTTAAGAACATTCGGATTGTTCATTTTCATTTGTTTGTTCTTGAACTTCCAGCATCTCAACTTGCGCTATATGTGGTTCTGGTAGCTTAAATTCAATCGCATTACATGTTACATTATATTTTTTAATAAACTTCCTCTTCTGACAGGTCTGCTACTGTTTTCCATATGTCTATTCCAGCAGAGTAAATAGAATCAAAAACGTAGATCACAAACCAATAGGACAAAAGGACAACAAACCAATAGGACAATACGGCAACAAACCGGCGTGTTTTTATAGTAAAGCATGTTGAAAAATATTTTGATGAGAGATGGGGGGCACACATTTAACCTAAAATTTAAGTATTTTACTCAAGAATCATAATGTTAACTGCTTTTTATATAATTTACATTTAAATATAAAACTCTACTTTCAAACGTGCTCATACACTTAAAAAACACTATTATTGTGAGCGTTGTTCGGGATTATGTCACTCTTCTGCCTGTTTAACTTAAAATCGCTTTGTTTGGCGCCAGGGTAATAAACGAATAGAATGCAACGCATAAGTTTATTCATTTTTACAATTACTTCTGCCAGTTTCCCTTGTAAGACGTATATATATATATATGTATGTATAACAATTTATTTATATATTTATATTATTATTATTATTAATAATTACAAATTAGGTACTACTTGATTATACCGTCAACCAATTTCGCCAAATTATACAAATCGACAAACTATTAGGCCAATCACGCAAATGACATAATTTTTATTTTAAATAACGAAAGAATAAATAAATTAGTAAAACATTAATAAAAATAAAACGTCGAAATAAAAATCACTTGATGATGTAACAAATACGTGTAAAGTGTTTAACGTCAAGTAAATTTGACATTTACGATCACCCATTATTGGCATTTAATTTTATAGTTTGGTGATATTTTTTTGGTCGACGGGATAATCAAGTAGAACCACAAATTATTTCTATTCGTATTTAAAAGTAGATAATAGCTCTTTTTTCTAATATATAAATATCATAAATATTGAAAAAAAAATGCTTATATGTATATGAAAAGTAAATAGGTTGCCAGTAAATATACATAAAATTCACTTCACTTACCAAGGCCATTTTCTCTATCTCGCCGACGCCCATATAGTAAAAATATACCAAATACTCTTCAATCTATTTTCTGATACTAAGTAATCACAATAATGTAAATGACTGTTAGACACAGATATCATATATGTACCGGATTTGGCGCAATTTTTTTCACGCCCATTTGGCGAAAACATCGTTTTCGAATACCAGTTACATATATATATATATATTTAAATTATTTTCTATTATTTTAAAAGGAAATAACAATAAATGGTACTACTTAGTTATCCCGTCGACCAAAAATCTATCGCCAAACTATAAGATTAAATGCCAATAATGGTTGATCGTACATGTCACGTTCACTTGACTTTAAGCAAGTTACACGTGTTTGCATCATCAGGTGATTTTTACTTAGACGTTTTATTTGTATTTTTATTAATGTTATACTAATTTAATTGTTCTTTCATTATTTAAAAAAAAAATGTCAATTTGTATAATTTGGCGAGTGGTTTGGCGATTTATATAATTTGGCGAAATTGGTCGATGGATAACTAAGTAGTACCCAATAAAAAAAAATAAAAAAAATGTTTAATTATTATCTATAGAACAAAACATTTTATATAATTGTAAAAAAGAAAATAAAAGTAAATAAACAATTTATTAATAAATAAGCAACAATAGCTGGGTTACCATGTCAGGCAAAATAAAGCCAATTTGGAGCCCATTAGGTACCATGAAGCGTATCTGTGCAACCAAAACTTCCAATAATATAGTAAATATGCCATTTGGCGGTGACTTGATTAGCGAAGACTATAAAATAAATAATAATAATAAAAATAAACAATTAATAAATAATAATAATAATATAAAACTGGAATTCAGACGTTAATTTATGTGCTTTTAAATATCTAAGATTAGTCCAATATCTTTTAAAATATTGCCTAACAGAGCGGAAAATATGAAAAAATAACGAATTTAAAACGGTTTGCAATTTTTTTTCAGCAAGTAATTTTTAATTCAAAATGTTGAATTTTTGGCACAGATGTCATATTGTCATGACACGATTTTTTTCTGACGCCAATGTTATATACGCAAAGGGTACTTAACTGGCGCCAACTTATCGTTATTTTGCTTGATATGGTAACGCGGATGTTGTTGTTTATGCTGTTGATGTTTTCGCCAAATTGATACGTATATGACATCTGTGTAGAATTTTTTTTATAGTAATAACACATGATTGCATAAATTTCCTTAAGAATAATTTTCAGTTCCTAAATTTTGAAACTGTGAAATTTCCTGTACGTAAAATTGGCGTTAAGGCCAAAGAAATATTTAATAAACAATAATACTTTAAAAAAAAAAAAAAAAAAAAAAAAAAAAAAAAAAAAAAAAGATAATATTCATTGATCTGAGTTGGAGTCTATAAAAATCACACGCTTCCGTAATTACGGCGAAAATTTTTTTAAAAAGTATGAAATTAGGAACAGATGTCATATCCGCGGCCGCCATCTGGGATATTTTCTTGGCGTAATAACCCCTTTTCCGCCAAGTAATAAATGTCGACAAGCAGCGATTTATGTGCATGAAAGGCTTAACGAAAATAAAATGTAAAACATCGTCAACAAAATATCGCAAAGAAATCTCAAAACATCCAAGATGGCGTCCGCTTGAATATACAGCATCTAAGCCTGAAAGGATTTTACAATATGTCTGTGTGGCAGAAATTCAAACTAAAATTTAAATATTAGATTCCATTTTTAAAATATTAACTGATATCTATATAATTTATAATCGAATTGGGAACAGATGTCATATTCGCCCCATATTGGCGCGATTTTTTTCGGTTGCCAATTTGGCGAAAACATCACCAGCATAAACAACATAATCCGGGTTACCACATCAAACAAAATAACGACACTTTTTCGCAAGTTAAGTACCTGTTGCCTATATGATATTGGCGACATAAAAAAATCGCGCCAATATGGGGCGAATATGACATCTGTACCTCGAATTGTTTCTTCTGTAAATCACATTACTTGGATTAAATAATTAAATAAAAAAAAAGAAAAAAAAATGTAATTCAAAATTAGTCTAATCAAATTTTCAGATTCCTTTTTTTAACGTAAGGCAGGCGATAATTCGCCAAATATTGTAAAATTTCACAATAAATTATATTTTAAGCATTACAAATATTTATTTCCTGTTTAAATTAAAAATTATGTATATATTTTATAATATTATGTCTTATTAAAACATTTTTTGTTGTTTTTTTAAATTAAATATCAGTATTTTTTTCATTTATTTGCGAGGTGATTGTCTAACGGATATAGCCATTTCAATTCTCTAATCAACAAAATTTTCGCCAAAATATAATCACTGGCAACCCTTTCCTTCAAAATATCAATAAAATGCGAAATTTACTACCAAAAATCATAGTTATCTCTGTATCTTGGAGCAAGATCTGTCACCATCATTTTTGCACCATTATATTTGAAATCGGTTCAGAACTTCCTGAGATTGCATAGAAATCGCAATTTAGAAAGTTTTTTACAACGCTTTTTGCGAATTTTGACCCCCTTTTAAATTTCTATTTTTTTAGGAAATGTCCTTACAGATCATTGATATCTAATATCTAACTACCATTCCAAATTTCACGATTCTAGGCCCTTCGGTAACGCAAAAGTCGCAATTTAGAACGTTTTTCTCCTGCGCCCCCTTTGGGGTAGTGGCACCGACATAAAACATCGCCTTTGTTGGAGCAAGCGTTGTCACCATCATTTTGACGCCATTATTTTTTAGATCTGTTTGGTATTTCCTGAGATTGTGTAGAAACCACAATTAGAACGTTTTTTAGAAGGCTTTTCGGGCATTTTCACACCTTTTAAATTTCGAATTTTTTAAGAAATGTTCTTAGAAATCCTTTATATCTAATAAGTAGCTAATATTTCAAATTTCATATTTCTAGGCCCTTCGGTAATGCAAAAATCGCATTTTTAGAAAGTTTTTTGCTCCTGCACCCCCTTTCGGGGAGTGGCACCGACATAAAACATAGCCTATGTTGGAGCAAGGGCTGTCACCGTCATTTTGACACCATTATATTTTAAATTGGTTTGGTATTTCCTGAGATTGTGTAGAAACCACCATTTAGAACGTTTTTTAGAACGATTTTCGCGCATTTTCACCCCTTTCAAATTTCGAATTGTTTAAGAACTGTTCTTAGAAATCCTTTATATATAATAAGTAGCTAATATTTCAAATTTCATATTTCTAGGCCCTTCAGTAACACGTAAATCGCATTTTTAGAACGTTTTTTGCTCCTGCACCGTCTTTGGGGTAGTGACACCGGCATAAAAAATAGCCTATCTTAGAGCAAGCGTTGTCACCATCATTTTGACTCCAATATTTTTTAAATCGGTTTGGTATTTCCTGAGATTGTGTAGAAACTACCATTTAGAACGTTTTTTAGAACGCTTTTTGTGCATTTTCACCCCTTTTAAATTTCGAATTGTTTAAGAACTGTTCTTGGACATCATTTATATCTTATAAGTAACCAATATTCAAAATTTCATATTTCTAGGCCCTTCAGTAACGCTAAAATCGCATTTTTAGAACGTTTTTTGCTCCTACACCCGCTTTGGGGTAGTGGCACCGACATAAAACATAGCCTATCTTGGAGCAAGCGTTGGCACCATCATTTTGACACCAATATTTTTTAAATCGGTTTGGTATTTCCTGAGATTGTGTAGAAACCACCATTTAGAACGTTTTTTAGAACGCTTTTTGTGCATTTTCACCCCTTTTAAATTTCGATTTGTTTAAGAACTGTTCTTAGACATCATTTATATCGTATAAGTAACTAATATTCAAAATTTCATATTTCTAGGCCCTTTAGTAACGCTAAAATCGCATTTTTAGAACGTTTTTTGCTCCTACACCCCCTTTGGGGTAGTGGCACCGACATAAGATATAGCCTATGTTCTAAGTTGGACTAACACCATCATTTTGATACCATTATTTTTGGAATCGGTTTGGTAGTTCCAGAGCTTACCTCCTACAAATAAACAATTTTTTCCTCTTTATAATAGGAGTATGATGATTATTAGTACAAGTATAGATACATAATTTTTAATTGAAAATGAGATTATTAAATTATAATTACAAGTATATTTATAAAACAAAAAATGAGAAAAACAATTGTAGCCCGTTCCAGTTCTCGAACCCGAGTCCGCAGATCACCTAGCAAACGCTAAAACAAATCAGCTACGACCAACGCAGATTCGTTACAAAGTAAGTACTTAAGTTGGGAGACCCCCATTCATTTTTCTCCAGAACTAAGGAGCGTTGTATAAAATACGTTGAACGTTTGACTAAGAGGCCTTCACCCTACAAAGTATATAAAAATAATTAAAGTCTGTAATTACCAAGCTTGCCCCTCTCCTTGTAAGGTTTAAGTGTAAGAAAATAAGTTTCGTCTGTACTTGATTACACTCTGCTAGTATTTAATTAACCATATATGCGATATATGTCCAATGTGCATTGTTTGATGGGGCGAGTAGAGTTTTAGCCTTTGGGTAGGCCTCCCCACATAGTTGAACTGTGTTTACTTTGATATCGTCTTTCATATTACGGTGAAATTTCGATATAGTATTCTGAATGTGTTGGAAAGTATTCCATAACCTATGTTTGACGCATCAGATATTTTTCGTTTCATGCCGAGGAAACAGGATTGCTAAAATTTTGGTTTTAAAATATTTTAGATATAATGATCTCGAAAATCATGATATAATGATCCACGCGATATAACTCAACATTGCTTTTCTTAATAACAATGTCAATTAGCGTATTCAAGAAATTTTGTATTCCATTTAAATGATCTATATATTTTTCAGTCAATCACATTTTTTTTTTAAATTGAAAACGTTATTTTAAAAACAATCTTTCAATAATACAGTAATTCTTTTTACAATTCATACAAATAACTGCATCAATTAACACTTGATTTGATAATTAATTAACGAGTTTCAAGCAGAAGTTTTTAAGCACAGTGCAATCAAATTAATTAAAATGTTCCTTATTTAATTAAATCATCAAATAAAAAATGGAATTCTTTTATCAAAAAACGCATGCTTTAAATGTGAGTTAACTGACAAATGTGTATTTTTAATTTTAAGATGAAGCATTCTTTGAATTCTTCTTATGTTTACATTTTTACTTGTAAATACTTTACTATCGAAAAAAATGAAATATCAATTAAAGCACATTTAGAATCTTTACTTACTAAAAATATTTAATTTGTTTATATGTCAGTTGTTTCATACGATTTTTAAAATTAAGAATGCCTTTATTCTGTCACTTTCAAATTCTAAATCGATGCATATATTATTTTGTACGAGAAAAAAAATAACATCTAGAGGATATTTCAATTTATATTTTTTTGAAGGAAATTAGATATCATTGTTAAAGTTATCTCAAAGTTGGAAAAAAATGAAGAAAAAAACATTTTCAACATTTAATTTCTTAAAATTTATGTCATTTAAAAACGAAATTTTTAGAGGGATGAAAGATACAAGTATGTTCTTTTATTTCATATGCTTAAAAAATTATTAGATGTAGAATGAATATTTATAGAGGGCTTGAAACTGTCAAATATTTGTCGATTGGAAAATTGGCGTAACCGCTTACGGACAGTATTACAAAATAAATTTTGCATCAAGCGTAAAAGCTTTGGTGCCTAATTATACTTCAGTTCATAATAATTACTCTAAATAAATTTGTATTTAAAGGAATTTTATATTTTTAACGCAAAGTGATATTTAGATAGTACACAATTTTGAAAACTTTCTTAATATAATCACTTAATAAAATATTTTTTTTAGAAATAAGAAGGAAATATTAGGTTCAGTATATGCAGAGTAACATGAAACATATTCTTTGAAATTTCATAAAAAAGTATTGAGAAATTTTAGAGATACCTGCGCGTTATGACTAAAAAAGTCATTTTTAGAAGCATTACCTCAAAGTTTCCGAAACGCCGTTTTAGCTTTGAGTGTGGATAATTCTGAAAGTCATAACTTGTATTCTAATGGGATTTTCAAAGAAACAATTATATAAAAATGTTCAGAAAATACAGAAGTATAACATATCAGAATTATATATATATATATATATATATATATATATATATATATATATATATAAGATTTAAGATTCTTGAGACACTTTAATTCCCATTCAGTAACGTTTTTAGAAGCATTAATGAATTAATAAAAGTTGAAAATAAGCACTAAATTTCTCATTGGAAGGACAGTGTTTATATCTGTGTACACATTCTGATAAATTCACGTTTTGAATACACGACAAACCTACAAACAGCTTTTTCAAGATAACATTCGTTGACCTTGCAGAGAAGCATGCCCCTCGTTGAATATGAAAACTATGATATTTTCCAGCGTATATTTTCAACCGCACCTATACACTTATTTTATAAAGTTCCTTGAAAAAAAAAATAACTATGCAAACTGAACTATGTTCAGGAAGGGAGAAGGGAGGGTTCAAATTTCAACTCCTGAACACAGTTCAGTTTGCGCTACTTAACAACTACCAACGATTCAGATTTTGAGGTCAAAATTTAAGTTTAAGTTCTAAGCTTTTGAAAGCATTTAATGAGATACAAAAAATATCGGTAAAAAATAGTTGTTCGTTACTCCAAAGTCTAAAGCACTCTCTATCGGCATTTTTTGAACTTTATCTTTAAAATTTATTTTCAAGAAAATACTGACATAAAGAATAGTTTTAGCGAAAACCGCAAACGAATCGACCAATTTTTCCGTTTTTTATAATCATTTGGAATTTTAGACCATAAACTTTAATGGCGCCTATCTCCTTCGGAAGACGTTTGGGGCCCTTAGTTTCCTATTTAGTATTGTTTATTTTGATGTGTACAAATCACCCATTAAAATTTTACGCAAGAGTTTAGATACACCCTGCTTGGACACATTCAATGTTTCTCTCCCCAAAAGAATGGCGGCAGCATATTTCTTTTCATTATACACAGATATCCTGCGTATTCGCTGGTTGGAGATTTTCAGGAATCTTGTATGCTACAAATATAAGCGCCTCCACAAATTTAGAGATACAATTTTTGAGTATTTTACTGTCTATAAATTCATCGCTTCCTAGATTATCTGCAAAACATTCCATCATTGTGATTCTATAAAAAGTTTATTTGTTAAATTTTCCTGTTATCTATACCAATTAAAGAAAGATTCTTGTTTGCGTGTGTGTCTGAAGGCGTTGGTTAGAAAAATGTAAAACACGTTTGAAAATTTCGATCAGGACAGTCCAAGGCAATGCATCTGAGGCTCCAATTTTTCTTGTTGTATTAATTAACCGAAATATTATAGTAACACTACAATGGTCATCGCAAAAGTGCGTGAAAAGTCGCAGCGATGCCGCCGAAGGTCTGTTTCGCAGATAAAAAACCGGTAATCCGAAAAAAGCAATTTTTTCTCCGAAACATTCACAACGCGCATCGGCTTAACTATTCGAATTACGATAAAACAAAACAAGAAAAATGCAGTTTTGTACTTTCACTTCTCTAACGTTGTATCAGTTTTAAAAATATCTATGTTAACTCTTTCAGAAATTCAAAACGGCTTTTTTACTTTCTTCTATCTTTACAAAAAGAAAGTATTAGATTCGTGAAAATTTTCGACTTCCGGTTTTCAACGGATTTATACGTTTTAAAATGTCCTGAACACGATTTGATGGCTTTTAGAAAATGTCTGTCTACGAGTCTGTCTGTCACTCAGTCACTCTGTGAGTCTGTATGTGACAAAAATTTTTTGGTCGTTCTATCTCAAGAACTAATGCACAGAATTTCACAAAACTTCAGATTCAGTTAGACCTTGATATAAACTGGATCTGATTAGTGTTTGGTGTAAATCGCTCAACAGGTGGCGTTGCTATGTAGCATTTTCTATGATTTCCGCAATAGCTCAATCTCCAGAACTAATGTAGTGATTTTCATCAAACTTCAGATTCAGTTATTCCTTGACATGAGTTGAAGTTTTATACATTTTGGTGTAAATCAGTCGACAGGTGGCGCTGCTATATTGCATTATTTACGATTTCCGCAATAACTCTATCAGAAGAACTAATGCTTGGATTTTCAACAAACTTCAGATTCATGTATACTTTGATATGAGTTAGTGCTGTTTATGTTTTGGTGCAAATCGCTCAACAGGTGGCGCTGGTATGCTGCATTTTTCAGAATTTCCTCTATAGCTGTATCTCAAGAGCTAATGCACGAATTTCCATGAAACTTCAGAATCAGTTAGTCCTTGACATGAATTAACATTTTATAGATTTAGGTGTAATTCTCTCAACAGGTGGCGCTGCTATGCTGCATTTTTCAGAATTTCCACTATAGCTGTATCTCAAGAACTAATGCACGAATTTTCATCAATCTTCAGAATCAATTAGTCCTTGACATGAATTGACATTTTATACATTTTGATGTAAATCTCTCACCAGGTGGCGCTGTTATGCTGTTTTTTGAGATTTCCGTAATAGTTATATCTCAAGAACTAATGCTTGGATTTTTCACGAACTTCAGATTCAGGTATATCTTGATATAAATTAGTGTTGTTTATGTTTTGGTGTAAATCGCTCAACAGGTAGCACTGCTATGCTATATTTTTCAAAATTTCCGCTGTATCTCTATCTCAAGCACTAATGCACGAATTTTCATCAAACTTCAAATTCAGATATACTTTGATATGAACGGGTGCTAAATGGATGTAATTTCTTGTACTAATTAAATGATTTAATTGATGTGATTTATATAGAAGAAAGTGTTGTGATGGCCACAACATACTAGTTCGTTTTGTTTTAATTCGATTTTTCCAAGACCAAATCAGGTTAAATATTAGAAATACAAGAAAATAAACAACAGGCTATATCTACGAACAATTAACTTTGAAGGTATATAAATACTGAGTCTTTAAAAAATCGGTTTGAGTGATTTTTCTGCAATTTTTAAAAACCTGCATCCGTTTTCATGCACAAAATACAAAAAATAATAAAAATTCAGATGTAGATAGTTACAGCGAGTACCTTCTCCATTCTATGGTAGATTTTGTTAAAAATATATTAATCTTAACTAAAAAAAATCATTTCAATCTTTCTTCATGCATTCACTCGACTTTTGTTATTTCTCCGTGCCCGCTCTAGAATATTTTCGGAAGGGTTTACATTTGTGCGCCTTGCGTTGGGTAACGAACATCTTTAGTAGAGAGAGATACCGTTATGTTTAAAATACCGTTGTGTTTAAAATAGGAAGAGAGGAAAGTTTTATATTATTTGGGATTTATGTGTAACTTTTGGTGAGAATTGAAAGTTTTTACTCGTATATATAAGCTTCAGAAATCAAATTGGTAATGACAATAACTAGGTCCCGTTAGTCCGTTTGTACATATTATCATTTAAAATATTAATCATATATATTCACAAAATCCCTGCCGGGTTGGCATACAGGTGTAGGTAGAATTCAAAGTTAAGTACTAATTTCACCAAAAAAATTAAATCAAGACTAGAGATAAGCCCAGTTTAACAATTTTATTCGGCCGCTTTTGAAGAGTTTTAATTTCATTTTTCTGTAAGAGATAGTTTTATCATAATCATGTTAATACGATAATTTTTTCTTTAACCACTATTATTTCATCTCTTGAGGTTATTTTTAGTAATATTATCCATTAGCAGAATTCATCTTACCAAAGATTTGTTATTACAAAAGTTATGGATAATATTGAGAACATTTATATAATAAATTTAGACTGTGTGGTGATTGTTTCAATAAATGAAGCACCTACTAAATTTTAAATTCTGACGTTCTTTTTTTTGACACACGAGCGCGTTTAATAATGCAACCGCATACACAGCATCTCTGAGGGTTGTCAAGAATTTCTATCATGTGAATATTACTTTTGTTATTGTCTTAATAGTTGATTAACTTAGATGTGATATTTTAACTACTGCAACACCTCCCCCCCCCCCCCCCATTACATTTTATTTTTTTTTTCAGTAAGATTTGGTCCTATCAAAAACCTGTCAGTATGCAAGTTGCAGATAACATTAAGAACACTTATAATAAATTTAATCGGATATGATATCTCGTGAATTATCTAAATTGTGAATTTTTTATCTTCTTAAAACCCTATTTTTTCACCCGTAGAGCCCATTTTTAATGATATCAAAAATCTGTCATACATAAATTTTTGGCCCTTTTCCTAAGATTAATAATAACTTTAAACTGATTCTATATGTATTATAATTAAGAAGTTATGGGTTTTTTTCTGTTTTCACAAAAAAACCTCCCTATTTCCACCTCCTTGGTCCGATTTTGCCCATTAACGACCTTGACCGTGATTTTCTGCCCTTATATTTTACATATCAATTTAGAAAAGTTTGGTGCAGAATTATGAAAGTTATCGTGTCCATGAAAAAGTGATATATACAGCAAGAATGAGGACTGACAGCTTGAAATTTTAAACAATATTACATTGAGAACTATTTATAAATATTATTATTTACAAGAAAGAGTATTCACAGGTTAATACATCGTTTCTTTGAACTTTACCATAACTTCTTTTCCTACTCCCCGATCAAAACTAAAACGCATATTTAGTTCTTGGGCCGTCTTACATTGTTCTCGCATATACAATGGACTATATTCCAAATCAAGGTTCGAGGCAGAAAAAAGTCACGTGGTACCGGTAATTTACCCAAATAATTTCTAACTGATAAGGGAGGCTACTACTGCTTCCCTCATGAACTGTTTCACTGTCTAGCGGAGATTTACATTACGTCTACGGAGCCTTCCCTTCTTTACGCTAGAAGATTTTACCTTTACCACCCGATCATAACGTAGATGGAATACCCTCCATTATCTCTCTCCCTCTCGCGCGAAAAAACATCTACACTGCCCACTCCGTCATTCCTCGTTTCATATCACTTCGTGGTTTTACCCGCTCGTAAACGACCGTCTGCACTTCCGAACATTCTATCTCTTACGCAAGCGCTGCATGCTCGGATCCAATGAGAAGGCACTGCGGTCATCAATCGCTTTTAGGTGGCACTTTGAATATCAGGAGATGCTCGTGGAACTAAATACAGTACCTCATATACACTGCTGGCCATCCAAAATGCAACACCATAAAGGGATCAAACAAACAGCGTAAAATTTACACCCTGTATACACCTCGGTAAGATATGCAAATTATTACAAATTCAGCGTTCGCGCGCATCGTCGGTGACTGCAGCGCCCCTTACAATCTGTATATAAAGGGAAGAATGATTGTCGTTTTGAGGAACGTGAACTCAGTGTGCTCGTAGAAAAACATGAGCACCATTCAAGCACGTTTCTGATTTCGATCGCGGAAGAATCGTTGCATACAGAGATTGCGGATTATCCTTCCGAGGAACAGGTCATTGTATCGGACGTTGCCCAGCAACAGTCATAAGAATATGGAATCGGTGGATGCAGGAGGGAACGACAGGCCGACGGGAGCGATTGCAACCGCTTCGTCACACCATTCCACTGGAAGACAGGGATATTGTGCGCATGCCACCGATGGAACGCACTACCACATCCGCAACCATAACACAACGAATGCCATCTCTAACACAGCAATGGGCGTCCGCACGAACAGTTCGAAGTCGTTTGCAGTACAGTGGATTGTCTGCTAGGCGTCCATTGCTTCGCATACATTTGGCTTAAAAACCACAGGCGACTGCGTTTGCAATGGTCCGCTGAACGACAGAGATTGACATCCGAATGGTATAGCATTGTGTTTTCAGATGAATCACGCTTCTGCCTGCAGTATCACAATAACCATGCAGGTCGAATAAGAGTTTGGAGACACCGTGAGGAGAGGCTGCTCAACTGCTGTATTAAGCATGATCACACTGATCCTGCACCATGTGTTATGGTGTGAGGTGGTATTGAATTCAACTCCCGCACCCCCTAGTACACATTAAAGGTACACTTACCAGCCAGCGCTATATCTCTGAGGTTTTGCAGCCTGTTCTCCTCCCTTAACTTCAGGGCTTGTGTGCGTCCACATTTCAACAGGACAATGTACGACCACATCTTGCACGCAATGGTCAAGCTATTTTCTTAGCTCACCCTATTCCATTTTTATCCTGGCATGCCTGTTCTCCAGATCTATCACCCATCGAAAATGTCCGCTCAATCATTGGAGAACGCCTATCTCGGAATGCCGCACCAGCAAGTACACAAAATGAACTTTGGCTACGTATGGAGGCAGCGTGGGATGCCATTCCCCAACAATACATCCAAAGACTCTTTCACTCATTGCCGTAGCGTGTAGCAGCGGTTATTGACAGATGTGGATGCAACACTCCTTACTGATTTCCCCATCTACCTCACTTCAAAGAAGGTTGTCTTTGGAATCAATTAACACTGATACTATGTGTAATCTCTAAAATAAATTTGGTTTTGATATCTCTTGTCTTTCTTGGTGTTGCATTTTGGATGGCCAGCAGTATATATATATATATATATATATATATATATATATATATATATATATATATATATATATATATATATATATATATATGTATGTGTGTATAAAGTTTTGAGCTAGGGATGGTTTTAGGTCCCAGGTGTCATGATCGGCGTAGATCTGCAATTTTTTTTTCAGAAAATTTAACACTACGGAAAATGTAATAGGTAGTTTTTGTTACAAAATTTACCTAATATATTACACTTCTAGGACACTTCTAAAGGCAATGGGGACTCCAACATCAGATATTCGCATAGAAAAACTTCTACCATATATACTGAAAACTTGAGTACGCGTATTTTGCAAAATTGAAACCTAAATACTCAGAGGTATAATAAGTTCGAAAAATCCTTTAAACATAAATATATATTTCTTATTTATAAGTATCTTTTTCGTACAGTGTATTTCTGTGTATTTTTATATTTTTCATCATATTAACATACAAAAATTAAATAAATGTTACTGAAAAAACTTATGTAACTAGTGGAAGTTTTGTGTAAAAAAATATAATTAACATTTCGTTATTTTAAATAAGGTTGTGCAAACGAAAATTACTTTTCAAAAGTGTTATGTAAGCCATATTTCAAACATTTGAAGGTAATTGTGTTTAATTTTCGTCAATTTTTGTGAATATTAAAGAAAGCAAAGACAATATTTGAAACACAAAAAGTTTTATTTAAACTTAAAACGAAAAATGTTAATTTAGTTTTGAAGTAATATGTAAACATGAATAATGTATATTATATTCTCCTATGACACTTTCAAAAAAGTCTTTCTTCAAAAAATTTTTTAAGAAAACAAACTTAAATAAGCATTTTATACTATTGAGTATACATATTACAATTAATCTTATGCATTTATGTTTACTATTTAAAGGAAGAAAAATCTTTATATCCGTTTCTATCAAAAGATTTTTTATTTTAATCAAGTAAATTTTATGTTATTAATGGTCTAATTTTTAAATGACAATTTAAATGAGTTATTTATTAACTTCAGTCCCCCAGAAAGTGTTGTGTTATTTGCGATAAAAACATTGGCATCATGGAAAGAAATCACTATTGTAACTGTGGTTGGACTGAGAGCAAGAATCTGTTACTAATCCATTTATGAATGCTTTTCTTTTGATGTACCAATTAAAGTCTGTCGTCTTTTGCAATAGGTGCAATCCGTGACAAAACTGTCGTAATGGTCATGTTTCTAGAATTAACACTGATATGCCTGATTTAAAAAAAATGATTTGAAAATATTTTCGGCTTTTATTCCGTAAATAAATCATAGGAAAAATGCTTTAAAAAATCATATTTTTATTTAAGTATTATTTTCAAATAAAACACAGCTTGTTGTCAATCGGCAAGTCTGATCTTTAACTGAAAAAAATAATTTTCATTGATAAAATTCTATAATATTAAATGAACATAAATTTAAAAACTATTATAAGGTATTTTCAAGAGTACTTAAAAAAATAATTCATTCTTATTAAAAGTACAAAAGTGTATTGCAAAACATTACAAAAATCAATGCGGGATACAAAATTTATTGTTTATTTTATGATACTTGACAACATGAGTACAAATTTCTTAGTTAACGAAGTGTATGGAAATGTTTTAAACAATTATTATTTCTTTCAAAACACAGTCCATCGTCCAAAAGAACATTTTTAACATTTAGTTACAGTGTATCTTTGAAATTTGGGAATTTACACTTTTTTTCTCTGCATAAAGAGGCTTATGTCCTGTTTGGTCCAATCGAACATCTTTAGGTGGTATGTACTGTGATGGACTTCTATGCTTTTTTGCTTTAATTTCTGATCAATCATCGATGAAGGCCTTTCAGGCTTAGGGGTATATTTCTTTCCCACTTTGCATAATAATTTTGCAAGTTCTGCTTTGAAGTTTAGTTGAGACATTCTCTCCGATTGACGACCATTTGCATTCAAAACTCGTTTGTAGAGTAGCAAGTCAAGCAAACGGTAAAAGATTCACAGATATCATTTGCGACTACGAATATTAATTTTGTTAGCGGGTCATTAAGCTCTCCAAACGGTCATCTCCTCCCATATGTCGATTGTATTCATTAATTACGTATGGGCAATCTACTTCAATGATCTTATCTTTACTGCTTTCAAAACGTGTGACTTTTATTACTGGATTTGTTCCATCGAAAGTAGACAGCATCCTGACGAATTTGTTGTCTTTCCATACTAGTTGTGAAATGTCGATGCCATATCCAGTTAAGGTGTATTTGAATGGAGAACCTCGATCTAGAACTTCTAAGGATTTTTCATCCGGTTGTTTGGATCGAAGAATTGTATTTCTTCTGACTGCACCCAAGGTATCGAAGCCAGTGTTTGTGAAATGTAACATCAGCAGCAATGCCGTATAATAGTTGTCCAAATACAACTTATAGTTTACCGATCTTGGTATTCTTCTTGATAGTCTAATGACTAAGTTGCTTGAAGGGCCAAAGTCGGTTTCGGTAATTGGTCTTGTTAGCATATTATCTAGACCTAATTATAATTCAAAATTATAAGCATACAAAGAAATACTCACAAATACTAAAAGTTTAAAGCCCCATTTATGAGGTTTATTCGGCATAATTTGCTTCGTGTAATGTTAAACTTTAGTAGCGAACATTTGCTGATTAAATGAAAGATTTTGCTCAAAAGGGATAAAAACAAAATTGTTGTTTGAAATATCAATGATAGGTCGAAGCTTGTGTGATCTATCATGATTTAAATCATCTCGACCTAGATGTTTGTGGTTTTCATCGAAATGCAAAAAAAATTCGCATTTTCTTACACTTATCCTTGTTCACTGTGTCCTGAATTTAGCGAAAACAAAGTTCATGACTAATACGATCTATATTGTCCAAATGCACTAAAGATATGTATAATATTATCCTCAAAAACTGTTTTATGTCTTGTGATGCGAAATTCGTAGGTTTAGAAGGATCTTTTTAGCAGGCGTATAAATTGTTTTCTTTAAAAATTTTTCAATAAGCTTATCTGAAAGAAACATTTGAAAAAAGCTAGTGTTGTATCTAGCTCATTCACGTTTGATGGAGTAATCTCATTCCCACTAAACTTTAACTGGTTTTCATTTACATTTATATTCCCTTTTTTCCAAACAATCTCCCTCTTTCGCAGTTTAAATTTCTAAAATCTCTTTACTGCATTGCAGAATAGACATTTCAATATAATTAACAGAGTCTTCAGAAGAGATGACGTTTTCAGTGATTTCAATTAGGACCTTTTGGAATGTTTGGTGCATCTAGTTCACTGTCTTCCGGCATCTGAAATTCTATCTGAACTCTCTTTAGGCTCCCAATTCGAATCATCATTTGAAAAACCTTACTCGTCTTCACTATTTGACAAATTATAAACCAATTCTTCTATTTGTTTTTGAGTCAAGTACTTTTTTGTAGCCATTCTATAAATGTCAGAGTAAAATTTGTCGAAAATAAAATGTAGAAAAATATCTTGTATACAGCAAAAAAAAAAAAAAAAAAACTTCAATCATAAATTACTACAAAAATAAACTAGTTCTATTGAATATAGAGGAAAGCAAAACTAAAACTTCTCATTGTCCTCTAGGCTTAGGACTTTATACCTGTTGTTTATAATTGACAACACACGCAAAAATCTACTTATAACAAATATTCTACAGTTAAATATACAAAAACAGTCATAACTATGGAGTACATAACTTACATTTTCGTGTAAACTTTTTCATTTTGCTTTAAAGAAAAAAAAAAAAAAAAAAAAAAAAAAAGAAAAGAAAATGCACATGTTGCAACAATTGAAAAAATCAACATATCTGTATTTTTAATCAGCACCATCCACATGTTAAAATTGATTTAATAATATTATCGGTATGTATTTTATAGGCATCATTAGGCACTATAACTTCAATATTATTTTAATATTATTTAAGAACACTATTTCGGATATGTTGCCGAAAGGCAAATTATGGCATTTAAGGGTTAAATAGTTTTCAACATATACGCGTTTGCCTTTTACTTATTTATTTGACTGAAACAATGTATTCTTTTACCAATCAGATGATAAGTGATCGCATTATGTTTATAGATTTTTATGATTAGTATTAGCATTTCAGCATCCAATACTCTTTAAAACTTCGCGTATGAAGATGACAATATACCTTTTGTAACTAATAGATTTTTTTCCGGCAGTAAATTTTAATGCTCAAAATTCAGTCTAAAAAATTTTAGAGTCCACTTCTTTGAAAGTATACTTAGAATCAGTATTCTACCCCTTTTTTTGTGTGAACTATGGTATTATAGAATAGTAATAGCACCGTTAAATGTAGTACTGAAATTTTCTTTCAAATTGATAAGTAATCTCTTATTCATAATTATTCCAGCGTCAGAGTCAGTGGAAACTTGAAGTAACATTTCATATTTTTTTCGAAAAGATTTGATCGACTTTTTACTTTCTTCTATTTTCAATAGAAGAAAGTATTGTAATCGAAATTTTTTTCGACTTCCGGTTTTCGACGGATTTACAAGTTTTAGGGGTCAGAAATCCCAAAAAACATGTTTATACAAAATGTCTGTCTGTCCGTGTCAGTCCGTCTATCCGTGTGTCTGTCGCCATTGTACCATCAAAAAGTGTATGAAGTTATGCATAGAATTGAACCAAATTTTTATTTTAAGTTTTTGGCTATGGCAAGCAGGTCCTTCCTGAATTTGGAAAAAATACGCCGGTAGGGGCGCTGTAGTAGCGATTTTGAATAATGTACCATCAAAAAGTGTATGAAGTTATGCATATAATTGAACCAAATTTTTATTATACGTTTTTGGCTATGGCAAGCAGGGCCTCCCTGAATTTGGAAAATTTCGCCGGTAGGGGGCGCTGTAATAGCGATTTTTGTGCGATTTTGAATATTGTACTATCGAAAAGCTTATGAAGTTACGTATAGACCTGAACCAAAAATTTTTTTTAAGTTCTTGGCTATGGCAAGCAGGTCCTTACTTAATTTGTAAAATATTCGCCGGTAGGGGGCGTTGTAATAGCGAATTTTGTGCGATTTTTGCGCCATTTTGAATATTGTACCATCGGAAAGTGTATGAAGCTATGCATAGAACTGAACCAAATTTTTATGTTTGTTTTTCGTCATGGCACAAAGGTCCTCCCTGAATTTGGAAAAATTCCGCCGGAAGGAGAGCGCTATAATTGCGATGTCTGTACCATTTTTATTATTGTACCATTGAAAAGTGTATGAAGATATGCATAGACTTGAACCAAATTTTTTGTGTATGTTTTTGGCTATGACAAGCAAGTCCTTCCTGAATTTGAAAAGAATCTGCCGGAAGGGGGCGCTGTAATAGCAATGTTTGTGTCATTTTCTTTATTATACTATCGAAAAGTGTATAATATTATGCATACAATTGAACCAAAAATTTTGTGCATGTTTTTGGCTTTCGTTAACAGGTTCTCTTTCAATTTGGAAATATTGCGCGGTAAAGGGTCTCTGTAATAGCGATTTTTGTATACTTTTCTTGATTTTTCGTAGTTCTGTTGTGCATTGGTGGCTCGTGAAGCGGCGGGAACTGGCTTACTGCTAAGCCGGTTATTCGCAAACAGCTGATAGCAACAGAATAAGGAAAAACTAATAATTTTAACGAATATCATGATATAGATTAATTCGTTTTTAGTCCATTTAATTGGCTGAAGAAGTAATTTAAGATGTAAAGCAAAGTATTAAAGTAATAATATTCAAGTATTAACATGTGTAACTAGGTTTTGAAATATTAAGATATAGAAGATAGAAGAAAGTTTTGGGATTGGCACATCCAACTAGTTTATCTTTGCTTTACAGTATTTTTTCCGTGAAACCTTTTGTTTCATTGGCCTCTTCTTCTTTAGAAGTTGGTGTTTTGTTCAAATCAACATAAACCACTACGTTTTCAGCAGTTTTTGAAAATAATGCATTCAAATGTATATTCAAATCGCCTTGCTATTCTGCTTTGTCTGAATGCAAGCCTTTTTTTTCAGATAAATTCCTGGGAAGCTTTCTTCCAGCTTTATGACATCCATCACATATCTCGTCACCTTTGTGTAAATTTGCACTTGGTATTAAAATATTTTCATTTGCAAGCTTTTCAAGTAATTAAACTTACAGTTATAAAATTTTTAAGGTTCTAGAAGTAAAATTTATGATCAGGTTTCTTAAATAGATTTAAAAAATTATATATTTATATTTATTCATTCTGCAGTGGACTTGACAGGAAAGGGATTTGTTAAGTACACCAGTTATGTTTGCGATCAATGTTTGTGTTTGAGATTTGAAAATTAGATTTTATGAACATGAGAAAAAATAATATTGAAATCAAACTGTCTTAAGATTTTAGCAACTTGCTGACTGATTTTAGGAAAAATGGCGAAACAACTGAAGTATTAGAGTTGGAATTAAAATGCTTTTCAGAATGGACGGTTGTCGTCAATTTCTTATAAAGAGAATCTATAATATGAGATTAATAATTACGATCAGAGTACGGTTAGAGACTGAAGGAATAAATATGACTTTTTCGAAATTTTATGATTTGGCGTTTTATCGCAAGTGTTTATCTATAATTTTACAAAATTTCAAGTCTTCAGCTTAATTAGGGGTTCAGTTAGAAAAAGAGCTTACAATACACAACTTAGAGCCCAGGGGGTTAAATATAAGACTTTTTCAAAATTTTATGATTTGTCGTTTGATGCGATATGTTCAGCTATAAGTATGCAAAATTTCAAGTCTCCAACGTATGTAGTTTCAGAGAACGGGCACTGTGAAAGACAGATAGAGGAGCGAGACGAATAGGGTTTCGTCAGATGAACGAAACCCTAAAAAAGTTATCGTGGCATAAAAAAAAGGTCGCCAGTTCATAATTGCTGTCAAAAACCACACCTGCCTGTAATCATTTCTGCGAGAAAATCTTGCGGTTTCAAAAAGTAGATGCTTTTGCTGAATTGTGAAACGCGTTCCAATTTTTAATTGGGACTTTTTAATTAATAACGTTCATTAATTACGACTTTTTCAAAATTTTATGATTTGTCGTTTGATAACAGGTATCCAGCGATAAGTATGCAAAATTTCAAGTCTCCAACATATATAGTTTCTGAGAACGGTTTATAGTACGTTACATTAGATAACGGTATAGTTTTTGTGTCAGACAGAGGCGTGAGACGAATAGGGCTTCGTCAGATAAACGAAACCCGAAAAACAATGTGTGTGTGTGAGGATGGGGGAGGAATTAGTTTACATATCTGGACATTTGTACTGAACAAGTTAATTAACTTACAACTATTCTTTTTAATTTTGTATCAAAATTTGAGAATACAAAAACGGTTAATATAAAAAATTAATTAGATTAACAGAATATGTTTAACATTATTCGATACATTTATAATTGCACACATCGTAACTTCATTTATAAAGCAAAATATACTGAAATGTATAATTAAACGTAAAATATTATTACACTAAAATATATACATATAATTGAATTATTTCTATTTTTTTGTGCATTGTTACTGGCATATAAATTCTATTTCGAATTTTTGAAAACTTTTTAGCAAACAGCAAAAAAAAAAAAAAAAAAAAAAAAAAAAAAACAATTTTATTAACTACAATGATTTATAAAAATAAATCCTATAATTGAAAGAATAGTTTACTGTTTATTTTTACTCACAATTCTGTATTTTTTACATAAAAGCAATCAATAATAAAGAAGTAAAATATCAATGAACCTTCAGCTTGTTTGATAAAAATATAATACATAATTTCTTTTAAGTTATAACGCATTTAATAATTTATTAAAAGCACTGTGAAAAGGATATTTAAAATTTCAAATTACGCTCTGAAAAAGAGGTTATCCTTTCCAAATTACGCTGTGAAAAGGTGAATACGATACCGGTATCAGTATTAACATCACGTTTAACTACATTATCATATTTACATGCACACATAGAATTAGAAACAAGGTGCGATATGTATAAAAATAAATAGATTATTAATTTCTTTCCATGTATTGTAACAAAGAAAGCTAATGAAGGAGTAAAATAGAGAATAGTAAGTAAAAGTAATACTGTAGATGAAAAAAACAAACATACGGAGGTTATCCGTATTACTCCGTAGGAATCCGTATTATCCATATATCCCTATTAATCCGTATATCCGTAATATATGTATTATCCGTAAATCCATGTTATCTGTAAGAATTACGGAGGTTATCCTTTTCAAATTACGCTGTGAAAAGGAGATTACGATACCAGTATCAGTATTAACATTACGTTTAACTACATTATCATAATTACATGCATACGTAGAAATAGAAACAAAGTGCGATATGTTAAAAAATAAATAGATTATTAATTTCTTTCCATGTACTGTATAAAAAAAGCTAATGAAGAAGTAAAATAGAGAATAGTAAGTAAAAGTAATACTGTAGATGAAAAAAAAACAAAAAACAAAAAAACACTTACCCAAAGTTGTCATCGTTCTGTCTTGAATAATAAAGATTTTAAGAAGCTTCAGAAATGTCCATTGATCATATCCAAGGTTAACATTTCTTGTATAATTTTAAAACACAATAAAAAATTCCCACAAAATATTATAATATTGTTTTTTTATGTAAATAAAATCGAATCGTAATCCACATGCTACAGCTATTTTTCTAAATAGAAGCAAATTAAAATGCACGTTCTACATAACTTCTCACGCCGCCATACCCATACAGACCAAGGGATACAGAGGAGTTGACATAGGCCAGTTTCAGGGTGTAGAAGAAATAATTGATGTGCGCATGAATCAGCGAGAACAGAGGCGATTACATGGAAGAAAACCCAAACATTCAAAAAGTTCTCTGGTTGTTTCAGAAAACAAAAATAGCTCTCACATATCCCATAGTATCTGAAACGTTCCTGTTAGAATACTAAACGTTCCAACTATTTTTTACAGTTTAGGCTATATTATAAATTGGTTATCCTAAGTATTATTTTAGGGTTCCGTGCCATTTTTCTCGTAAACCATGGAACATGATGTTAGAAAAACTAATCTCTTTCAGAATTAAATAAACACTATCAATCACGTTAGACAAGCTAATCTCTTTCAAAATTGTATAAACTCATCATTAATCAAGATAAACTGTTTGTTCCTGTCATTCAAAAAACACTTTAGCTATCATAAATAAAGACTAAGATTACTTCCTGTTTTTGGAATATGTGGATATGAAACAAAACATTCAAATTAAATGACTATTATTGTGACACATGAAAGAACTATTTTCTTAATTTATGACTTTAAGTATTTTATTCATATTTATAATCAAGATTCATTTTATTTGTTATTTTAATCATTTATCAATAATCCTTTTGTGTAAGTTATAATTTCTTCAGTGTGCTTTTAGATATGTAATCAGAAGGGAGCAAAGATGTATGCTCCAATTTTGTATTTTAAAATGATATAAATATTATAGTTTAACCAGGATTATCTGAATGTTCCTGAAAAATCCATCGGATACATTAGGAATTAAAATTAAACTTATTAATTACAAAAAAAAAAACAAACATTTTTTATTACAGGATAAATCAGAAAGATATTTCATCACAAATTGGATACGTCTATTAAATGTATATAAAGAAGAAACTTACCTGCTTCGAAGTGGACGATCTACAATTAAAAGGTAAGGAGCTTTACCTTATCTTATTTTGTGATTGAATGTGGTTATTACTATTTCATGTTCAGTCTCGTGTTTAATCTAACACATGAAAAGTTCAAATTGTCTGAAGTAATAAAGACTATTGACCCACATATTTATAGATTATTCACCACTGACAAATGTATTTAGGAAAAATGTAGAGGGGCTAATTATGTTACGCGAAAAAACATCTTTTCTTTGTATATCGTGCGAAAGCTATCGTAACGCCGAACTCAGAAATACATTTCTTTTAATTTTATGTATTATATTTTCAGAGATATCGTCGAAAATGTAACGCACAAAATAATATCCGCCCCCCCCCCATATTTCCATATCTACTGAAAAAAATTACGAAAATATTAAGGGTCGTAGAATTAATTTAAACCTTGCTAAAAAACTATATAATTTAACCTAGTTTACATAGTTTTTGAGAAAATCGCATTTTTTTCGTTACACACAAATTTGCATTTGCGGGCGTTCGGCAAGAACTTTGAAGACCGCTGAAGTCGTCACAAAAGTATAAAAGGATTGTTGATACTGATTTTCTAAAAAAAGGTCGGTATTTAGCTAATATATTAACCCGTAAAGATACGGAAGGTTTGGACGTACATAAAGACACGGGCAAAGTTCTCTATGCGCTATCAACTTTTAAAGCCTAGGTAATAAATGATATATTTGTGTAACGTAAACGCCGCAAATTTGCATTTGCGGGCGTTCGGCAAGAACTTTGAAGACCGCTGAAGTATCGTCACAAAAGTATAAAAGGATTGTTGATACTGATTTTCTAAATAAAGGTCGGTATTTAGCTGATATATTAACCCGTAAAGATACGGAAGGTTTGGACATACATAAAGACACGGGCAAAGTTCTCTATGCGCTATCAACTTTTAAAGCCTAGGTAATAAATGATATATTTGTGTAACGTAATGCCCAGTTACTAATTCATATATCTATGTGCGGAACCTTCTATGCGCGATTAATGTTTGCACTTGAAAGGTAATTTTTCATTACAAACATTAGAAGTAGCAATGTTCCCAAACTGATAATTAATATAATTGCATCACAAGTGCACATATGCATCCAGGATCATGCATGTAATCAACAAACGCCTATCATTAAATTAAGAAAAAATTACTAATCAGAATTTCGGTTATCTATTTTGATTTTCAGAATTTAAGAAAAATCATGAAATGCACGTTTATTATGGATAAAACCATGCCATCAGATTTTGGCATAGCTCCTGACATCGTTGAGATCCCACACAACGACTCTATATTTGTGAAGTTTTACAGCTTAAATTTTCTTAAATCATATATTTTACCCTTTTCTTGAAAAAAAAAACACCAACCATTGAATTTATAGACATCTTTTCAAGAAAAAAGCTAAGTAACGCTTATACGTTTGCACAAAAAGAAAAAAAAATACTTGAAGAATACTTGTTTATATTAAAATTAGTTAACGAATATGAATGAATAATTTTTCTTTACTTTAAAATTTAAATTATTCACTAGTATACTTAAATTACACCAAAGGGAAAAATCTTTATTTTATGTCCATATCATAAGGCAGATTTTCTTCGTTTACATAACTAAACGTATATAGCCTTGAGAAATTTGTACTTTTTTGTTCCGGTTTAAAGATACAGCAGTAAATAAACTTTTCTGTAGCAGCTAAATAATATTTTCTTAGAAAAAAAAGACCAATATATCGTATGTAAACATTTATTATATTCATTATCTCCAAAGTAACTAATCTAAAGTTTACTTTAAATTTTTAAATTTCCACATTCTGCAAGCCTTATTTTAGATTCTTCTGAGGAAAAAAGTAAACAGATTTTTTTTTTTTTACTTGACATAATTTCTTCCCTATAGAAAGAAAAAGAAATCTTTTACCTCTCTCTAACCTTTAAACAATATTTTAATTACTTAAAAAATAACAAATATGTTTGTTATACATTTATATTCCCCGAAATGCAAACATTCCACTTTTAATTATTATTATCATTATTGGTAAAGGTCTACTGAAACTTTGTCTAATTTAAAACAGGTCTGCGATGAAAAAAGTACAAGGGAATTGATAGCTGAACTTTATGTATTGTTTGGTGCTAATTTAAAAAATAATAATGAACATTTTCTATCACGTCACGTTTTCTTGAAAAATTTCTATCACGTCACGTTTTCTTGAAAAATTCAATTTTACATTTCATCGGCCATACGCCTCGCTCCTCATGGATGCTCTTCATGCCAAGGCATTTCACTCCAACTGAATTGCCAGTCATCAGATTGCCAGTCATCAGCTCCAGATTGAAAAAATAGACCTTATTGCCCAAAGGAATCTCTTTTTATGGGTACATGAATCGAAAAAGGAATTTGTTAAGTATTTTGAGAAAGATGATAACCTGGTTCTGATGCTCCCGGATTAGTGAGCAAATTTAATATCACCTACGATAAAGATGAATGAAGGCTGTTTATAGATTTATCGAAAAGGAGCCTTAATCCGCCCTTCTTCATCACGCAATGCAGTATTCATATGTACCAGTTGGACACTCGGTGTATTTAAAAGAAATCTATAAAAACCTGGTTCTCGTCCTCAACAAAATAAATATGCCGACGACGCTTAGACCGTTTGCGGTGATTTGAAACTTATCTCCATGCTTCTTGGTCAACAAGGCGAATACACAAAGTACTCATGTTTCATTTGTGAGTTGGACAGCCGTCATAAGACTCAACATTGGGTCAAAAAAGAACAGCCGAAAAGACAAAATCTTCAACCAGAAACCAAGAATGTAATTCGGAACAACTTAGTTGAGTCAAAAAAATGCATTGTTACCCCTCTGCATATAAAAATAGGTGTAATGATTCAGTTTGTCAAGGCTATTCCAAAGCATGGAGATTATTTCAAATACCTGTATAAAAAGTTTAAAGATTTATCCGAAGCCAAGTTGAAAGAGGGAATGTTTGTTGGTCCAAATATCCACAAGCTTATGAAGGATAAAGAATTCGAGACTAGCATGACAACAAAGGAAAAAGAAGCTTGTGTTACTTTCAAAGATGTCGTCAGTAAATTTCTGCATAATTACAAGGATCCTGACTATAAACCAATTGCTATGGATATGCTGGACAAATTTTAAGCGTTGGGTTACTCCATGAGTGTCAAAATGCATTTTCTTCACTCACATGTGGACTTTTCCACAGAAAATTTAGGACCAGTCAGCGAAGAATATGGCGAAAGGTTCCATCAAGACATCAAAGATAAGAAGCTCAAATATCAAGGAAGATGGGACAAGATCTAGCTCGCCGACTACTATTGAATGGTAGCACGTGATAAGCCTAATATTGAACATAAAAGAAGAACGTCACAAAGAAGTTTCAAATAAAAAGAGTACGTACTTAAATAGAAACTTATTTGTTTTGTTTTGTTTTATTTTTTGGTTAGTTTAAAATTTGTTTCAAACTTTCATGTACACATACGTAATATTTGTTCTTGTTGGTCAATCGTCAATTTTATGTAAGTTACCTTAATAAAAACAAATTAAAATATTATGTTGGTGATTTTTTTCTAGACTATGCACCATAATTTGATGTAAAAATTTTAAACTCAAGGGAACTTTTCGTTTTCCTCTTGACAACAGACGGCATGTGCGATCTGGCAACAGTGGCTTTAATCCATTCAAACCTATAAAAAATAATCAATTTGCCTCACCAAGAATCGATTATTTTACGCAGATTCAAATGGATAAAAACAATTGTTGCCAGATAGTGGAGGAAAAAGGTCCAAATACCGGTTACACTTTTGTTTTTAATCTAGATCATACAATTTTCAAAATTAGTAAAAGAAAAAGTGAGAGCAGCGTACCTTGATATGTTTTACACTTGTTTAGAGAAAAAAAAAACTAGTTTAAAATGTTTTCTGTTTATAGAAAGCAAAATTCCGAAAGTCTTCAAATTTTGAGTTTTGAAAATAGGTTCTAAATACCGGCTACCTAAGTTCTTTTTCAAAGGATCACACAAATAGAGCTAATGACAATTATTAAGGAATAAGAGTATTATATTAATCAATTTTATTGATTAATAACATTTCTTATGCACAGAAAAAACACGTAAATTTAATAAACAAGCATTTTTGTCAAACTTTTAAAATTCTCAACACTCTTATCTCTCACAGTCTGCTTTCCATGATGTTACTAGTTTCGTTTTCTAACGTGTAAAACAAAACAAAACAAAAACTTGCTGATTGAAATGTGAATTATTTTGCCTGAAAAAAATCACAAACACAATATCACTTTCTGCGTCGGTGCAGTCGCTATAGTGACACATATCGCATTCTTAACATTGAACCCAGAATCCCCCTCTTCATTCTTGTCCGCAGAGAAAGCCGTTTCGCAAAAGACACAAATTGCATCATTTCACTTTTTTAAAATGTAATTTCTGCCCTTTTTGATTGTTTTTTCTTCATGTTTACCGTGTTATGTTATATTACTCCAATTGCAAACATTGTACTTTATGATTATTATTATCATTATTAGGTGCATTCGTATATATGTAAATACGTAGCACCTATAGTCGTCGTCTAGTCGTCCATCAGTGCGCAAATAACACCGCAAAATCTAGCTACCGAACCCAGTTAGAAATTTAATATACAGGGTGCTCCTAAACTCATGGTACATACTTTAGAGGAGTGATAGAACACAACTAGACAAGCACAAATGACCATACAATCCATGATAGGATCGCAAGCCGTAAAGCGCTTGAAGGGCCTCCCAGTGACCGCAATAAAAAGGCTGTTTACCGCAGCTGTCTTCATTTGTTCGGTGGATTATCGATGAGATGGATGTGTACTCATATCAGGAGAAGGCCGAGATTCATTACATGCACGGAGCTGCAGACGGCAATACAAGGGAAGCCCAAAGGTTGTACTAATCAACTCGCCGGCCCACTCACCCGATTTGTCATGCCTGGACTTTATCTTTTGCGGTCACATAAAGAGTCTCATCTACATAGATTCCATTGAAAGCCATGTTGCCCGGATATCCCTAGCTACTGACACCATACGAGAGATGCCTGGTGTTTTCGCCAATGTACGGCGGTCGCTCCATCCACGGTGTGAAGCCTGGGTTACTGTTGGCGGGGCCACAATATGGAGCAGTTGTTTTGATGGGGGACGTACGTGTTGCTTACTTTCATTTTGTTAAATAATATGTTTTTCTTCATATTATCGGTTTCCTTTCATTCCATAACTCTATATATATTCCTGCTCCTCATTAAGTTCCACTGTATGCTTCGCGCTCTAGCGTTTTACGACTTGCGTTCCGACCATGGATTGTATGGTGATTTTTGCTTGTCTAGTTCTGTTCTATCACTCTCTAATGCATGTACCATGAGTTTAGAGACACCCTGTATATAATCGTTGTGATATTAATAAAAGTTTTCTTAATTCTATTAAATCTTATCATACGTAACTAATACAATGATAGTATTCCATGATAGTTAATGATTCTAAATTGACATGGTGATTACGTCATACTTAATATGGAGTCATATTATTTCCGTATTACTGAATTTACTATATATAACCGTAAAAAAATTTATATTCATGCTTTTTTGCATAAAACAGCTGTTTACCCCAAATCTGAATTCTTTTAAAACTAGTTATACTACGATCGCTCCTCATTTGCCACATTTGACGTACAATTTCTGGCTTGCTTGCTTTACAAAAATTCGTAGTAGCAATGAAACTTATACTTAATACATTTGCACTGTAAGAACATGTATGCATCCAAGATCATTCCTGTAATTAAGAAACTCCTAGGATTAAATAAAAAGAAAAAAAATACTATTTAGAATTTGGTATAATTTCGGATATTTAGAATTAAAAAAAAATTATTGACATGCATGATACTTATGCAAATGACTTAAAACAATATCATCGGATTTTGGCATAACACCCGACTTTTTTGAGATCTGACACTCCGGCTCTACATTTGTGAGGTTCTTCAGCTTAAATTTTCATAAAGCATATACTTCATAATTTTTTAGAAAATGCTGTTTATAAAATTTATGGATTTCTTTTAAGAAAACAACATTAGCAAGATAATTGAAACTTTTACGTGTGTGTAAAATATCTACTTAAAAAATCATGTTTATATTAAATTGTAAATGTATATAAATAAATATTTTTTCTTTATTTTAAAATATAAATTATTCATATGCGTACTTAACTTACACCGAAGGGAAAAAAATCTGTATTTTATGTCGATAACACAATGCAGATTTCTTTCGTTTACGTAACTAAACGTACATAGCCATGAGCAAATTTTTACTTTTTGTCCTGGTTTAAAGAAAGAGCAGCAAATAAACTTTTCTCTAACTGCAGCTAATATATATATATATATATATTTTTAAATACAAAAATATCGTAAGTAAACATCCATTGCATTCATAATCTCCAAAGTATCTGATTTTAAGTTTACATTTTTAAATTTCGGCATTCTTCTAGCCTTATTTAAGATTGCCGTGACAAAAAAATTAAACAGATTTTTATTTTTTACTTGTCGCGTTTTTTCCCTATAGAAAGAAAAAAATCTATCTTTTTCTATATAAAAATGTGCTTTAAACAATATTTTAATTATTAAAAAAAATAAGAAATCTGTTTTTTCTTCTATATTAATATTGCTCCAAAATCAAACATTCCATTTTTACCCGACTGAAAAGAAAGGTTATGTGTTCACGCGTATCTGTGTATGTGGATTTCTTTATACCCTCGAAATATCCCAACGGCTGAATGGATTTTAATGAATGAGGTATCTATCAATTCGTCTTAACGGCCCAATGGTTATAGGCTATGATTTGTTTTTTTAGATTCAAAATGGCGGCCATAAAATACAAAATGGCGATAGAGACGAAAAAAATTTACGCACCCTATTGAGTGGCATATCATTGCATAGGTCTTTTAAAATGAAGACGATGTTTAATTGACTATTTTGCAGTCAGAAGCTCGTTAAAATATTACACTACCTGGAAGTTGTATATGTATTGTGGATCTCTAGCTTTACTGCAACTCGAACCATCATAGACATCTATAGACCTCGTCAAAATAGTGTTTATAGATAGGAACTAACAGTTAAACACAACTTAAAAGTCATCAATACAAGTAAATAAAAAAAAATAGGTAAGTAATATAAACAAGTAATAAAAAAAAAGAAAAAAGTCAATTCCTACTTAGGTCAATAAGAGAATTTTTGTTTCTCCCATTCTTCATTCCTTTTGATTGGTGCTTAAAATGCCTTGATCAAGAAGAGGACTCTCTTGGCCTTAAAATACCTTGATCAAGAAGGGGGCTCTCTCGATTATTGAAAATTAATTAATTTAATTAAATTAATGAATTAATATTTGAAAAAACTGGATTAACATCAAGTGTCATCCACTAAAAGTTAAAAAAAATTATTTGAGCTTGATTGGATGAATAATAAGTATTTTATTAACGATTGAAAATTTGAACAAGAATTATATAGCGAGAGTGTGAGCTAATAGTAGGAATTGAAAAAAAAGTAGTTTTACATTGATCAGAAATAATTAATTAGTTCGCTTCTTACGCAGTAGGGTTTTTTGATTTTTTAAATTTAATTGTTTATTAATTATTATTATCATTATTGGTAAAGGTCTACTTAAACTTTGATATTCAATAAAGTGTTTTAAATTATGGAATTTTAATTCAGATGAGAATCAATTAAGTGAATAAATTAATAAAATTTAGCATTACTATTATAATTTATTTAATCTATACATAATTTTATTTCAAGAGAAGCTACGAATCACCCATAAATATCATAAGAAGTACATCTTTGCTTATAAAATACAGAAACAGTTGGAGTATCATTTTACTTTTTAAATATAAAATATAAAATTTCTCTTTGCAAGTGATTTGATAGAGTTATACACCGAGTACTCTTAGCGCTTTCTATTAAGGAGCGAAACGCTGTTTCCCAATAAAGGTTAGCAAAATCTAAATTTAGATAAAACGAACTTAGGGAAACAGAATATCCCCATTCATTCTAGATAAGTAGTATTGTTGTACTCTTATCTTAGGTACAGTCGTGGAAAAAAAAGTAAACACCCCCTACTAACTCCTGAACAAATTATCGTAGAAGAAAGTTACTGGTACGGAACGGTTTGGAAATAAAGCCTACTTTTAAATGATGTATATAAAATTTGCTTAGGTGCATCTACTTATTAAAACGAACCATAACTTTGTTTTATTCAATAGCAATACACAATTCTGACAGCATAAATGAATTCTACACCTTTCAATTAGCCTAAAAACAAATTTTGATGCAATTCGTACCATAAGTTTCCAAGAAATTAATTATTTTAAAACGAGCGTATTTTATGGGCTGTATCCAAATTGAAGTTCCGTACTCGATTGTTGACCGAGAAAGCCCCCTTTTTGATTAAGGCACCTCAAGCACCACTCAAGCAGTCAATAAATCCTGCTAGATTACACGCCAGCAGAAGAAATTTCAAAGTATCTAGTCACTTCTATCACAGACGGTCCCTTAAAAAATCCTTTTTGCCGTTTTTTAAACATGATTTGAAAACTACTTGGAAGAAATTGTGAAAATTTGGATTTCCATAAATCAGAACTTAATAAAACTAAATCCATCAAAAAAACTGTAGGTTGCAATTCATAATTTTTTCGAATATTAATTTCATAATTCAAAATTCATATCATAAAATTATAAAAATTGCAAATTCAACGTATTTATATTTGGATATTAGTATTATTGCTACACAAAAAATTAGCACATTAGGAGCATAATTTCTGGAGATATAAATAAAAATATGAAAATGTAATTTAACATTAGAAGTACTCAATTTTGAATGTTTATAATTCAAAAACTTATCATTTAAATGACTTGACATTTGGTGTCTAGGCATAGTTTGAACCGAAGATTTGAAATATCTGGTTATAATTCGTATTGCCATTGAAAAAAAATGAAGTTTGGTTTAGTTTCAATATGTAGATGACCCCCTAAGAAAATTTTATATACATCATTTCAAAGTACACTTTATTTCCAATCGTTCGGTACCATTAACTTTCGTCTACGATAATTTGTTGAGGAGTTAGTAGGGGATGTTTACTTTTTTTTCCCACGACTGTACGTGGAAACTGACATTAAACACATATTTTGCGCATTAGAGCTGAATTAAATGTAATTTAAAAATTAATTGTACAAATTGTACCGAAAATTATCAATAAAACATTTCATTATGCTGTGATTTTATTATTGTACTAACATTTCCCTATACGAAATAGAACACTACATATAACTTTCAAAAAGTTTAGTTATTAAAACACGGGCTACATATTCACATTAAATTCCAAAACTCTGCAAGAAAAGAAAAGCAGAATTCTAACGTACAAAGATTTTAAAACGTCAAAAAATCCTGACAACCAAAATTTAATAATTTATTGAGATTCAACTAGAATACTCTATACAAATTAGGACAAATCGGAAATTGTACGTCAAAAGTGGCAAATGGGGAACGTTTGTACTATGACGTAGTCATCATAGCAACCTAGAATCATTACATATCACGGCATATCATTGAATTATATACGTGTTATAGGATTTAATAGAATGAAGAAAACTTTTATTAATATCTTTTTAACTTTTTATTCGATTGTCAGAGAAACTGAAAAGACTTGACAAAATTTTGCAGCTATTTATATAATTACGAACGCACCTAAAAATGAGTTAAATTCGATAACGCCGCAATCAAATAATTCATGTACGTGTTTCGTACTCATGAGACAATAATAAAAAACCTCACTGAGTCCACGACCATATTGCGTAGAATCACAATAATGCCTGAATTTCGATAATATCGTTATCGCTAATCGCAAGTACGTGCATTCCGTGCACATAAAGCCAACAACCAAACAATATCACTGGGTAGATAAGCCTAGTTGAGTAGCAATGTATGAAATTGGTAATGCTGTGATCACTAAACGTACTTACTGGTGCTTGCGTTTCTCACACAACCAAGAAAAAAGTCACTGAATGCAGTAACATCGCTGGGTTAGAGACTCCAAATTGGCTGAATTTCTATAATGCCACTGACAAAGCGCAATTTGCACACTTGAAAAGAACAACAACAAACAGATTATTGTCTAAAGGAACCTCGTTGTGTTAGAATATCAAAAATGCGTGAGTTTCGATAATCACTAAATGGGCGTATTTGCGCTCTCCGCCAATGGAGAAAAAACTCACGATAGAATTTTCTGGATGCAGCTTTTCTTACATTAGAAACTCAAACATGCAAGTAATTTATCTAATATATGTATATCAGAAAAATGAACTCTTTTACTTAAATTTTAGGATATTTCATGATAAAACAGAAGAAGTGTCAGATGAGAGATTAAAAATATTTGGCTAATTTAGATTCTAAACAATAAAAATAATGACAAAGAATGATTAATACAAGACAGATTGAGAAACTTCAATTACGTTTTCAAGATAAAATAAAATAGAAATTAAGAAAAAACATACAAAACGGAGGATAATATTTGGATCAACAATTGCTAAACCTGAAGTTGAAGCTGAATTCAAATTATTTTCAAATACTATTATTTTTGTAGAGATATAGTCATCTTATATAATTACGAAAGTTTGAGTTTAAAGCAAGCGAATAATGCCATTGAAAAATAGGCATCTGAAAAATATTTATCTGACAAGACTGCTCTAGAGCTAACATTAGAAAACCATTATAGAAAAATTTTATTATTTAAAAACTATTGTTTTTATTATTAATATTTTGTCTAAAACCGAGTAAAAATTATAGTAACTTCAAAGTATAACCTCGTGATTTACATTTTCATTTAAGCATAAATGTTTCCCATATATTTGAAGAAATGACGATGATAGATAATGAATAGTGTTCAAGATATGTTGCGTATGGTTACAAAAATCCTTTGAGAAAAAGATGTAATCTATATATTACGCTAAGCGTTTTCTTTCGACAGTCCGTGAGAAGAAACTACTGCATCAAATGACACCAATCTTTTTTTAAATGAAAGATATTTGGCCACAGATTTGTTATCGCCCTCTCGTTTGTTCAAATATTTTATTAATTAGCCGTAATTTCAAATTAAAATTCTACAGTTGCGCATACGCAGTATATAAGTACAAGTCTGCCTTTGGAGTGACGCGCTGTACATGCGCAAAAATACTCGCTCAGTTGAACTATTACATGATAGGTCGAAGTTGTTTTAAATTCGTCTGCTATTCGATCTTACTGTAAACAAACTTTTCTTTCTTTCATAAAGTTAATAGTATTTGGCTGTTTCAGCATTATTAACAATTACAAAAATTATTGTGTCTATATTAATAGCTAGATACAATTTATTTTGGGGGTGTCATATCGTTTTGGTCATAAACACACAAGATAAACACTGTGATTTGAGGCTCAAAGTTATGTCTGGAGATCCGTCTTATGAATTGCTAATAGTTAGACACGAAGATTGGGAAAGTAGCATATTAATTTGTAGCTACTTCTTTGAAAAAATAAGGTTTCATAAATATTAAAACGTAAAACTATTTCTCTAAGATCAGAACTGAAATTCGAGACATGTATTCGAGACATTCGTATGCGTCAACTGTTTTTCGAACCTCTTTCGTTTAGAAGGAAGTAAAACGAGTTCACGCTACCGTAGCGGGTTAACGCAGCACTTTAAAGCTCTGAATTTTTGTAGAGGACGCAGGTTCGAGCCCAAGCATGTCAAAATGTGTAATATTATTGTCGATAATTCATTTCAATAATGACACATTTTATTAGGCAGAGAAGTTATAGGATTTTTATTTTATTATTATTATTTGAATGCTTTATAAATAAATAAAATTTAACACTCAATAATATTTTGAAAAAATAATGTTTTTATATTTAAAATATTTAAGCTAAAATATTTTACATGTAATTATCAATTAAATCAATTGAGCTGATCTAATATTTCCGCTATATTTTCTGACCATTATATATGTGTGTGTGCCATATGTATATATGTGTGTGTCACAAAGAAAAGTTTGTCATTCATTTGCGTGAAAAATAAAACGGAAAGAAAAAAAGAAATATTCGTATACGACGTATAAAAGAAATTACCTTGAAATTCAGGTTTAATATTTAAAAAATGTATAAAAATGTAAAGTAAAATTCAAGTAATAAAAAATATATATTATAAATCGTTAGCTGCATCAAGTTTCAAATTTAGGTTTTTAGAGAATGAAACAGATAAAAATAAAATTCATGGCAGCTTTTATTGCCCGTGTAGTTTTAATAAATAAATAAATAAATGAAAATAGATATTGTTATAAAAAAAATGAAGTTGTAGTAAGTAAAAATAAATTCTCTATTCGGTGTTTTTAGGTAAATTTCTGATAAAAAGAAAGCATAATTAGTTGCAAATTATAAACTCAAAATTCTTTCACTTCATTGAATAAGTTAGACTGGCAGCACCATCTATCGCCTTAGAAATTCGTCACGTAATTCGTCATTCAATAATTAATTTAGAAGCAACTAATTAAAAATTCAAGAATTTTTCTAATGAAACATTCAATTTATTTACCGTCAAATCTTGACGGGCAATAAATAATTTTAAGTTATTTTTCAAAGCTAAATTCTAATTTGATACATTTTGTCCCTGCAATATTTTCAAGTTTGATGTCTAAGAAACATTTTTAATTACCTCACTTATGGATATTTCATTACTGGAAGAATTTATTTATTTACACAAGGACTTTTATGCAATTAATACCCATTCCTGAAGAAGGCATTTGTTGGGAAAAGTATCTGTTTTTAAGGACTACGGAAAGTTGGAAATTTATTTATTATATTGTTTATTGTTTATTATAGGTATTCCATAAATCATTTCTAGATTCATTGCAATTGTTAAACAGATCTTCGGTTTTAAATAGATTTTTATATATAAAAAAACTATTCAAATACTATAAAAAAAAATAAATGAAGTTTTCTCAAGCATAAGCAAAATAAATGATTAAATTTTTAAAAAAATGAAAAGATGCAAGAAATATTTCGATTAATTAAATAAGTGGTTTCAACACAAGAAAATATACATGATATTTATATGTTTTTTTCTGAGATACACCAGTGTATAAAAACACAAGATTTATTTAATTAACTTGATTGCTGGATATAATAGAAATAAAATGTCTCGTTTTATTTGTAACAGATTAGTAAAAAAAATGAAAAACTACGTTGCTAGTGAAAGTTCCAAAAGCTCAGAAAAAAAAAAATAGAAATTCTTTGTATTTTCGCCAATAACAAAATGTTTTTTGAAGCTACGTTTAAAATTACCATATATAAAAGAATGCGATTACTTTGAATTTTTTTAATGCTTTGTTTTATCTTTATTAAAATTGACGAAGAGGAAAGGAAACGCTTGATCCGTAACAATACATATCACTTTTTGTTCTTGTTTTGATTATTTGTTCTGTAATTTATTTATATCCTATAATTTTTATAACTTTTATGCGAACTATAATAAGCATATATTTGAAAGATAAAATACAAATACCTGGGGGTTTTTTTTGTTTTGTTTTTGTTGATTTTATTTTTAAAAAAATCACCATTGAATGTAATGTGCACATTATAGCTTTTAAAAATATTGAATTTTTAAATTATGTGGAGGACTGATCAAGTATTAGGACCAATGTTAACCAAGTGTAAGGATCTGAAATTTCGCACACTTATAGATAGATCTTGCATAACGATACGATTAAAAATATATGCCAGGTTCCGCATTATAAAACATCCCAAATCGACCGTCCTAAACTTGCATTTTACTCATACAAAAATTTTGCAATTGTGTAATTTAATCAAACAAATAGCTACATTGTTGAACCTATCTTACATCTTAATCACATCACATTGTTGGCGTCATTGTTATGAGGTCAGCATTGCGCGACGCTCACTTTAGTGTTTTATAATATAGGTTAACTTTCAGAAGTTTCGCTTCTAAGGTGCGTTTGTTGTAACGACTGTTTCTACGGTCATACGGTTAAAAATATTCTTCCTACCCGCTACCCTCTAATTCTTGCCAAGCTTGCCGACCGAATATCACCAAATTTGCCTACGAAAAATTGCTATAACTGAAGCTAACTTGACTATAGCTGGCTAATTTGGCGAAATTCTCATCCAAATTAACTACTAACGGAAACTAGAAATGAATCTTCTATAACCGTGTTCCTTGATTTTATCTTCGTCTTTTCGAGTGAAATAATCTAAAATTTAAGAAACAGAAATAGAAGAGCTAATACATATAACGAACAATTTTTATTTTAAATATGACACCATTTGCATTGGGGAAAACATGCTTCAGATAGGTGGATTATAGAACAGGTAAATTAATTTTATGATATATAGAGAAATAACTTATATTAATTTTAAATTGCTACCAAGAGGAAAGAAAAACTAAAGAACTTTCGTCCTTAATTCTAAAAGAAAAAGCTCGCAACACAATATTTTACAATTCAGGGATGTGATATAAATAAACAATGTTACTCCAAGAAAATAAAATGACTAGTATACATGATAAAATACCAACTAAGTAAATAAAATAGTAAGAAGAAACGCAATTTTCACCTTGCTTCAAATGTAAAATATATAATATGAACTTTAATTTATTCACTGCTTTACTTAAAAAGGAACTAAAATAATAAAAATGTTGTTACAGGTTAGAATTATACATGTTATTTAATTTCTTAATACTTTCAAGCCTTTTCAAATTCTTCATCAGGGAATATTTTAATAACTAATTGTTGTTTATTTATACAAATATGTCACTTCGTTTTGAACATGGGAGAGCCAATAATTATTTGAGTTGAAAGTAGAAGTCGCAGTTACTTGGATTAAACTTAAGTATAGAAATATATATTAGTATCATTTGCAGTTCTATTTATTTTATTACAACACTCTGTTCTCATTCATCATTTTTAATTTTAAATGCGTAGCTGGAAAGCTTCTACCCAAATTTAATCTGAGTCACTGCTTCTTCGATTTTCCATCTAAGTATTTCTTCTTCGATCTTTCGTTTGTTTTTGTTTATATAATGCAAGGATTTCGACCAAATTTAGCATCAGTTTCAGAAAAAATAGAAAAATGTAGTAGAAACAGTATAGTTGAATTCGAATATAAATATATTAAATTTTTTTTGAAATATCAGCAATTGTATAAGATAATTTTTATTTGCGCATTCGCAAACGATAAGAAAGATTTTTTTTTTTTTTTTTTTTTTTTTTTTTTTTTTACATAATGTAATAGTCAACTCTATGGAGTAACATATAAAAAAAATCACTTTAATATCATGAAAATTCAGAAAGGTATCGGCGATAGAGTGAGCTGATTTTTAGTTGCTCTCTAAATGCAGCTGAATGATAAGGGATTTTCAACAAATTCTCATTTTTTTCTTAACTGACTCTCAAAAACAGTTTGTATTTAATAAATATCATCGAGTAAATTTGGAACAAATGCATCAATTTTGAAACCTCTTTTTCTTATGGGATAGGCTGGTTCTGGTGGTTACCCAAAGATATCTAAAGCATAAAAAAATTAAATTAAAATTGCCACTTTTTTGAAAACCCCTTATCATTCAGCTGCTTTTAGAGAGTCACTAAAAATCAGCTTATTCTATAGCCGATATCTTTCTGAATTTTCACGATATTTGACTGGATTTTTTTTTATAAGTTGCTCCATAGAGTTGACAATTAAATTGTCTTAAAAAATCTTTATTATTGTTCGTGCATGCGCTGATAAAAATTATTTCATACAACTGTCCCTATTTCACAATATATTTAATATATTTATATTCCAATTGCACTATATTATTTCTAATGCATATTGGCAAATTTTCTAAAACAGACGTTAAATTTAGTGGAAAACCCTGCATGATATAAGCTAAAAAAAAAAAAAAAAAAAAAAAAAAAAAAAAAAAAAAAAAAAAAACATGCTATAACTTTTTGAACTTAAAAAAAAAAAAAAAAATCCTTTTATGGGTCATTTTCAAAATCTGATCATTTTTTTGAATCGCCAAATCAAATTTTTAGAAATAATCAGAAAAGTTTAATCTTTTGTAAATAATTTATTTACCTGAAAAACATTAATATACAACCATCAGCAGAGACGAAAATTACTAATTTAACATTTTTAAACTAATTTTTAAATTTTAATTAACTTCATAATGAGATAAGTGAGCACGGTAACGACAAATTAAGCCAAATAATTTTATTTTTCTCCAGGCATAAATGGCAGACATTATATCTTCTGGCCCATAGAATGATTTTCTATTTCTAATATAACAAAAGCAGATTAATGAATAAAAGTTTGTTTAATTATCAATTAGAAGTGGGTACGGTAATGACGTACAAAAAGATATTCACCAAATCATTCAAAGTCTTTGCTTGTTTTAATGAAGCTATAAAACTATTTATTCTATTCACCTAAATCTAATTACAAGTTGACTTTTAAGGACTATTTTTGCCTTGATAAAAAAAAAAAGACACATGCTGCCCTCTAAAAAATTCCAGATGAACTTTTTGTCATAAGCATCGAAATGACTATCTTTCTCAGGACACGGTTTAAAATAATTATTAAGAATTATAGCTAAGTTTAATTATTGAAAAATAATTTTTTTTTAATTAGTACCATCTTCATAAATAAAAATGTATTAAAAAAAAATAACCATCTGCTTGAAATAGAAAAATTCTTGTTGGAACAACCTACGGTAATGACATTTTGACGACAAAGAATATATTTCTTATTAATTTTTTTTCAATAAATAATAATATGTCTGTAAATTATCATTAAAAAATGATAGTTAAAATGCAATAATTAAAATTATTATATTTAACTATTTTTCTGTGCAAATGTGAAAGGACAGCAAAACACTGCACTTTTTCGTAATCACCCATATCTCCGTGAATATAAGTGTTATTCTTCCAAAAATGAATACACATATTTAACAATATCTACATATTAGTAAGCTATAGCGATAGATTATTGCGTGCATTTTATTTCGCAGGGTGATGCCAAATATAATTATTATTTTTTTATTTTTTTCTTGGCCCCCTAATTGCCCATCTGATCAAATCGCCATTGATAAATATGAAGACAAACATATTATTCATAATTCTAAAGTTCCAGAAAAATCCAACAAATGTATCAAAATATTTGATCAAATGTCTAAAATTGAATATCTCCGGTCATTAATGACCATATAGTGTATGTATAGTATATGTACGTTGAAAAAGTAACGAGCCGGAGGCCTAGGAACAGAAACTAGGACATGTATTGCAGAAGTATTGACCCAGGCTGTTGAAGTACTTGTTCCACTAAGACACAAAGTGGTGAATGGCTGTCTCGTGAAATTTCTTGGGCTGCGATGTCAACCAGTTCGGCACGTACTGCTTGACGTGATCATTCGAGGTGAATCGTTTGCCCTCAGAGCCTTTTTTAGGGGACCAACAATGGCGTAATCGCAGAGAGAGAGGTGTGGACTGTACGGAACGTGACCGAGAACCTCACACTTGAATTTCTGTACGAGTGTCGTAATCGTGTTGGCCGTATGACGCCTTTCATTGTCGTGAAGCAGAGTGACCCCACGGGTGAGCTTGCCTGGTCGCTTTGATTTGATCGCTTGGCGAAGGGTGGTCAAGGTTTGCGAGTAAAGTTCGGCATTCACTGTTGTCCCGTGCTGCAGGAAGTCTATCAGAATGGGACTGTCTTGGTCAAAGAAGAACGTCACCATAACCTTTCCCGCACTTGTGTGGATGGCCTTGGATTTTCTTGGTGGTGGCGGTGACCCTGGATGTCTCTACTGTAGAATTTGTCGTTTCGATTCTGGTTCGAAGTGATAACACGAAGACTAATCTCAAGTTGCTTACAACTCGAATGAGCGTTGGACGACTGATACATGCTTCTACTAGCTTTGTAGTTACTTGACTTGCGCTCGTGACCCTCTAGCGGCTGTCATGTTGACTTCCGTGCTCTTGTCGGAAAACCTCTTGGTTACTGATGCAACAATATTACCATTCCGTCACCGGTTTGCACATTCCAGACCCCGGCTCGTTTCTTTTTGAACGTCCCTTATATTTCAAACTTCATGCATAAAAGCTCTTTTGATAATCTGAAATATGTAAAGCGCAAGAGAAATTTGTGTCTGTTAAAAGCATATAAATTTAAACCATTCGTACGAAAATTAAAATAACTAAAAGATGCTTTGTAGTACGAGCAAGTAAAATCAACAATATAACCGGATCTACACAAGAACAACTAGATTAATTCATAGACTAACCGTAAAGCCAAATTACCCGATATTCTAAAAATTACAGTTACATACTATCAACTGATATTTAATAGTTAACGTTTAACTCAAATGGTTGGATACATACAAATTATATGCATAACAGAATTAGGAAGGTGTAGATCGGATAGTTTTGTGATAATGGGTTTTAATGTTGATGCTTCTCCTCGCAGACTTCTAAAGAAATACCAATCTTTTCCCCCCTTACACAGAGTAACCAGATACATGTATTCTTATTTTTATTTTTCCTAAACAGTTAAGAAATTTTAATGTGTAATTGTTTTCAGCACGTTAAATATGCGAATGTTTTGGTAATAATGGCATTTAAATTAGTTCTGGATATGAATAAATTGTTGTAAAATGTTCTGTTAGTGCAAGTCACACTCGTTAATTTATGCATTCCTCCATACAATGATTAAATAAAAATTGTCAATTGTTTCAATACGTTTTAATTTTTTTAAATACTGGATATTTACAGCAAGTCCTATGTTAAAACATGAATACTGCAAAATGCAGTTTTTTAAGCACACAGAATAGTTTTTTAATGAAAATAAAAGAAATCTCAAAAATCGAAATAGATTCATTTAAAAATAATCCTTTTTCCCCCCTGTAAAACAAAGAAAAATCAACCTCCTAATAGAATATATATATATATATATATTATGCTATCATATGGGCACAGAAATGTCGGTTATTTGTTAATTGTTTAATGGCAATGCTCGAATGAAACGCATCTCATTGGTTATTATGTAAAGTCTTTTGACAGGATTTAGGCTGAGGTATATAGAGTTTATTTACCTTTCGCTTCAATTATGGAGCTTCAAAATATAATTAGAAATGCATGTAGAAGGTCTTGGCGACGCTTAAAAGGAAGAAGAAGCCGAAATAAGAAGAGAAAATCGAAATACATTGGATTGAGATCGCCGTCAAACACAGAGCAAAAGCGGTTACCGGCCGCCAAAAGAGGCATAATAACAGTTTTATAAAATACAACACATTATCTTTTCACAAATCTTAATTTACCATATATCAAGCATCAGTGTTATACCGATATGCTATTTAGGTGCAACTGTAAGAACTTCCTTGGCCCTTTCATTCTTTAAAAGTAAGTATAATAATTTTCCATGACCGTTTCATTTTTTAAACGTAACTGCTATATTTTTAAAGTTTTAGCTCTTATTTAATTTTTTACAATTTTTTAGTATAAATAAAGTTACGCATCATGATATATACGCATCATGTTGGCATAATTATTTTCTGACGCCAATGTCATATATGCACCGGGGTACTTAACTGGCGCAAAGTGTCGTTATTTTGCTTGATATGGTAACCCGGACATTGTTGTTTATTTGTTTACTTTTATTTTCTCTTTTAAAATTATATTAATTGTTTTGTTACATAGTTATTAATGATTTTTTTTTTATTTATTTATTGTTATTTCCTTTTTACATATGTAACTGGTATTCGAAAACGAGGTTTTCGCCAAATTGGCGTCATAAAAAATCGCGCCATCGTAGTCAGTATATGACATCTCTGCCTAAATAAATATTATTCAATCTTTTTCTTTATGAAGTCCACTACTTGATTATCCCATCAACCAAAATACTAGCGCCAAATTATAAGATTAAATGCCAATAATGGCTGATCGTAAATGTTACGTTCATTTGATATTAAACAAATAACACGTGTTTGTTATGTCATGAAGTGATTATTTTTTCGACGTTTTCATTGAATTTTTATTGACGTTATACTAATTTATTTGTTCTTTCGTCATTTAAAATAAAAATTATGTCAATTTGTATAATTTGGCGAGTAGTTTGACGATTTATGTAATTTGGCGAAATTGGTCGGCAGGATAATCAAGTAGTACCTATTTTTCAATGATAGTCTGCCCGAGCAACGCCGGGCGGGTCAGGTAGTATTCTATTTAAAAAGCTAACATGGTATTCAAATTATTTGTTACATAATTAAATTAATTTAATTATATTCCATTAAATTAATTTTTATAAATGATACACGGCACATTTGATACGACATATGCGTTAGTGATAATATTTCAGTGTAATATTTCGTTAAATACATTTTAGGGAGAAATTTCAAATTTTTTTCCATTTACAGTACATATTATGAAATTTAATGATTTTAGAAATATAAAATATTTTACAGTGTTTATACAAGAAATAACAGCATAGAGAAGAAGTGTTTATATTTTTATTATAATTTGTATTGATTTTCTTACATAAAAATATGCAACATCCCTGAATATACTTTATCCTATAAGAATGTTCTTTTGAATTCCAATTATAATATAAAATTTACATATCACACAATTTTTAATGTACTCTACAAACATTATTACATTAAAAAAGCAATTTTTTTAATCTCTCTATGTTTTAGAAATGTAAAAAAAAAAAAAAATAAAAAAAAAATAAATAAATAAATAAATAAAAAGAAGATTTTGTAGGTTTAACTAAATTTAAAAATATCGTGTTTTTAAGATTGCTATGTCAAAAAACAAACAAACAATGAAGATTTTGTAGGTTTAACTAAACTAAAAAAATATCGTGCTTTTTTAGATTGTTGATATAATATGAAAAAATTATATAGCGCATTCACTAAGTACATAAATATTACTGTGACTATTCACATTAAAATTTGTATTAAATTAAAATAGTGTTTATTTTATCTTTTTTCCAAAGAAATAATGTTTAAGAAAATATTTCACTGTAGAATAAACATATAATCATAATATATATATATATATATATATACATACATATTATTTTTTTCCTTTTTTTAATTATAGTTTTAAAATTCGTTATATTTTAAAGAAAAAAAATATTTTTTGTTTAACTAAAACTTGAAAAAAATATTTTACAAATTTTTATTGCAATTAAATATGTAAATTTATTGAGGCTAAAAAAGAATAAATTTTTATGGTATAATCTCATATACTAAAAGACAAATATTAATACTTACGTAATACTTAATTTTTATACACCTCTTTATTAAATGGACTCAGAACCTTCGACTTTTTATTCAGTATTATATAATATTTTGCTGCCTTATTATTAAGTGATTTTTAAAAATGTAACAATGTTATACAAAACAACGAGGCAATTTTTGTAGTTAAATTTGAACATCTTAAATAAAAGTAAGTATAAATGTAAAACACAATTATAAAATAACACTCTTTCATAAAGTATTCAATTAGCATCTTAAAAATGACACCTAATTTTTTGCTGCAATTCACGCCCCAAAATGATCCGTTATAATTCTTTAATTTAACTCACTGGGCATCGAACTCATTTATGATAAATTCATACATTTTTTACGATCTGCAGAAAGCACAAAAACTGAATGTATTAAAAGTGTATAATTTTTAACAGTTTATTTCTTAACACATTGTATGTTTGTCATTTTTTGAAAATGAGCACGAAATTTGCGTTTACAAATGAATCTCTAAATTAGAGACAGAGCTAATCGGATGTAAGCAGGCTTGGATTATCCCTTTCTTTTTTTCCTTTACAAACTGTATGTTACCAGTAATAATTTCTTCGTCCAATTAAAAAAAAAAAATTACGTGTCTCGCACATGATGTTTTAACATAGAGCAACAGAAAAGAACAAAAATGAAAGATTGTTTAAACTTATTACTAGGAATTCTAAATTGAATATTGAACATACAATCGTAGATTACTTAATATTAAATTATTATTTAATAATAGCGTATTTAAAAATATATATATATATGTTACATTCCTCACTTTTTACTTGTCACTTACTTTCTACTTTTTAGCATTTAAAATGTGTTGTTGTTGCACTTTGTAGATTATTTAACCTTTTTAGCCAAGGGTTTATTGGCTCAAAATTAAATCCGTTGTTATTTTATCTCCTGTACAATTTTATGGATTACAGAGAATACTTCGCGACTTTTACCAATATGGCGGGCTTATGGAAAAACGCAAGAAAATGTAAAAAAAAAAAAAAATGTATTAACTTATAATTTATTTCTGAATTTATTAGAAGGTGGTACTGGCATCATAACGTTATTTTTACAATTCGAGCAATTATATATCAGTTTCAATTATATTAAATATCTATTACAAAATTTCATCTTTGCAGAAAAAAAAAGACGGTTGCGAGTAAGAAAATAAAGTAAAAGTGAGAGATTCAAAATCACACTTATTTTCCAATTTTGGAATTTAAAAAATATCTTTAGTAGCATATGCACATTAGCATGTGATATATCTATCTATATTATAAAGGACACCAGTGTCCGTTCGTAACGCGGAAGGCTTTTTGACAGTGGCAACACCAAACTATTAAATTTAATATTTCCTACAAAGTTTTTAACCCTCTCGCTGCTCAACACGAGAGTTTTTCGGGCAACGTAAAAGTAGCAAAACTTGCGCAACCCGAGATTTCATCGGGGATGCATTTTCTCCGACTAATTAACCCGCCTTGATCATTCCCACCAGTTACTTTTATTGTAAATTTTGCCTTATCTAATCGGAGCATTTTCTCTATTAAATCAGACGAAAATTTTTGTTTTGGTAAACCGGTGGAAAAGAATAAAAAACCTTAAAAGACGCTCGTATCGAAGGAATTAAGTACGCAATTTTTGAAACTATTTTGATAAAAACAATTACTCAGCGAGAGGGTTAAACTTCCAAACATCGGATATTGTAAATTTTTACACCGTCGAATAGCGAGAAGATGTACTTTCAAATGAAATATGTTTGAAAAGTGTATCGCAGTTTTTTTTTTTTTTTTTGAAAAATGTATCGCTACTAAATAAATTTTTATTGTTTTTAAAATAATTTTTAAGCGTGATTTTTTTTTAATTTTTTGCCTCTTACGTGCTTACGAATACGTAAGATAAATCCGTTTGTACTTATATTAATGTAAATTGTTCAGCATTTGTTTCCAGCTTATATGACATGACGATCTACCACTAAAATGATATAAAAAAGGCTAATATTAAGTAGTGATATTTGACGATTTTTGAGGCTATTAGCTTGTGGTTCTATGCCAATACAAAACTACCGCTTTTAATAAATTTCAAAACTTTATTTAAACTAATTACAAGTTTTCATATAAATGAGATTTTTGGTATTATTAGTAAGTATCCTAAAAAGTGTATTACATAAAAAAAATTCAATATAGTCATCAATTAAATAAATAGTTTTCATCGAGATTATGTTACCCGGGATGCTCGATTATATGCCCTTGTATTTATAATGATCAGTTTTCCAAAAAGTTAATTAAAAAAAATGGGATCTCAGCCCAAAAGAGCTACGCTCGTCAACCCCTGTTCCGACTCTACAAATCAGTTAATTTGAACGGCTTTAAAAAGTTTACTGAAGATTGAAAAATAATAATAATAATAATAAAAACAGTGGCGATTGCCCTGTAAACGGGTTTTCATTCATTTCCCTTTTACGGAGGGAGTTTTAAAGCTGAATCAGTTCCTGTTAATGGCTGTTTTCACGTTTGATTAAATAAGATTACTTAAACATTTCAAAATCATCTAATATCAAATGAACTAAGTCAACAGAATCTTTGTTTCCCGGTATTTTTTTAACAATGCTATAAGGCAAAATGCTTTTAAATAAGTGATTTTAAATTTAACGTTTTAAATCTGTCGTAAGTTTTACAAAACCTTTCTTTCTTTTTGTAATATTCACGCGAAAATATTTTTACAGTTAGATGTAAAATATTATTATTTGCGCTGTCTTAGAATTGGCATCAGTAGTTCAAAAGATTATTTCGAAATATGAAATAAATCTCTCGTGTGCGTGTAAATACATTTTTTAAATTTTAACAATTATTATGTGGTCATTTTAAATCTGACGAAATTTACTCTTTTTACGACTTTTAACGCATAATAATGAATTTATCATTTTACAATTTTCTTTCTCTTTTAAAATTCACGGGTAAATATAATTTTTAATGGCGTAATTTTCAATATTTTCCAGCTTTTAATACGTCATCCGTTAATTTGAATTTGAAAGTCTTTTCTCTATTTATAATAGTACCGTGTACATATATTTTATATTTGAAGGAACTATTATTCCTTGCGCTGTTTTTATGGCTGGCAACAACTTAAAATACTATCATTTTTCTAAAATATGCAAAAAATATCTCTCGAAATGTCGAAAATTTGAATTTAAAATGGAAATAAACCCTCAAAATTACAAAACAACAATAGTCAAAATAAAAAAAAAATAAGTGCAGTCTGCACACGGGGAACTCCTAATCGATATCTTTAGTAAAAAGGATTAAATTCCTATGTAAAGTTTTTGTTTCTAAAAAACTTATTTAATGGAACGATTTTGACGAATTAACTTTAAAATAATTATTCAATTTAAAAATTGTCTGCATCAGCGTGTTTGTCAAACATTTCTCTATAACACCACCTATTTTCATATTTTGTACGCAGTATTTTTCTTAATAATAACGGAGAAAGACCTCGATCTCAAAAAAATCATTGACAGTGTTGGTAACAGCATTAGTTACTTTTTTTAGAACAGAGAGATAAATGCCACTTCATAAACAAAGATTTCAATAAAAAGGACAATTTACTTAACGCGTTATATAAGTAAACTAATTATAATACCGAAAACCATATTCTTAATTTTATTAAATACACTGAAAGCATTATTCAAAAAATTGCGATGAAAAAAATATATGGATTTTTTTTTTTTAATCATCATTGATGAATTATGTAAAACAAAATAAAAAATGAAATTTATGTTTTCAAACTCCGAATCATCACGAACTCCGTGTATGGATGAAATATAAAGCCATTTTGTATATTTTTAATTATCGGATCTTTTCTGCACATCCTGAGACGTTGAAGCCATATTAAAGATGTCTAAATTAATTTACAGGAAAAAGTTTTTAAAATGACATTTTCTCGTCATGTATTTTTCACTAAATGAAAGCTAGTGATTTTTCTTAAACTGAATCCATAACGCAGTATCATTCCATAGCGTACAAGAATCACATATTCTTTGGTAAAAAACAAACAAAAACAATATAAAACAGGAATTCTGCTTTTTTCAGAATTTAGTGTCGCCCACGATGAAAAGAAAAACAAATATATATATACATATAGATAGTACAAAGTATAATCCAGTTTAAAGACATAAAACACACACTTTTATTTTATATAAAAGGACGTCAGTCGCATCCGCTGAATAATTCCATATTTACATTCCAGTCTTAAACAACATCTATAGAATGCATTTGACGTCACTATCGTGGAATAAAACACAAATCCACAAAAAAAGCGATGTCGTCATTCAAGAAACCCGACAAAAAAGGGCAAAAAGGATATAATGATTCAAATCTTTGTAGCATTAATATGGATACATGAAATTTTATATAGTTTATAATAGCTGCATGTTTTACGAGAAATTATAAATTTATATTTTTTCAGCATAGCATGTATTTTAATTACATTTTCTTTCAGTTGTTTTGGGAAAATGGCAACCAAAAGATATATTAATCTACTATTTTCCAACAATTTTCCTTAACTCTCTACATAAACATTGTCAAAATTAAAAAAAAAAATAGTTAAAAACTACAAAAAAAAAAAAAAATTAATTTTTCAAAAATAAATTGAGATGCAGTTTTCAAATAAATTGCATCTAAAAGTACTTTTTTTCTCTATACGATGGTATAAAAATTAAAAATGTGCGATAATTAAAAATTAAAAAAATTGCAGTAGAGATTATCCCGTACAATGATACATCTGCTTTGTTTTACGGTTGTATTTAACTGCTGTATTTTTTTAGAGTTGACACTTTAATTGCTGGCCGAAAGAAATAACATCGGGAGCTAAAAAAATTATTTACGTGAAATAAATAAAAATAACCTGACTTGATTTTGAAAAGAATGTACATACTGACTGTTCGAATTATCTGTTATTATGTGCCAAAATGTTGGCAACGCACTTGTTCTGCGAATGTAGGTAACCATAGAAACGCAATTCGTTTCGTTTTTCTAGTTTATGTTCTTGTCTTGCCTTGTGTGCACGCATCGCTTCGCTTGTCAACAATAAAATAAATACAGTCCTTAAGATTATGTGAGTTTATTAATTAGTTTAATACGCATCGCTTACAAAATGGTCAGCGTCCAGCCGGAGAAAGATGCGGTACTTTTCGCAATTAAATAAAAAAATTCTGTGATTGTATAATGAACTATTATCTCCAGTTCTTTCATCAAAGTTTTATGGAATGACGATTTCGCAAGCGTGTATGCTTCGATTAATGGGGTGAAGAAATCGTCTGCTCTGCAATAAGGTAGGAAATATTTATTATTTTCTTTACTGTATTATAAGATTTTGAAATGGAATCTATTGAAAAGTTGAAAAAGAAACGTGCCACGTTAAGAACGTCTGTAACAAAATTGATTAGTAAATTCGAAACATTAATAAATGACAAAAATATAGAAATTGATAATTACTCAGAAATATTAGAACAATTGAATGATAAAGAACAATCGCTAAAAAACTTAAATAATGAAATAGAATCTGCCATTACTATAGAGAAAGATTATGGAATAGATATTAACACTAGTGAGGAATATCATGATAACATTATGAAGACTAAATTTAAAATAAAAAAACAGATTAAATGTTTAGAAGAGAGTAAAGTTCCCAGTGCATTTCAATTAAAACCTACTCTAATAAACAACGCAATAAACATTAAATTACCTGAAATTCCACTTCCGAAATTCTCCGGGAAGTCCGAAGAGTGGAATACGTTTAAGCTACAATTTAACAACTTAATAACCTCAAATGAACAACTTTCGGATGATCAAAAACTGCATTATTTATCAGCTGCATTAATAAATGATGCAAGGGTTATGATTACAACAGAAGATACGTTTTCATCTTTGTTCTAAGCGTTAAAGGACAGATACGAAAATGATAGAGTAGTAACAGAAATACACATTAATTCACTTTTAGACTCAGATAAGCTCACGCAGCCTTCCGCTAAAGACCTACGAAATTTAGTTGACAATGTAAGAAAAAGCATTCGCGCATTAAGCGTTTTAAACTATAATAGAAACAATCTTTCCGATGTTTTAATATTAAACATCATTCTTCAAAAGTTAGACAAGGATACTCGAAAAAAGTATGAAATGAGTATAAGTGCAAACGAAGTACCAAAATTAGATGGATTAATTTTATTTTTGGAGAAACGTTCTCAAATTTTGGAAAACATCCATAAATGCACTTCCATAAAAACCTTCATTAAGGATCAGAAGCGTTCATGCAATTCTAAGTCATTAACCTTGTTAGCAGAAGGTCCACACAATTGTTTAATGTGTAAGGGTGACCACATTTTAATGAAATGTTCGCAATTTTTGAATTTGCCCGCTAAAAAAAGGTTCAATATTGTTAAAACGAGAAGACTTTGCTATAATTGTTTATCATCTGTTCACAACATTAGCCAATGTAAAGGTTTAAGTACGTGCAAAAGATGTAGCAAGCGTCACCACAGCTTGATTCACCTGGAACGCGGTGAAGAAGGTATTGATACTAATCATGCGATACCAACTCAAAACAGAAGTAATCTTAGTAGTAACTTGTTGCCAACCGCAACCGCATTTTCTCCTCATAGTTACACAAATAGTCAGATGTCTGTCACCACCTTTGGTGAAAATGCACATTCATTTGATAACACGCATTCAACCATAAACAATACTGTAATGAATATGACATCTTCTTTTAGTAAACAAGTACTGCTTTCAACCGCGATAATATATGTACAAAATGCTAGAAGAGAATTTGTTCCTCTTAGGGCATTGCTAGATTCAGGATCTCAAAATAACTTTATAACGAAGGAATGTACCGAGTTATTGTTCTTGAAGGGAAAGAAAATAAACGCATCAGTTTCAGGGCTAAATGGTTCAGTCATGAATATAAAAGAAAGTGTTATATCAACCATCGCAAATGAAAATAGAAGTTTTAGTGAAACATTGCAATTTTTTGTTGTTCCTAAAATTACGCGCATAACGCCAGCTACATATCTAAACATCATGCCCATTACGCAACTACAGACATTTCAGTTAGCTGATCCACAATTTGATAAACCAGGTCCAATACATGTTTTATTGTCAAACGAGGTATTTTTTTACTTAATGGGAGCCAATAAAATAAATATGCAAAATTTGGTTTTTCAAGAAACAGTTTTTGGCTATGTTGCCAGTGGTTCTAAGTCTATGCCACAAGAAAACAATTTCAGTAATTATTGTGGTCTTGTTCGATCTGTGGACGATTTATCCAATATTATGCAGAAATTTTGGGAAATTGAAGCGGTTAATGATACAAATCCAATAAAAAGTAAAGAAGAGCAATATTGTGAGGAACATTTCCTGCGTACACATACCAGAAGGGAAGACGGCAGATATGTTGTAGAAATGCCAATTAAAACTGGTGGGCTTGAATGCTTAGGAAAATCAAAAGAAAATGCAAATAAGCGATTAAATCATTTGCTTAAGCGATTTACGCACAATCCAACCAAGAGATTCTTGTATGAAGATTTCATTAAAGAATATAGTAATTTGGGACACTTAGAAGAAATCTCTTTGGAAACTAATCCCAGATTTTCATATTATTTGCCGCAGCATGGGGTATACAGACCCGATAAGCCCAGCACGAAATTAAGAGTTGTCTTCGACGGTAGTGCAGCTACTACTAGTGGTGTTTCTTTAAATGACGTTTTATTAAATGGAGGTTCAGTTCAAGATGAGCTTTTCGATATCATTTGTCGATTTCGAACACACAAGTACGCATTTACAGCCGACATCATAAAGATGTATCGCCAGATACTAATTGCGGAAAAGCAGAGAGATTTATTGCGCATTTTGTGGAAATGTGAAGAAGAACCGGTCAAAACATTTATGCTAAAGACAATTGCTTATGGAACATCGAACGCTCCATATCTTGCCACGCGCTCTCTAAATCAGCTCGTAATTGATTAAAAGGATGATTTTCCGCTAGCGTCACGTGCAGTACTCCAAAATTTCTATGTCGACGATGTGCTAACAGGAGCTAGCAGTTTAGCAGAAGCCCAACAACTGCAAGCACAATTAATCGCATTGCTTGAACGTGGCGGCATGACATTGCACAAATGGTGTGCTAACCACCCCGAACTGTTAAAAATCACAACTAGTAACAAGGAATATTCATTCATTGATAGTGATGAGGACCAGAGCACTAAAACTCTAGGACTCTTATGGAATCCAGTTCATCACTCCTTTTTGTTTAATTCATCAGTTCAGAAGCCAGTTGTGTACACGAAAAGAACTGTTCTATCAGATATAGCTCGAATTTACGATCCATTAGGATTACTCGGTCCTGGAATAGCTAAGGCTAAAATTTTCATACAGAGACTTTGGTTATTAAAGTTAGGTTGGAACGATCCACTTCCAGATGATGTTAAGGATGAATGGCAACGCTTTATCAGAACACTTCAACATATAAACAATTTAAAAATCAGTCGTTTTGTTTTAAACGAAGGCCATTCGGAAATTGAACTGCACGGATTCTCCGATGCATCCGAGCTCGCATATGGAGCAGCCATTTATCTACGCTGTCCCACAAAAATTAATACATCTTTAAATTTACTGTGCAGCAAGTCTAGGGTTGCACCACTGAAACCTTTGACAATTCCCAGACTTGAGTTGTCCGCAGCTGCCTTATTGTCTCAACTCGTATGTAAGGTAGTGAATCTATTAAAGTTGCATATCAATAAGGTAGTTTTGTGGTGTGACTCAACCATCGTCTTAGCATGGTTACAGACTCCTCCTCATGTACTCAAAGGCTTTGTGGCCAACAGAGTTTACAAAATTCAAGAGTTGACCCAGACTTATCTATGGAAACATATACGTTCAGAGGACAATCCAGCAGACCTTGTTTCTCGAGGACTAACTTTTGACAAGTTAATTGATTGTGAACTTTGGTGGCACGGCCCTTCTTTCCTAAGAGAAGGTGACATCACATCCAATAAGGACATTGACTTGGAACATGAAAAAAATACTATTGAGTTTTCATCAGAGTTAAAACTGAGAAACAATACTACATTAACTTGTTTGAATAATGTTGAATTTGTTAATGAAATTTTAAGTATTAGCAATAATTATACTAAAATATTACGTGTTTTGAGTTATATTTTCAGGTTTTTAGATAATACGAAAAGATCAACTGAAAAAAGAAAGGGACACGTAAGTATAGATGAATTATCAAGAGCAGAAGCTTTTTTGATACGGGAATTTCAAATAAGCGAATTTAAGGCAGAATATACTGCATTGTTAGAAGGTAAGCAAATTTCTAAGAATAGTAAATTGCGATTGTTAAACCCATTTTTGGATGCAGATAAGATGCTAAGAGTAGGAGGTCGTTTGAATCATTCCGACCTAAAATTTGCTCAAAAACATCAATACATTCTGCCAGCTAAGGGTAAATTGTGTAGCCTGATTGCAATTTACTACCATAAAAAATATCTTCATATAGGTGCACAAGCATTGTTATGCTACTTGAGGCAAAAATTCTGGCCATTACAGGGAAGAAATTTAGTTAGGAAAATAACGCATGAGTGTATAACTTGTAGTAAAAACAATCCTATAACTGTGCAACAAATCATGGGTTCGCTACCCACAGAAAGAGTACGTCCTACCGCACCTTTTAACTATGTGGGAACAGATTTTGGTGGCCCCTTCTTTATAAAATATAAGGGACAAAGAAAGGGAATTCTTAATAAGGTGTAATCTTTGTTTGCTTTGTAACTAAAGCAGTGCATCTCGAATTAGTGTCAGAATTGACCACAGATGCATTCATTGCAACGTTAAAAAGATTCATTGCTAGGCGCGGTAAGTGCGCAGTAATCTTTTCAGATAATGCAAAAAATTTTGTTGGAGCAAACGCAGAGTTACAAAGACTCCATAATTTGCTAAGACGTCTGGAAGAGAGGTTGGCAAATTATTTGTCAGAGGAGAATATCACTTGGAAATTTATTCCTCCTCGTGCACCTAATTTTGGTGGGTTGTAGGAGGCAGGAATAAAATCGGTAAAATATCATCTAAAGTGAACAGTAGGTAATACAAGGCTAACTTTCGAAGAGTTATTAACTGTAGTTGCTCAAATAGAGTCTATATTAAACTCACGTCCAATCACTCCATTGTCTTCAGACGTGAATGACTTAGAGGCCTTAACGCCAGGGCACTTCTTAATCGGGAGACCTATGACAGCCATAGCTGAACCAGATTTAATTAATATAAGCGAAAATAGACTGTCTAGATGGCATAGAATTACAAAATGCGTTCAATTGATATGGAATCGTTGGAATAGAGAGTATTTGAATATGCTTCAACAGCGTTCGAAATGGCAATTTTCAAAAATAACGTAATCATAGGTACCCTAGTGTTGATAAAGGAAGACGATCTTCCTACAAATAAATACTTACTAGGACGCATTACAAATGTTTTCCCAGGTACAGATGGTAAGATTAGGGTAGTAGAAATCAAAACCTCAAAGGGAATACTTAAAAGAAGTATATCCAAAATTGCTTTATTGCCACAACAAATTTCAGAGAATTAGTTACGAGCTATTAAAAGGGGAGGGAGCTTGGTTGTGAATTTTCTCTTAATTTTTATTGCTGTATTATTTTCATAATTGTATTATTCATTGTTAAAAGAAAATTGTTGTGTTGTATCATATTTACTCAGTCATTTGTAATGTTAATATTTTATTTTCTATTGTATAATTGATTGAAGTTGACCCTTCAATGTCGGGGGGTATGTTCGAATTATCTGTTATTATGTGCCAAAATATTGGCAACGCACTTGTTCTGCGAATGTAGGTAACCATAGAAACGTAATTCGTTTCGTTTTTCTAGTTTATGTTCTTGTCTTGCCTTGTGTGCACGCATCGCTTCGCTTGTCAACAATAAAATAAATACAGTCCTTAAGATTATGTGAGTTTATTAATTAGTTTAATACGCATCGCTTACACTGACAAAACATAATGGAACCATAAACATATTTGTGAAAATGAATAACAATAAGTAAATTTTAAACGAAAAAGTAAAGAGACTTCAATTAATTATTTTTCAATCCACAACCTTATTGGAAGAGTGGAAAATCACTCATGTTATTAATATTGGCAATTTGTTTTACTTATTTTTTGAGTGACGGTGTGTTTTAATGAGAGTTGTTATAGAAAAAAGAATGTTTTATGCGAAAATCAATTACTGTTATGCGCATTCGATTTTAATCTAAGTTGTTTCCAGTCAGTGACTTTATAACTGGGATAGTAGTGATATTGCCCTTGGGAGGGACGCGCTACATTTAAAATTGTTTTAATAAACTATCGTAATCCACGCGAAAGGGGTGAGTAATACTTACCTTTCCAAGTTCAATTAAATGTGTGGAGCAAATCGACAAAAATTAGCTTGCCAGCCTTGGCGAATTTTAACCGATATCCTCTTGGCCAACCATTTTTTACATATTGTACGTCACCTATCTGTTATTTACAAAACAGCTGCTATTACCAGTATCGCTCATACATGACATGTATATGACAATCATAAATAATATTTTTACGTGACCCTATATAAAGCTATAAAATTATGGGCTAAATATTTTCGATTAAAATATCCATTGGTGAACTCTATCTGATTTAAAAATTGAAATAATATCCGCATTGATTTTACATTGAAATAATATCCGCATTGATTTTACATTGAAATAATATCCGCAGTTGCTGAGAAATATTTTAGCATACATACATGTTTACATACATACAGGGTGGTTATAATTAAACTTCCCCTATAAACAGTATCCTACAGCACAAACGAGTGAGCGGAATGCAATGAAATTTGGTTTATAGACTAAACACGAGATGCGCTCACGGAATTCCGAAAAAGAAAATTAGTTCCAAAATGTCCACCAGATGGCGCTTTTTCCGGAAAAAACATCAAATTTAACACAATAAACGACCAAAACGGAATACAAAAACAATATTAACAATCCAGAACAAGAATTATGAGTAATAAAATGTAAAACCGGCTGTTTTGGCCGTTTATTGTGTTAAATTTGAAATTTCTTCCGTAAAAAGCGCCATCTGGTGGAAATTTTGGAACTAATTTTTTTTTTCGAAATTCCGTGAGCGCATCTCGTGTATAGTCTATATACCAAATTTCATTGCATTTCGTTCACCTGTTTGCGCTGTAGGATGCTGTTTATAGGGGAAGTTTAATTATAGCCATCCTGTACATAACGGTGAAAATCAGAAGATTCTCTTTTTATAAGTCTTTTGAAAATCCGCGTGCTTCTTTGGAGCAAGACATTTTGATTTTTTGGATAAATATGTAGATAAGAACATTAAAATAAATAGTGTTTGTCAATGATTGCGTTATCAACTACCTTTTTTTAGAATCTCCAGCATAGATGAAATGTGTTGTCTGTCTATTTATCCGTCTGTCCATCTTTTAGTGCTGTAACTTTCAGAAATGTTCTTAGATTTCCTCAGAATTTATAAGTTTTCATGTTTATTCCCGTTAAAATCATGTGTTTAGAGTTTAACGTTCGTTAAAGGTACATTGAAAAAAATGCGTTGAAAAGATACATTCATAGTAAAAGATAAAATAAGATTAGTGATTACAGGATTTTTTGAGGATTATAAGTGAATGAGTGTCTCAAAGAAAGGCTCATGCTAAAATTTAAAAATTTTATAGAAAAGAGAAAAAAAAATAATGTTATGCAATAGCGATATCCAGAGCACATAGTGCAACACAAGCCCTTCTTTCGATCCTTATTTCCCTTCACATTTATCTTTATATTGACCTCTGACGACTATGAAACAAGTAAATACGTTGGTAAGGAAAATAATAATATTATTAAATGTTTATTTTTTTAGTTTTTATATAAAGGAAACCAGCTTGAATATTAAAAAATTGCAATTTTTAACACTGGGTTGGAAAAAAAAAAGCAATTTAACAAATTACAACGACCATTTGGAAAATGATTTTTTTAAAGACTAAAATTTAAGACATAAAAAAAATCGCACGGAGTTGATCCTACATTACGTACGCCATGAATTAAACATTAATAGTGTTATAACACGTAAAAATTGCAAACGACAAAAATCGCCTGCGACTGGTCAGATTTCCTGAAACTTACATATTATCCACCTGAAACTTAGGTATTATCCAAGCATTTCATTGGCTGTTCGGGAAAAGGCTTTTCCATCGCAGATTTCCGAGAAATCTGACGACCAATTTTAAAGGAAATTTCATTCTTAAACCTCTAAACATTCCACAATATTACTTTTTACACCGTCGTATAGAGAAAAAAATGTACTTTTAAATGCAATTTGTTTGAAAGCTGTATCTCTGTTTGTTTCTGAGTTATTAATTTTTTCTGTAGTTTTTATTACTTTTTTGTCATAGTGGCAACAGAAGTATCCATCTCTGTTGAAAGTAAACGGAAAATACAGGTCACTGTATATACCAATCAGAATCCGAATAAAATGCGGATTCAACCAATAAAACGCCTCAGATATGTTTTTGATGTGTTACCCTGAGAGAGAACAATAACCATTTTTTCCAAATGGTTAAAAACTAACATTCCAAAAATTTTAAAATATGGTACATATTCGCGTATAAGCCGAAAACTTTTGACCAAAAATTGTCTTTTAAAAAGCGGAAATCGGCTTATACACGGGTGAGATTTTGGGAGACATGTTCTAAGACACAGAGCTTTTTGACCGGCGTAGGCGAACTGATGCCTGCACCAACAATTCATTTAAAGATAGATTGCAAAAAATTTGGATTGAGTGGATATGTTCGCCAGATCTGCAGAAAACAAGGGCGTCAATTTGAAGGAAGCTGTAATCGATGTTGTCGCCTCTTGGGTTAAAGAGGCGTGGATGTCAATTCCAGTGGAGATGATACTGAACACATTTAAAATGTACTGTATTGGCAACGCCACGAATAACACTTAGGACGATTTTATTTATGAAAGTGATGATGAAAATTTATCAGATCTTGACTCCGATTTTTATGACGGGGAAGCAACGGAACCGGACTGCATCGAAATTTTTGGAGATTGAGATAGTGTTTCCGAATTTGAAGGATTTGTTTGATCTGTCTTAATTTTTTAAATAATCATATTTGATTGTTTAGTATTTCATTAAAAATGTGTTTCTTTGTCTCAAAAGCCATTGGAATATGTTGGGTCGGCTTATACGTGGATCAAGAATTTTTTCAATATTTTGTCATTTAAAATAAAGGGGTCGGCTTATAGACGAGAATATACGGTAGTTGCGTTATACAAATTCTAGTCGAACTAATATATATACATATATATATATATATATATATATATATATATATATATATACATATATATATATATATATATGTTGCATTCTAACAACATTGGATTGACTTTATCGTTGAAAATGCTGTACTGGCTGTCACGATATTAGTTGTGGATCACATTCAGCGATAATGACGTAAAAGAAGTGGTCAGAACAGATAATTTGAATCTGTTATATTAGTAGAACAAATTGTTGAAATGCAGTGAAAACAATGGAATACATCGTTCCGTGAAGTTTCCCCAGAAGAAATTGAAACAACTCATAGTATCAGCTAAGCACTTTATTAGAATATCTTGCAAATTGCGCAGTTTCCACCAATATAATTAATTAGCCATCGCTCCGTAGTAGTAATTAGGTTTAAACAAAGTTCCAGATAATCGAATAACAGGACGGTGACCAGGGGATGGATGAAAACTGGGAATAGGACTCAAATCTGCTAAAATCTGCTGAAACACAGCGAGTATAAACTTTTTGTTCCTCACGTGTAAGGATACAAATATGACGTAGGTCGCGCTCTCAACCAATGTAATTTCACGTCATATAAAGAGTGCAAGCAGAGCTAGCGGATGAATTTGAAGGGAAAAAGGATAATCTCAGAAATACGCGGGAAAGTAAAAATGGAAGCTAAAAGAATATTCTCGAAAGATAAAAGGCGCGGAAAAGGAACATTTAATTTAAGAATACTAAAAGCGTAATATTTAAGTGATTAAGACAAGTGAGACATTAAATTAAAGGGAATTAAACAGAGTTAACGATAGAGATTATTTAGGGATAAGGATTTATTGAAAATAAAGTAGTAATTTAGAATAAGATAAGGAAATCACGGAAATAGATCTAATAATGTAACATATATATATATATATATATATATAAAGCGGTGGAATAAACGAAGGTTTATAATCAGAAAATCAGTTTTCAAACATTTTATTGTTCTCTAAATTGTTTATTTATATATTTTTTACCGTTAAACACAGAAATATTTTTTGTAATAATGTTATATTGTATCGAATTTTTGCAGAAAATATGCGTTGATTTTTTCTATAGGTTACAATGTTCATGCTGTGTTTAACAAATAATCAAGTAGAAAGTAAGTTTTTTTTTTCTGCAAATTCTTGTCGTACTTATTTCTACATTATAATAGAAATTATAATCTATACTCAAAAAAAAGGAAAGTTTCGCTCCGTGTCTGTGTGTGTGAGATGGCTCTGAAAATTTACTGCATGTACAAAGATGATGAGAGTCCAAGGCCTCTCTTAGTGCCCCTGAGTCTCAGAATTTTAAATTTCTAATAATTAACAGAGTTATTAATTAAAAATTACAAAAAACTCTCATGAAAAATTCATCTCTGTCCTTTTCGAGAGAGAGAAAGCGCTCACGCATGAGCATATGCCCCTTTTAAGTATCGGGAAAAATTGAAGTTCGAAAAGAAGGAATTTTGGTGGGTATTATATCCTTATTTATTAGCTTCCAACGGCCAAACGATTTAGTAAAGAGGAAAAAAAAGAAAATATATTGTGAAAGATCGTACTCTTACGTCTCAGATGCCGCAAACTATTAAAAATTAAAAAAAAATATATATCGCTTTTAATCCTTTGATTTTTTTTTTTTTTCTTTTGAAAAAAGGTCTTTTTTCCAAAAACATTTTCCTCCCATGTTGCTATCCCTCTGCAGGTCCAATTTCAAGGTTATCGACAAACAAAAAAATATTTTTTTTCAATCTGAAACATTCCTTTAATCGATCTTGTAATCAGTTTTAATAAATATGGATTTTAATTCGTTCAAATACATCGGCGAACGGATGTCACTTCGCGCCTCACGGATGTTACTTCGCGCCTCACGGATGCAAGATTCTTTCTAGTCTAAAAGTAACTAAACGTCAGTATTTCGTTAGGTTGAGCAAAAAGTTCTGGGAAATTTTTAATCTAATGTTTATCAGAATTTGTATCGTATGTAGGCGTACTAGTGGTGTATTTATAGGAGTTCAGGAACATGGGCTCCAAAATGCCTTTTAAACAGTATGATTTGCGTGTGTTGACCCGGCATTATTAGAGAAAAGGCCTAACGAATCTGAAAGCCGTCGATGAGATTAATGAGGATGAAGGTGCTGGTAACGGCGACAAACTTAGCCAGAAAATCCGGAATCTGGCAGAACGGTGGCAGAATGTCGTGAACTATGATGGTCTCTACTTTAAAGAATTAGTCCTTGTTGCTTTTGTTGCTAATTTGCGCATAACAACGCAACTTTTACAATTTTCCAGAAATTTTTGCTCAAGTCAGTAACACATTCTTTTCGCAGCATCTTAATAGATTAGATTTACATCTCCTAAAAAAATTAAACGTTCGGACGGGTAGAAATATTTTTTACAAAATAAAATGTGTGCAAATTTAGAATTATTGGAATTAAAGGTATAAAGTCATACAAATTTCAGCTTCATTTAAGGATCATTCATCCCACGTCAAAGCAACGCCATTCGGATCAGGTAGTTTCTAACAATAAAACGTTGTTATAACGCAAATCATAATGGCCTGACCTTGCATTTCCGGTGTGAAACCATGAATAATACAATAGGTATTCAAAATACACGAAATCATTAGATGATATGTCACTTTCATTTTAGAACTTTTAAAAAAAAATTCAATACGTACCTGCGTGTAGGTATTAATCACACATAGATACGCCATAGCTATACTAAAGTAACGCTATATGTCGTGTTATTTTCCAATATTTCGTTGAAAACGGCAAACATAAGTCATCCTAAAAAAATGAAAACCATTGAATAACTGACTGTTTTTGAAAAATCCTCATAAAAATACGATTTTGACTCCATATCTAAACAAATCGATGTCTACATCAAAGTGCAAACTTTAGATGAATGTCGTGTTTTGCTAATATGTAACTTTTTCTTGTAAAAAGGTTATGCTTGTATCAAATAATCAATATTGGTCTCGTTTATAATTTTAATTTCATTGATTAAAAGTTCCTCCAATTTATTACTATATGGCGCATCCTTCCATATGTAAAAAAAAAGTAACGATTTGGAAATGGACCAATGAAAATCTGTGTAGATACCGCGAAATGCTTCTGATTGGTTAGAGCTTTCTGATGCTATAAGGGGTGTTATCTAGAGGGGTGGCTCTGTCTCCAAACGTCGCTCAGTTTATCGCCAAATTTGGCGACCAAAATTAGCCACTGAAAGTGACGTCAACTTTGCGCTATTTCCAGTATTTCCCCAAATTTCCATAGATTCCCATTGAAATCCAATAGGGTTTACTTGCTTGCAGAAAATTAACAAACTGAGATATTTCAATGCAACAAAAATTAATATTAGCTTACGAATAGAGCTTAATTGATGTATTTACATTATTTTTAAGCACAAATACTAACTATTTACAATATTCGTAACACTATATATATAATTTTATATTTAATAATTCTTATAATTATGAGACTCTGTAAGCTCTAATGATTATGTGCTAAGGAAAATAAGGAATATAATAAGGAAATAAAATTGTCAGGAGATGGAGAGGAGCGTGTTTATACCAAGTGGAATCTAAAAATTGAATGCATGGGAAAAAAGGGATCGCAAAGCGATCCAGAATGGAAACGCGAAAAATTACGTCTGGGGTTGGCTAGGAAATAGGGATTGCTTCACGATACCGAATGGAATCGCGAAGCCATTACGGGGGGGTGGGGGGGTGGGGGGTTGGAAAGCGTAGCGAGCAGAGGTGTGGAGCCCCCCTTAGTTTATTAAATAAATACGTCTATTTATACCAATTTCTTTTCCTGCATAGCTTTTATTTGTCACTAACATTTATTGTGAGTCGCATGTACGATATTTTAACCCCCAATTTAATGGAAGAATCTTTCAGTTATACATAATATTTCTAAAAATCACTCTGATCTCTTTTAAAAGTCATTTTAATCATTTTAATATATGATAAAATTATGATACTCTCTGAATGTATGATTGGGGAAGTTTCAATAAATACTTATAAATATATTAAATTTTAAGTACGTACTTCATGGGTTTACCTAAAATTTTATAAAATAAATTTGAATGAGTTTCATAAAGAAAATAACTGAATTCCGAATAATATAACTTTAATCTAGCAGCTCAGAGTTCTATAAAAATAATTTTTGCTATAGAAGTTGAATGTGTTCGCTGAAATCTTCTAGCATATTTACAAAATATTTGAAATTAATCTTGTCTTTTATCTCAGCGGAGATATACAAATATGTTTATTGATTTTCACATTGCTTCCATTCACTACAATTTAGTTTAAAATTCTCATGCATCCGTGTTTCTTATCAGAGTATTTTATAAATTAATAATATTACATCGGTGTTCCTTTAGGATACCAACAATTCCTTAATATGACATCTGAATGACAGGACATACGAGTTAAATTGTAATTGTCTTCAAACTAAATTCACATTGGTTGAAAATTTGTAATTATAGTCTTGAAATTTAACAAATTATAACATATGAGTTCCAACAGCGTGTACTGCATTTGTATTACATGTGAAAAATATATTTTGTGAAATATATATTTTTTGAAATATATATTTTGTGAAATATATGATTTTATTCTTTAGTTGCTTAATTTGATTATGATTTTAAATTTCTGATATTATTTTCTAATAGTTTATTTTAACATGTAGGCATTCACATTTACTGTATAAATAAAATTAAATTTATGGCAATTATTACAAATGGTTTAATGCGCAATTTCGTCTTTAATTCTATAAACGTCAAAATATGTTTTTCCTTCAAGATATATCCTCCAATATCAAAGTTAAATTATGTCATTTTGAAGACCTAATGTCATATTAAAGACTCAATGTTTCACTTTTAAAGAAATAAAAATACAAGCTTTTGACTTTGTTTTCAAAATCTAAAGTATCCCACTACTTAGGCTCTTCAGAAAAGCCACAAATATAAACTTTTCATGTAATATATATATATATATATTTGAAATCACAAATATATGAAGAAATTGATAAAGTTCTATATATTTCAATAAAAAATATTGGCATGGATAAAAAATACATAAACTGCCTATTATATCTAATAAAATTGAAATTAATCACGCTAGAAAACAGATAGTTTAACAAAAACTCCTTTTCTCAGAAATATCAATTATTGGTGACAATGTATTCGTTCGCTTTTGTACAGCTATATAAATGAAATAAAGGGTGTCATAAAAGAAATTCGAAGTTACAAAGGTATATTTTAACAGTTTAATTTAGACTATTTACAACAAATTATACATCAAATTGAAGGTAAACAAACTTAGTTTTTTTTTTTATAAATGTAAGCCTTTAGTTATATAGCACACATTCAAACTAAATTCCAATTCTTCCCACACTTAAGTTGACAAATACGAAGTAATAGAAGCAATAGCCACTTCAATTCTTTGTCTCAACTCTGGCAAATCATTAGGTAGCTTCGAAACGTAGACACAATCTTTTATAAATCCCCAAAGAAACAAAAATCGCGAGGCTGGAACGACTTTTAAATCACCAGTCCACCAATAATGCTTTGCGCTCAGGAGTCGACATTTTGCGTATGTGTCTATGCAAGCGAGTGAATAACAGCGAAGTACTCGCGCAGGCTCTTATCTAAAACTGTTTGAATTACTCTTTATTTGTGGCCTTGAACCATCACTCTATTATACTTACAGTTGATGCAAATAAAATTTATAACTGCACATTCTTCTATGGGCAAACTGTACTACACAAATGCAATATAGTATAGTAAATTTTGGCTGAGCTACAATGCGTGTAAAATCTTTACAAATGCACTTTTTAGATTATTCCGTCCACAGATTTTAATCCGAATTCTGTTTTATCTGTATCTTTTTACATATCACATAAGTATTTAAAACATGTAATACAATTGAGGACGTGAGTTTCAAAACTCACCTTAACCAGAAAATCCAATTTTGGAAAATCATGAAAAATCTCTGACTGCGTCCATTGGATTTCATTTATACCAAGATTTTACAACACCAGAAATATACGATAAAACTAGTTTTTTGCACAATGTAGTATTTTTTTAAGCAGGTTCACCAATAGAATAGATTAATAGAAAAAACTCTTTTTTTAAAATTTTGGATAAGGCGAGTTTTGAAAGTCACGTCTTCAATTAAAAACGCACATCAAGCAAAATACCACATATAAATGGCATTGCATACAATTTATTTTGCGGAACACTGTATACGATATAGATGGTAATAATCTAGCAACATCGCTTAATATTGAAAAAGTCCTTCCGGCCAGTGCCGGGAGGAAGAGGTAGCTTTCATATTCCTTATTTTAAAAAAGCCAACTTATATTATTCAAACACACGAAGCTCAATTTAGTGGAAATCGAATGTAGGAGATTCAATACCAATTTTTATCAATACTAAATCATTATGAATGAGAATTTCGCGAAATTAGTCAGCTTTATCCAAGCTGCTTTTAATTAAAGTAACTTATATTTGGCTGCCAAATTTGGCGATTTCTTAAAGTGCCTGCCATTTTAAGACAACATGGTGGATGAGGCTAACCAGTGAACTTGGTCGAGACCTTAGTAATTGCTGTGCACATGCTCACTCACATCGGAATCGGTTGATATATACGAGTGCTGTCGCAGGCAAAAAATCAGATTTTTCAAAATGTCACCCACGTTAGGAATTGAAACTACTATATCTCAGCCATTTTTTAAGATAAAGGCAAACAAAAAATGCTCCTGAATCCTTATATCAAGGTCAAATACTTAAGAAAGAAACCTTTTTCAATTTCTAATTTTTTTGCACCTCACTTTAAATATAATTTTTTTAAATTTAATGGCCGCCATTTTGAAACAAGATGGCTGATGAAGCTGGCCAGCGAACTTGGTCGAGATATTGATGTATACTATCCACATGCCTTCTTCCATCGAATTAGGCGAATACGTGTGGTATCGCGTGACAAATACAAGATCGTTTCAAAGTGTTAGCCATGATAGAAATTCAAAGTGCTATAATTCAACCACTTTTTAAGATATAAACAAAAGAACAAATTTTCAGAAACAAAAACTGCTCCGAATCTTTGTATCAAGGCCAAACACATAAAAAAAATCTTTTTCATTTTCCAATTTTTTAATACCTCATTTTAAATTTTAAAATACATTAAAAAAAAAATCGCAAACTTATTGAAACAAGATGGCGACAGAAGCTGGCCAACGAACTCGGTCGAGATATTGGTATGCACTATGTACAGACCAAGTAATATCCAAATCGGTTCATAAATACGCCTGTTATCGAAAGACAAAAATCAGGTCGTTTTAAAATGTCAGCCACAATAGAAATTCAAAATATTATAACTCAGCCATTTTTTTAGATATAGACGAAACAAAACCTGTTCCGGAATCTTTGTATTAAGGTCAAACACATACGAAAAAATCTTTTTCATTTTCCAAATTTTTAGCATCTCATTTTAAATTAAAAAATTTTTTCATTTTTTTAAATGGCCGCCATTTTTAAACAAGATGGCGGATGAAGCTGGCCAACGAACTCGGTCGAAACATTGGTCTGTACTATGTATAAACGAAGTTACATCCAAATCGGTTCATAAATACGCCTTTTATGGCGTGACAAAATTCAGGACGTTTCAAAATGTCAGCTTCGCTAGAAATTCAAAATGCTATAACTCAGCCATTTTTTAAGATATAGACGAAACAAAAACTGCTACGGAGTCTTTGTATAAAGGTCAAATACATAAGAAAAAATATTTTTCCATTTTCAATTTTTTGGTACCACATTTCAAATTTAAATTTTTTTAAAAAATTTTAAATGGCCGCCATTTTGAAACAAAATGGCGGGTGAAACTGGCCAACGAACTCGGTCGAGACATTGGTATGTACTATGTACACACTGAATTACATCCAAATCGGTTCATAAATACGAGAGTTACAGTATGACATATTTCAGATATATATATATATATATATATATATATATATATATCAATTTTGAACGGAGGGTGGTTTCGGGGTCTGGGGGTCATGATCGATGAAAATATACGAAATTTTTTTGAAATCGCTTTCCTCCGAACGGCTGCAATAGGTAGCTTTTTTGTAAAGAAAGCTACCTAAAATGTAGTTTAGTTCAAAAAGGTATAACATTTGTAAAAGAAAAGGCAAATCATACAGATAGGCTTTAACGCTTGCAAATCTTTTCTTCCAGCCATGTACAGTCGTGGAAAAAAAATAAGTAAACACCCCCTACTAACTCCTCAGCAAATCATCGTAGAAGAAAGTTACTGGTACCGAACGATTGGAAATAAAGTCTACTTTTAAATGATGTATATACAATTTTCTTAGGGGGTCATCTACATATTAAAACGAATCCAAACTTCATTTTTTTCAATGGCAATGCCCAATGTTAACGAGATATTTCAAATCTTCCGTTCAAACTATGCCTAGACACCAAATTTCACGTCCTTTGAATGATAAGTTTTTGAATTATAAACAATCAAAATTTAGTGCTTCTAATGTTAAATTACATTTTCATATTTTTATTTATATCTCCCGAAATTATGCTCCTAATGTGCTAATTTTTTTTGTAGTAATAATACTAATATACCCAAACATAAATAAGCTGAATTTGCAATTCTTATAATTTTATGATATGAATTATGAATTATGAAATTAATATTCGAAAAAATTATGAATTGCAACCTACAATTTTTTTGATGGATTTAGATTTATTAAGTCCTGCTTTATGGAAATTAAAAAATTTCACATTTTTCTTACAAGTAGCTTTCAAATTATGCTTAAAAAACGGCAAAATGATGGTTTAAGGGGCCATCTATGATGGAAGTGAGTAGACATTTTGAAATTTATTCTGTCCGTACTGTAATCTAACACGCTTCATTGACTCCTTGAGTGGCGCTTAAGATGCCTTGATCAAGGAAGCGGCTCTCTCGGTTAACAATCCAGTACGGAAATTCAATTTGGATACAGCCCTTAAAATACGCTCGTTTTAAAATAATTAATTTCTCGGAAACTTATGGTACGAATTGCATAAAAATTCGTTTTTAGGCTAATTGAACGGTGTATAGTTCATTTATGCTGTCAGAATTGGGTACTGCTATTGAAAAAACAAAGTTATGGTTCGTTTTAATATGTAGGTGCCCCCCTAAGCAAATTTTATATACATCATTTAAAAGTAGACTTTATTTCCAATCGTTCGGTACCAGTAACTTTCTTCTACGATAATTTGTTGAGGAGTTAGTAGGGGGTGTTTATTTATTTTTTTTCCACGACTGTACATGATGTAAAAATGTATACACACTACTAAATAGACTAAAACTTACTTAAAATGTGTACCACAGCACAAAACATACTTCTACTAGTTATTTCTCATAGTCAGTAATGTAACCAAACTTTTTTATCTGTATCTGTCAATGAAAGAAATGTGTTACTCGCTAACCCCGGTGATGCATACCAATTTCATTGTGTGGTAGGTAGTGTAATATCAATGATATAAATACATTTTCCGTATAGATCATAATACAGGATAATTATAAATGAATATCCCAACTTGACAGGGCTAGTTAAAGAAAACAAAAAAAGTACAACCTTGTTGTTCATCCGAAATAAAACAAGTCGGAAATTGCTCGTCAAACGTGGCAAATGAGGTGCGTTCGTACTATAACTAGTTTTATAATTATTTTTTGTATCCCATACTAGCAGGCTATGCCCGCTGCGCTGGTCAATATTTCCAAATGAACCTTGGATTAAACTAAATGGTGAATTTGAACTTGTATTTTAAACAATATGGATCTTCAGCTTGACCTTGCACATTACTGAAAACGATGCGAACGCCATTGCGATATAATGTTATCTTAAGCGTTGGACAAAATTTAGCAATTAAGAAGTAATCGTTTTAGTTGATTATAAACAGCGCACTTATGGTCGGGTAATGAGACCGTTATGACAACAGGAATTAATACCTCTGTAACTAATCAACATATAATGAAATCGTATATACTAACACCATTCCTAAAAGTCATGCAACAGGGCCACTTGTAACAAAATATGTTCTGTAGATTTTTTTAAAAAGGCTAAACTTTCATAATCAGGTTCACTTAATTTTTGAACTTTTACTGTTGCTCTATAATTAAGTACCCTTGAACAATATGTATACACTAAAACCTTTCCAAAATTATTACCTAACTAATTGTGGTATATCCTACGAAAGTATTATAAACAATCGGAATGAAATACAAATTTCCGTTGTAAATATATAGTAGATGATGATGATGCGATTTTGTGTAATAGGATTCATAGTAAAGTTTTCGCTTCAAACAAAAACGATGCTTTAAAGCTAATACACCAATATGTGAAGTATCCGATTACGGAAGGTTAACTTGAATTCTCATGAGCAACTACTCAAAGAAAAGTGAATATGTGTCTTTTGTGATACTTTTATGTCAGCCGGGCGCAGGTAATAAATCAATAAAGATTGTTTTCATAGCATATTCGTATTTTATTATTTTCATTTAAAACACAAACCTTTTACTCATTTAATTTAAAATGCATGCCTTATACTAATTTCATTTAAAAAACTGAAAAGATAAACAATAACAGGAAATAATGCCATAATTAAAAGCAAAAAAATATTTTTAATTTACATACGCAAAATGTAACTACTGCTACTGGGAATTTTAAAAATGCTATCAGCGAGATGTGCGCACGGTTGTTATAAATGTACCCATTTTTCCTTCTTATCGAGGAGTAATTTATAAATCGCTCAATATTATTCCAATTTCTTTCATTGAGGAACCTATGACCGGAAAAAATGGAAAAAGACTCTTCGGATGACGGCATCTGACGCCATAAACCGAGTTTATATATATGAAAATAATTTTTAAATCGATACAAACATTGCTTTCATACTTAAATATTTTCATTGGTACTACTTGTTATCCCGTCGACCAATTTCGCCAAATTATATAAATCGCCAAACCATTCGCCAAATTATATAATTTGACATAATCTTTATTTTAAATAACGAAATAACAAATAAATTAGTATAACATTAATAAAAATACAAATAAAACGTCGAAATTAAAATCACTTGATGACGTAAACAGGTGTAGTTTGTTTAAATTCAAGTTAATTTGATATTTACGATCAACCATTATTGGCATTTAATCTTATCGTTTGACGATAGATTTTTGGTCGACGGAATATCTAAGTAGTACCTTTTCCATTTTTGTTTTATAACGCTAAATTCTCAGTAAATTTTTCCCTTTTATTTTACATAAAATCACTATTTTTAAAAAAAATTAAGATGCTTGCATTTTTATTTCAAACTCATAGAGCCGTTTTTATTTTTTAGCCAAAAGGGTTGATTTGAATTTTTTCCGTTGCTAGAGTAACGGATGTAATGATAGATGTTTTGAGGTTTAGATGCCAAAGACACCGCCAAATTAGAAAAATATGAAATGTGTCATGAACTGTTGGACTTATAAAAATTTATTTGGTAGCATTCGATTCAGCATACAAAACTACATTAAAATATGTTATCATTTGACGCATAATTTTGATATTCGATTTTTTTCCCCTCCCCGTGCAAAAACCATTAGGGGTGACACTTTAGAAAATCCTTTCTTAGCAGAAGTTTATGTCATAAGAAGTATTTTTACCACGATTTTCAAGATTTTAGGTTCAGTAGTTTGCGCTGTGCGTTAATTAGTCCCCTAATCCACAACTTTATTTTATATACTATATTAGATCTGCGATTTTGCGGTGAATCGATGATCGAAAATTAGTCCAATATCATTTGAAATATTACATAACAGAGGAGAAAGTACGAAGAAAGACGAAGAAGAAATGACGAATTACAAAAGACTTGTAATTTTTTTTTTCAAAATGTTGAATTTTTCCATAGTAATAACGTATTAAAACATAAATTTCCTTAAAAATTATCTTTATTTCCTAGATTTCGAATCTGTGAATTTTCCTATAAATGAAATTGGCGATATGACTTGAGAAAATAGATAATATTTGCTTAAATAAAATGGGTAATATTCGTTGATCTGAGTTCGAGTTTATAAATATCACATGCTTTCGGAATTACGGCGAAAACCTTTTAAAACGTATGAAATTATTTTACAAATATGTATGTGTGGCAGAAATTCACACTGAAATTTAAGTATTCGATTCCATTTTTAAAATATTAACTGATATCTATATAAGTTACAATTGAATATGAAAATGTACTCAAAAAATGATCTCTTTCACCTAAAAAAACACCATTTGTGAGAACATCCTCAAGCTAATGTCACGCTTATGCATTTTTGGCTTAAAATCACATTGTTTGGCGACAAAAGAAAAATAAAAAATTGTAAAGAAACAAATAGTAATTACACATGTGACTCACAATTACATCTGCTTGTTTCTTCTATAAGTCACGTGATGGGACAATTAGATATAAAAAAAAGAAAAGAACAGAACAGAAAGAAAATGTTGTTAAAATTTCATCTAATCAAATTTTCAGATTCGTTTCCATATCTAACGCAAGCGATAAAGAGCCAAATATTACGTATCAAGTGTAATATTTCTTATTAAATTAATTTTTAAGCATTACAAATATTTCTTTCAGGTTTTGATTAAATGTTTCCGTTTTTTAATATTATCACTCATTAAAACGGATTTTCTTCTTCTTTTTTCTTTTTGTTTTTCATTTAAATAAAATTAGTAACAGATTTTCTTTTATTTTTCGAGGTTTAATAGCCGTTTCAATTTTTTTTTTATCAACTATGAATTTCGCCAAGAAATAAAATGGTAACCTTATCGCCCAAAATAACAAAATTTTCCGTCATAATTCTAAAACTAATATAGATAGAATAATGTGTTATAGATTAAAACCTTCCCTGAAACAATACCTATCTAACGGTATAGGTTCCGTAAAAGTCCATGCAGTAGAACTCGAAATCTAGGCGTTCGGAACGAAATTTCCGTTTGGATTTTATATATATAATAGATAATAGAATAGATAATAGATTTTATATATATATAATAGAACAGATAATAGATTATGTGTTATGAACTATCTCAAAGTTTAAAACAGATCGCATTGTTAGATTTCCTAATTTTAACAATATCGCGTTATGTTAGTTCCACATTCCACCACTAGGGAGCGCACTCTATTCTTAACGAAAGCGTATCGGAACGAAACTCCTTCATGCAACCTTTCCGTAGATACATGAATCGGGAGGGTGGCGGTCTTAACCAATAATTTAAGATAATTGCTGAAATTACTACGAACAATATTTTAAAGGGGCTCTACGCGGGCCCCTAATAGAGTTAGAGGAAATCGGAAGACGGCAAAATAATCGCGGGGAAAAGTTTGCTTGGGTGCTTCGGAGCTACTTTTGGCGCGAGATCTAAGCTCTACGACCAATAGGAGCCCAGATATTTAAGGAAATATGAAGTAACAAAGTCCAAAATAATAGAATTTTCCGTAATAATTCTTGACTAATCTAGGTAGAATGATGTGTTATAGCTTAAAACCTTCCCTGGAACGATACCTATCTAACGGTATAAGTTTCGTAAAAATCCATGCGGTAGAACTCGAAATCTCGGCGTTCGGAACGAAATTTCCGTTTGGATTATATATATATAATAGACTAGCAGGCTATGCCCGCTGCGCTGGTCAATATTTCAAATGAACCTTGGATTAAACTAAATGGTGAATTATAACTTGTATTTTAAACAATATGGATCTTCAGCTTGACCTTGCACATTACTGAAAACAATGCGAACGCCATTGCGATATAATGTTATCTTAAGCGTTGGACAAAATTTAGCAATTAAGAAGTAATTGTTTTAGTTGATTATAAAGAGCGCACTTATGGTCGGGTAATGAGACCGTTATGACAACAAGAATTAATACCTCTGTAACTAATCAACATATAATGAAATCGTATATACTAACACCATTCCTAAAAGTCATGCAACAGGGCCACTTGTAACAAAATATGTTCTGTAGATTTTTTTTAAAAAGGCTAAACTTTCATAATCAGGTTCACTTAATTTTTGAACTTTTACTGTTGCTCTATAACTAAGTATCCTTGAACAATATGTATACACTAAAACCTTTCCAAAATTATTACCTAACTAATTGTGGTATATCCTACGAAAGTATTATAAACAATCGGAATGAAATACAAATTTCCGTTGTAAATATATAGTAGATGATGGTGATGCGATTTTGTGCAATAGAATTCATAGTAATGTTTTCGCTTCAAACAAAAACGATGCTTTCAACATTAAAGCTAATACACCAATATGTGAAGTATCCGATTACGGAAGGTTAACTTGAATTCTCATGAGCAACTACTCAAAGAAAAGTGAATATGTGGCTTTTGTGATACTTTTATGTCAGCCGGGAGCATTTAATAAATCAATAAAGATTGTTTTCATAGCATATTCTTATTTTATTATTTTCATTTAAAACACAAACCTTTCACTCATTTAATTTAAAATGCATGACTTATACTAATTTCATTTAAAAAACTGAAAAGATAAACAATAACAGGAAATAATGCCATAATTAAAAGCAAAAAAAATATTTTTAATTTAGATACACAAAATGTAACTACTGCTACTGGGAATTTTACAAATGCTATCAGCGAGATGTGCGCACGGTTGTTATAAATGTACCCATTTTTTCTTCTTATCGAGGAGCAATTTATAAATCGCACAATATTATTCCAATTCCAATTTCTTTCATTGAGGAACCTATGACCGGAAAAAATGGAAAAAGACTCTTGTAGATTCTTCGGATGACGGCATCTGACGCCATAAACCGAGTTTATATATATGAAAATAATTTTTAAGTCGTTACAAACATTGCTTTCATACTTAAATATTTTCATTGGTACTACTTGTTATCCCGTCGACCCATTTCGCCAAATTATACAAATCGCCAAACCATTCGCCAAATTATATAAATTGACATAATCTTTATTTTAAATAACGAAATAACAAATAAATTAGTATAACATTAATAAAAATACAAATAAAACGTCGAAATTAAAATCACTTGATGACGTAAACACGTGTAGTTTGTTTAAATTCAAGTGAATTTGATATTTACGATCAACCATTATTGGCATTTAATCTTATAGTTTGACGATAGATTTTTGGTCGACGGAATATCTAAGTAGTACCTTTTCGATTTTTTTTTTTATAACGCTAAATTCTCAGTAATTTTTTCCCTTTTATTTTACATAAAATCACTATTTTTTTAAAAAAATTAAGATGCTTGCATTTTTATTTCAAACTCATAGAGCCGTTTTTATTTTTTAGCCAAAAGGGTTGAGTTGAATTTTTTCCGTTGCTAGAGTAACGGATGTAATGATAGATATTTTGAGGTTTAGATGCCAAAGATACCGCCAAATTAGAAAAATATGAAATGTGTCATGAACTGTTGGACTTATAAAATTTATTTGGTAGCATTCGATTCAGCATATAAAACTACATTAAAATATGCTATCATTTGACGCATAATTTTGATATTCGATTTTTTCCCCTTCCTGTGCAAAAAGCATTAGGGGTGACACTTTAGAAAATCCTTTCTTAGCAGAAGTTTATGTCATAAGAAGTATTTTTATCACGATTTTCAAGATTTTAGGTTCAGTAGTTTGCGCTGTGCGTTAATTAGTCCCCTAATCCAGACTTTATTTTATATACTATATTAGATATGCGATTTTGCGGTGAATCGTTGATTGAAAATTAGTCCAATATCATTTGAAATATTACATAACAGAGGAGAAAGTACGAAGAAAGACGAAGAAGAAATGACGAATTACAAAAGACTTGAATTTTTTTTTTCAAAATGTTGAATTTTTCCATAGTAATAACGTATTAAAACATAAATTTCCTTAAAAATTATCTTTATTTCCTAGATTTCGAATCTGTGAATTTTCCTATAAATGAAATTGGCGATATGACTTTAGAAAATAGATAATATTTGCTTAAATAAAATGGGTAATATTCGTTGATCTGAGTTCGAGTTTATAAATATGACATGCTTATGGCGAAAAACATTTTAAAAAGTATGAAATTATTTTACAATATGTATGTGTGGCAGAAATTCACACTGAAATTTAAGTATCGATTCCATTTTTAAAATATTAACTGATACCTATATAAGTTACAATTGAATATGAAAATGTACTCAAAAAATGATCTCTTTCACCTAAAAAAACACAATTTGTGAGAACATCCTCAAGCTAATGTCACGCTTATGCATTTTTGGCTTAAAATCACATTGTTTGGCGACAAAAGAAAAAAAAATTGTAAAGATACAAATAGTAATTACACATGTGACTCGCAATTACATCTGCTTGTTTCTTCTATAAGTCACGTGATGGGATAATTAGATATAAAAAGAAAAGAACAGAACAGAAAGAAAATGTCGTTAAAATTTCATCTAATCAAATTTTCAGATTCGTTTCCATATCTAACGAAAGCGATAAAGAGCCAAATATTGCGTATCAAGTGTAATATTTCTTATTAAATTAATTTTTAAGCATTACAAATATTTCTTTCAGGTTTTGATTAAATGTTTCCGTTTTTTAATATTATCACTCATTAAAACGGATTTTCTTCTTCTTATTTTCTTTTTTTTTCATTTAAATAAAATTAGTAACAGTTTTTCTTTTATTTTTCGAGGTTTAATAGCCGTTTCAATTTTTTTTTTTTTTTTTTTTTTTTTTTTTTTTATCAACGATGAATTTCGCCAAGAAATAAAATGGTAACCTTATCGCCCAAAATAACAGAATTTTCCGTCATAATTCTAAAACTAATCTAGGTAAAATGATGTGTTATAGCTTAAAACCTTCCCTGAAACAATATCTATCTAACGGTATAAGTTCCGTAAAAATCCATGCAGTAGAACTCGAAATCTAGGCGTTCGGAACGAAATTTCCGTTTGGCTTTTACATATATAATAGATAATAGAATAGATAATAGATTATATAAATATATATATATAATAGAATATATAATAGATTATGTGTTATGAACTATCTCAAAGTTTAAAACAGATCGCATTGTTAGATTTCCTAATTTTAACAATATCGCGTTATGTTCCACATTCCACCACCAGGGAGCGCACTCTATTCTTAACGAAAGCGTATGTGAACGAAACTCCTTCGTGCAACGTTTCCGTAGATACATGAATCGGGAGGGTGGCGGTCTTAACCAATAATTTAAGATAATTGCTGAAATTACTACGAAAAATATTTTAAAGGGGCTCTACGCGGTCCCCTAATAGAGTTAGAGGAAATCGGAAGACGGCAAAATAATCGCGGGGAAAAGTTTGCTTGGGTGCTTCGGAGCTACTTTTGGCGCGAGATCTAAGCTCTACGACCAATAGGAGCCCAGATATTTAAGGAAATATGAAGTAACAAAGTCCAAAATAATAGAATTTTCCGTAATAATTCTATAACTAATCTAGGTAGAATGATGTGTTATAGCTTAAAACCTTCCCTGGAACGATTCCTATCTAACGGTATAAGTTCCGTAAAAATCCATGCGGTAGAACCCGAAATCTCGGCGTTCGGAACGAAATTTCCGTTTGGATTTTATATATATAATAGATAGATTGTACTCAATGTATATATTTTTTTAATTTCATAAGTGCATAGTCTATAACATCATTAAAATGCACTTGCAATAATTTTTTTTTCCCATTCCCCGTAATGTAACGGAAAACTTTTGACTGTCCTTGTAATTAAACTATACATCCGATTTTCATAAAATTTGAAATGGCTCGACAAAATTTTGCAACAATTATATATTTAAATTTTCAGACCATTCGGAAGGCTGTAACATCATTAAAATGCATTGCAATAATTTTTCCCATTGGCCGTAATGTAAAGAAAAACTTTTGACTATCCCTGTAATTAAACTATGCATCCGATTTTCATAAAATTTGAAATGGCTCGACAAAATTTTGCAACAATCATACATTAAAAATTTCAGACCATTCGGTTGGGTAGTTTTTGCTCTGTTATATGCGGACAGACAGACAGACGGACGGACGGACGGACTGAACGACGACTATAGGTGCTACGTATTTATATAATTACGAACGCACCTAAAAGAACAATTGAAAGTTTAAATTCAACACAGTTATACGTGTTCAATGTGACCCCCCCCCCCCCGAATCACGAACGATATTGAGACAGTACGATAACTCGTCCCACCTTTTTCTCAGCATGATTTTTTTGTGCGGCCTCATCAGAGTTGGCAAATTCGTAATTGAAATTATCTTCAATGTGGTTGCAATTTAATTGCGTGTAATTATAGTTAAAAGTACATACCTTAAAAAATTCTTGCAACACTGTAGTTGGAACTGCCCTCCATTCCGTTATGTGGTCGAAATTTCTGCGTTTGAATGTGTATAACTATAATCAATTGCATGCAATTAACTTGTAATTTCAATGCGGATAATTCAGATGATAAATTTGCCCAACTCTGGGCCTCATTAAAGGTCAGGTGTTTGTTCAACCGCTACCAACTGATGTGGAAAAAACTTAGGACACGCATATTTGCAGCCATGCTGAAACATATAGTAAACTATTGTAAAAATCATGCTGAGTTATCCTATCACCTCAATATCGTTCATTTTTCTGAAGGGGCTCAAATTGTACACTTATAACTGTATTGAATTTAAGCTTTCAGCTGTTATTTTTCATTTCCAATTAACAATTTTTGACTTTTTCTGTATTCTTTTAATAGCCCTGTAAAGTTGGGATATTCATTTATATTCCTCCTGTATAAAAGAATTCATTTATATTTATTTGTAAACAAACTATGTATTCAACAAACTCCATACTCAATAAGGACTACAATGCTCAACGATGCGTATTATTTTCTTATTTGAAGTACTTTAGCATCATTAAAATGCACCGAAAGCAATTTCCCCCCATAGATCATTATGCAACGGACAAACACAATATAATACGAACACACACAAATATTAATTAATATTATAACATTTTGAGAAGTGCGTAGAAGCTAGTTAAGTTCATTCTGATTATAATTTGTAGATTTAAATTAAAAACCTATAAATTACTGACAATTTGAAAGAAGTGTTAGTGTATTTTTATCTCACAGGCTATCAAAGCCTGAGAGCTAATGTGCCCGCCTGTTCTGTATGTATGTATGTATGTATGTATGTATGTATGTATGTATGTACGTACGTACGTTTGTACGTAACGCGATAACTCTTGATAGAAACATCCGATTTGCTTCAAAATTTTTTCCTAGGTTCACTGTGATAAGGCGCTTCCCTGATTAGTTTTGGGAGTTCATTGGTTAAGGATAAAGGGGGAAAAACGGGGTTAGTCCACACACTACCCCCTTAATTCAGTTAAATGGGTTTTTCATGCAGAATGATTCGATTTGCTCCGAATTTGGTATACCGGTTTATTATGTTAAGGAACTTCCCTGATTAGTTTGGGGAGTTCATTGGTTAAGGATAAAGAGGGAAAAACGGGGTTAGTCCACCCCCCTTAATTCCGATAAATGTGTTTCTCATGCAGAATGATTCGATTTTCTCCGAATTTGGTATAGCGGTTTATTATGTTAAGGAACTTCCCTGATTAGTTTTGGGGGTTCATTGGTTAAGGGTAAAGGGGGAAAAACGGGGTTAGTCCACCCCCCTTAATTCAGATAAATGGGTTTTTCATGCAGAATCATTCAATTTGCTCCGAATTTGGTATACCGGTTTATTATGTTAAGAAACTTCCCTGATTAGTTTTGGGGATTCATTGGTTAAGGATAAAGGGGGAAAAGGGGGGTTAGTCCACCCCCTTAATTCAGATAAATGGGTTTTTCCATGCAGAATCATTCGATTTGCTCCGAGTTTGGTATACCGGTTTATTATGTTAAGGAACTTCCCTGATTAGTTTTGGGTGTTCATTGGTTAAGGATAAAGGGGGAAAAACGGGGTTAGTCCACACCCCACCCCTTTAATTCAGTTAAATGGGTTTTTCATGCAGAATGATTCGATTTGCTCCGAATTTGGTATACCGGTTTATTATGTTAAGGAACTTCCCTGATTAGTTTTGGGAGTTCATTGGTTAAGGATAAAGAGGGAAAAACGGGGTTAGTCCACCCCCCTTAATTCAGATAAATGTGTTTTTCATGCAGAATGATTCGATTTGCTCCGAATTTGGTATAGCGGTTTATTATGTTAAGGAACTTCCCTGATTCGTTTTGGCGATTCATTGGTTAAGGATAAAGGGTTAGTCCACCACCTTAATTTAGATAAATGTTTTTTTTTTTTTTTTTTTTTTTTTTTTTGCAAGATTATTCTATTTGCTCCAAATTTGGTATACTGGTTTATTACGATAAGGAGCTTTCCTGATTAGATTTGGAGGTTCTCTTGTTAAGTATAAAGGGGGAAACGGGGGCTAATTCCCCTTCACTTATTTTTTTTTGAGTGGCATTATTCTTTAAAATAAGAGTATAATATACAATTAGTGTGAATAGTCTGTGAGCTCAATGCCATCAGTTTAGCTGGGCACTTTTCTTTTTTATTTTATAATTATAGTTTGTTTATAATTATGATAAATTATTTAAGCATCAAAGAAAAAAAGGCTTGGATCGAATGGCTTTTTAATTTTCAGCCCAGCAATAACGCTTTATGCTCAGGACACGCCATTTTGTGTATGTGGCACTGCAAGTAAGTAAATAACAAATAAATACTCTCGCATGTTTTTATGAAGCCTTAAGTTTTAAAGGACATCCATTAAACTAAAAATATTTCTAAAACTCATTTTAATGCAATGTGGTTCTTTCTTTGTTTAGTTACCTCATATGTCATTCATGTGGACAATAAGTCTAATTAAGTATATTGTTTAAAGCAATAAATATACGAAATTCACTTAATAGATCGAAAGCGTTATACTATTGTATAAAAATAAATTAATTTTTTTCAAATTAAGAACTGTCAGCCATGTATAGAGAAATTATTTGAAAAATGTTTTACGAAAATGAAAATTAGAAAATTTTAATTTGATGAGTTATTCTGTTTAATTAATTATACATGATAGAAGAAATAAGTGATAAATCTAGCGAATATATTAAGCTTGGTGGTGAATGAAATATTTACCATTAAGCAGAGAGGAGATTAAGAAATTTCGATTGAATAAGGTAATTTCATGTTTGCATTTTAATGTAATCTATTCTATTCAAACGAATTACAAAAGCGTACAATGTATCAATTTTACGTAAATACTTTTCAAAAAATGCCACCTGAATTATCACCAGCAAATTCGAAAATATTTGATGTACTTTTCCTCTTAAACATGCTTCTATCATCCATATTTTTTCCTCTTTCGTAGTTCTGCACTCGTAAGGACATCTTATATGCTTCGGTGATCAAAGTGAAACAAATTCGGTAAGAGAAGATAGCCCCAGCAATGTGTAAACACCCCATTAATTTTTGTCATAAACAGATTAGTCAATTGAAAAATTCGGATTTCTCCAACGTTAGTTTGTTCCGCATTCTGATAATTACAAGATATGCTTGGATGTATATGTTTAAGAATAATAAATAAGTCGGATCACTGTAAAAAAGTATTTTGAAAAGTGTATTTCACTAGTTTCGCTTATAATAAAAATCTGTTATGCTGTTTAATAATTAAGTTCTGCGTGATTAGAGCCAGCAATAATTTTATAATAAATTTGAGACATTTTAAATAGAAGTGAATGGATCCTCTGATGATATATATTTCCCCCACATTGTTTATGATCTATTTTTGTTAAAGTAATACAAAGTTAATTTAAAATAAATCGTTGTGAAAAAAAACTGATTCAATTATGGATACTTAATAATTGAATAAAAGGTTAAACATCAGATGCCTACATTCCCACAACCAAAAGATAAGCGACACAACGCGAGAAAAATTACTTTGTGTTTTATTCGTCTAATAGATCTGTCATAGATAGATCTTGCTACAGGAAATTATTCATGTGGAAAATCGCTTTATTACACTATATGTCTATTCATTATCACAGAAAGGGGGGAGGCAAATATGTGGGAAGATAAAATTAATAAACTTTCCATTCCTCATATACATCTTCATTTTTCAGTGTTTTACGCTTTTATGTACATTTTTACTGCTCCATGCAGAGATAAGTGCTATAATTTCATGTTTCAGTACAAAAAAAAAAAAAAAAATCTTTTGATTTCCCAGTGAAATTTACGTTTTTCACGATTTGTCATTCTTCTTGCGGGATCAGCGATATCGTGATATAGATCTTGTACCCAAAAGCTGAAACGTGCTTGAATTGTTTACTTGTTCAGTATACGTAAGTGATGTAAATTGCAAAAGTGTTTGAAATAAGGTAGGAGCAAAGATTATTATGGTGAAATTACCGTGCTTATATTTAACAAAAGTTACACTTTATTTTTTTTTTTGTATGTACTCTGAGTCCTATAACATATATATAGAAAAGATTTCTTCATGTTTTGACAAGTAAAACTGTATTAATTTTAACACGCTTATTTAAATTGGTAAAAAAAGTTGCACGAGTTGTAATTTTCCAACTACATGAACAGAAAAACTTTTCGATCAGTTGAAAAATGACAACTCGTAACAAGTTGGCTTTGTTATTCTTTTTTTTAACGGACCATACGGATGGCTAAATAAAACTAAACAAAAACCCCATGAAAATACATAAATACTTTTTTTTTGAAATAGCAGATATTATTATTTTTCAAACAAATGATATCATTGCAACCAGGAAGGTACCGTAAAAACGAGATTTTTCTTTTTTGTAACTCCACAGGGGACCATGTGATAGCGATTTCAAAATTCAGAAAAAACAGAACTTTTACTAAGCCTAAGAATGGAAACTACGATTTCCGAGGATATAAGCACTAGCGAAAGGTAGGGGGTTTAATAAATTTTCTGGGCTGATTATTAAAAAAAAATTAAAAGTCTGAGTCTCAAATGCATTCGGACAATCTTCGTTTTTCCTTATCCAAATCTGCAGATGTCTGCAGGAGATTTCCCCCAATCATCTTAAACAAAAACAGACTCATACGGACACGTACAAATTTTTTTGAGAATATTATACATTTAATAAAACATTTCGCCTGCTGCATGAATAATTTTTTTTTACAATGGGTATTTATCCTATAAATTTATGCATAAAAAAGTGTACCCTATGAAAATGAATCTCAGTTTAACTTTAAAATGCACTGAATGAAAAACAAATAATGTATTATGAAAAAAAAATCAACAGTAATTATTCTATATGATATAGTTGTATTTAATTTACAAATGAAATTCTTTGATAGTTTATTAATTTTTAACTACAATCTGCGATTCTAACTGAAGATTTTTCTGGTGTAGAAACATGTATGAAAATAGTGTTTTCTTGAGTCATCTACCCGCTCATTTAATAGGGTACTTAAAATACTGGAGATTTATGAGAATGAAAGTTTCACCTGCGTTTATTAAGTATCATTATACTTTCATTACGAACATTATTTTTTTTTATATATGATTAATTAAAAACCTGTGAATTGTACTCTAGTTTTGTGTGTTGTAGAGATTATATTTGGAAGTTATTTATATTTGCATTATTTACCCGTTCTTATCACAGGGTAGTAAACAAATGCAGATTGACTAAAACGAGACATCTAACAGTGTTTAATAATAATGCTTTGATTCATCACGCAGTATGGTAAAACCACTACAGATAGATGAGGATTAGAAGTTGTTTTACATTATAATAATTATTTTCTAAATCCTATTAATCATCTGCAATAAGGTTAGATTTCAGCTTTGCCATCATGATTACAATATCTTTCAGAGTGAATGTCAATAGCATTAAAAAAATTAATAACATTTTGTGCGCTAAGTCTAATTTGCCATATAGCTATGAACGAATTGTCCAAACTTTTTTTCTGTACTCAAAGAAAATATGTATCTTAAATGTAAGATAATTAAAGTACGGTTGAGACAAAATGGTTGTCACATGATATGAATTTTAAAATTATATATTTTCTTTTTTCATGCATTAATTGATAGACGCCATTCTGAATATTTTTTCCCTGACACACTGTACAATGTTCATAAAAATTCACTATTTACAAGGATGCGAGTAGACCTCTGGACAACACTCTGGACGCTTACTCGCGGTTTTAAATACATAAATAATTTAATTTGTATATTAAGTAAGATGGAGTGAAAAAAAGAAACGAAACTTGGAATTTTGATTTCGGATAGCAGCCAAATGTTGCCTTTTAGAACCTAAAAATATACATGCAAAATTAAATTAATTTTAAAAGTCGCTTGCAGGGCTCTATCAGAACCTTTATATTTTCATTCTTTCACACAATAGGTTCTTACCATATATTGTACATTTATAGTGCTTGATGGTAATCTTGTTTGACATTTGTATATTTAAAATGTTTAGTTCAACTATCTTTATCTATTAAATGAATTTTAAAAATCGCTTGCAGGGCTCTATCAGGACCTTTATATTTTCATTCTTTCACACAATAGGTTCTTACCATAAATTGTACATTTATAGTTCTTGTTGGTAGTCTTATTTGACATTTGTATATTTAAAGTGTTTAGTGTAACTATCTTTATCTATTAAATGAATTTTAAAAATCTCTTACAGGGCTTTAACAGGACCTTTATATTTTCATTATTTCACACAATAGGTTCTTACCATAAATTGTACATTTATAGTGCTTGTTGGTAATCTTGTTTGATATTTGTACATTTAAAATGTTTAGTATAACTATCTTTATCATTTCTAAACCTTAAGTCTTAATTAAAAAAATTGGAACGATTTATTGAAGTTTACAACTTTTTTTTTTTTTTTTTTTTTTTTTTTTTTAGAGCCAAGTTAAGTGCAAGTGGACGCAAAACCGAAATTTATCCTTACCAGAAGAATGTCTCCAATTTGTTGCTCCTTCATAACTAAATGAAGTTGTATTGCAAACAATAGCAGACATTATAAAATATTACATATATACAAGACAAGAATTAAAACACAGCAGAGATGATAAAGATCCACCAAAGTCAGAGTTAATTAAAATTGTATGAGAAACGATTGAAGAAATTTGGAAGAAAGCATCAATTATTGTAGCTTCCGAGAGGCGTATTGATCAAATGATAGACAAAAATTTTTCTGAATGCGAGAAGTTTATCCAATTCCTCAAATCCAAAATAAATAATAATTACATGAAGAAGGTTCACTTTTTTCAAAGCTGTAAGTAAATCTCTAATAATTTGTGTGAAAATGCAAGCCAGTTCCTATGTGTACCTGTGAAAATCAAAGAAGGTACCGCCAAAAGAACAGTAAATTCGTCATGATCAAAGGACAAAAATGAAGATTGTTATCGGCACGCTCGATAAAGCCAAAACAATTAAATTGAGACAAAGCGAAGACAAGAAAATAACGGACAATCGATGAGAGCTGAAAAGGCAAGTTTAAAGTCTGCAGCTAATCCGGACAGTAGAGTCGTTATGTATTTTGACAGTGATGATCAAGGAAGAAGAGAAAGAATTAGTAAAACTTCATCAGGGTGTGAAGAATTAATATGCGTAGCAGAAGTATCTGCTTCTAAAGAAAAATTACAAAGACAAATGAGAACACATCTACTTTCTACCTATGGTTTCAACGGTCTCATATCAGCATGGGATTTATGATAGATGCGCGGCAGCAATAGCTGCTGTAATTATACAAGATGTTGGCATTGTAGCAGAAAACGATTTATCTCATATAATTTACAGCAGCAAAGTACGCAGATAACGAAAGAAAACTAGAGAATGTGCTACAAAAAGAGGATCTGAAAGCTTTAAAAGCAGGAATCGAAAATTTATATTTTGATGGATTAAAAGCTAAATCATCAAGAGAAAATTGAAAATAAATTTCATCGAAGAACTATAAGTGAAGAACACGAATCTCTGATCGAAGAGCCAAATTCATTGCATCTGGGACACATTATACCATATTCTGGATCAGGACAGCATATTGCAGTAAGCAGTTTAAAATACTGCACTGAAAACAACTTAAACCCTGATAAACTTATATCTATAGGTTGTGACGGAACAGCTGTAAACACATGGAAAAAGAATGATGCTATTAGACTTCTCGAAACAAAGATTAGTCGTCCCTTCCAGTGGTTAATATGCCAACTTCACGCAAACGAATTGCCATTGCGTCATTTATTTTCTAAACTTGACGGAAAAACTAAGGCGCACGAGCCTTTTATGGCCCTATTGGAAAATCGTTTGATAAGTGTGAACAACAGCCAGCTGTGGAATTAAAAAAAATGTTATCTTGTTTCCCAGAAATGAAGTCTGGAGAGTTAAGTACAGACCAACGTTATTTTTAAGACATGTATCAAGCATTTTCATCTGCAAATGCTCCTTAAATCTGGGATCAGGGACGCCGAACCTATGGCACGCGTGCCACTATTGTCACGTGAAAGAATAATCTTGGGACGCCGTTGCTTGTTGGCTCGAAATTTTAAAAAAAGCGAGATCATACAAAATTGCGACTGATCTTTTCTAAATTCGATTAAATAGAAATTGAAAAAAATTAATTGTGGCATATTATATTTCAATCTCATTAATTATGGTCTCAAAATTTTTCAAACAAAGACGATATTTGAAAACTACCGACAAGAATTGGTTATTAGAGAATACTAAATTCTAATGAAAAAGTTATGCAACTTTGAATTTATTTCAGAGTCATTCAAAGAAACTAGCGTTGGTCATTTTAACAGTTTTTCTGAATATCTATCCTTTCAAACCACTGTTTTCACAAATGAATAATATCATAACACAAACTGAAAACACATGTCAGATAAATCCGGTTTAGGTTACATTAAAATTAACTTGATATTAAGATGCAGCAACAGAAATCAAATTACATACAATTATTTTTTTAATTAATTTCTAAAATATATTTGTTGCCATAATTATTATAGTGTAATACCTACATGTATATTCCTCATATTTTTTTTTTTTAATCGTAATAGAAAATTTTTAGTAATTTTAATCCATTATTTTTCCACCTACTAAATTTGTTTTTTAGATGATACGTCAAGGTCATGTAAAATATTTTTTGATTAAATTTGGTACGCAGTAACAAAAAGGTTCGCCGACCCTGCTCTAGATGGTTGTCAATTGCCAATCGACTATTTAGTTTGTAAATTGGAAGTCAGTATCTTCCCAAAATCTGACGATTACTGTCTGAATTTGTAATGAAAGTATATGCGCATTGTAGCTATATGACTCTTCCTGCATAAATGAAGTTCAAAATGGTTTTAAAAGAATTAAGTTATCTCTTTACTTGGTGGAATATTTAAAGAAGATTGCCGTTCCGTTATTCAACGAAACGTAAATCGTCAATTAATTAAATTTCCAATCTTTCATTTAAATTTTAATTAATTAACATTTAAAATGTTCAAGTTTTATGAAAATTCTATGAAAGTTAAGTAAAAGCATTTGTTTTTAGGATTTGAGAGCTAATATTTGAATAAGAACGTTTATCTGACTTTGTATGATCTTACTGCTAGAATACACATATGGCAATGGCAATAGTATTTTCATGACACTGCTGCAAAATAAGTAGGGCGACCAATCTTCCGATAAAGTAAAAGAAAAATTACCACCGGCATTTTTTAGACTACCTGTTGCTTTAACTACAGCTAGCTGACTGCTTATTCCAGATGACCTTCGGAAGCACTGCCACATGCCACATTTCGATGCTTGTCTTTCATCGAAGACATTTTTACTTTTTGAATTCACAGTGGAAATAAATTTATGAATTCATTATTTATGTCAGTTTAAGGGCGAATATTTTACAAACCACTGTCACAAGAAGTGTATAGATTTCTTAAATATCGGCTGATAGATAAGATATTTAATGCTTTTTAAATCAATTAAATATCATTTTTATCAAAAAAAAAAAAAAATACCACGAACAAAATTACCAAAAGCCTTATCCGAGTTACACCTAATTCTAAAAAGTGTTCTTCATCATTAGAAACCTCCGAAACCAATATATTTTCGAGTGTTAATGAATAACTAATAGAATAAAAATTTCTTTTGCTGCCACTGGTTTTCAGAAACATTTTCGAGTGGTTTTAAGAGGCACTAAATAATATTAATTTGGGACTGCGCCAAAACAGATTTAGAACCGCATTTCTTTTAACACATTATTTAAAAAATACGCTTTTAATTCAGTTCATGCAAACATTTATTTTAAAATAAAATGATTTTTTTTTTCATTTTTCGTGATGTTGCTAGTTAATTGATAATTCAAATTTACATTACAGAAAATATTTGCATATATTTGTATAATTTTATTCAAACCTATAAAATACTCATTTTTTATAAAAATGCTGAAACAAGAAAAAACGTAATTAGTAATTTATTAACAAATATTAAGTTAACAATATAAAAACATTTTAAACACATATAACAAAGACGTTATTAATAAAGATTAAAGTTGTAAAATGGATCATTTTAATTTGAGAACAATATTTATGTTTATTTAGAAATATTAATTTCACCATTAAATTTATATATTCTATAACTATAATTATTAAGCTTGAAAATAATTATACAAGTATTTTTGAATTATTAAAATTTTTGAATAAAAGAAGAATGTTACCTATTTAAACCGTTTCCAAAGATGGTAGTTCTTATTTTTTTAAAGGAATTTTTTATGCCTTTTTTGTCTGTTACAGATAAAGGCAAAATAAATAAGAAGAACTTGAATCTCAAAAGATGCTTCTCCATATGTTTTTTTTTTTTTTTTTTTTTTTTTTTTTTTTTTCTTCTCAGAGATAAATGTATATTTAAAGACTTATTAGAATACAAAATAAGGATGATTTTTTTAAAGTAAAAAAAAAATAATAATAAAATAATAAATAATTGTGATTCCAGTGTATGCATCGCGCTAGTACAAAATTTGTCATTTATATTTCAAGAACTAAATAACAAAAATACAAATTGTTGCCACATTCAAATCAACAACATTATCTGTTTATTTCGTGGGATATTTGGAGAGTAAATTTGCACTATAAATGGTTTCGGATTAACAATTTCCTGCTCTTATGATTTAACAAGGAGAGGGTCCAAGGTTGGGGACACGGAATATACGGTAGACCGTTTTTGTATCGAAACAGTATAGTTAGCATATAAATGCATGGTAGCCAAAAGGCGCATTGCCCAGGGGGTCTCAAGAAAATAAGTCGCAAAGTTTACGCTACAGTTTAGAATCGAATAAATTTCCTTCTTTCGCTGCGGCTTAGTTTCATGGTCGTCAGCATACCTATATAGTTGTTTTTTTTTTTTTTTTTTTTTTTTTTTTTTTGTCAGTTCGAATTCCGCCCGGGCCTATATTTTAGAACAAAAATTTTCATCAATTATTCTCGATCTGCAATTGAAAGAATATGTATAATAATGGAAATTTACGAACATTATAAATTAAACATGTTTTGTAGCATATAAATGCATTTTTAAATATGAAATTTCGCATGTTTAAATATTTAATAATAATAAAAAAGCAAATTTATATGTCTATGGACCACATTTTTTTTTTTTTTTTTTTTTTTTTTTGCTGTTATTTAGAATTATTTACAGTTGTTTCAATGAATAATTTACTATTTTTCACATAAAAATGATTAAAAATACGTGGTATTAATATTTGAATATATATATATATATATATATATATATTAGGGTGTCTCAAAAAAATCAACTTTTGAAATTGCGAACTCTCACCCTTCAAAAAAGTTCTTCCTGTGAATATAAAACACATTGAATTGTTTCAGAATTAAAAAAAAAATATTTAGAGGTCCCCCAAGGTAATTGAATTTACATAAAAAGGGCCAAAATAATGTAAAATGCGACATTTTTAATTAGCTACATAAAAAGACTATTGATGTTCAAATGACATTTTTTATGAAAGCTTCTTACATATTGTTTCAAACAAATTTTGTATAAATTATGTTTTTGCTCTGGTAGGATGAGACATAATATATTACTGAAATCAAGAAAAATATGATTTTGCAGATATTTCTACCTTCTGTATAATTATGCACAAAAAGTGAACTTAGGTAAACAATTACCTTACAATTGGTAAATAAAGCCAATGAAGAAGAACGTTTTAAAGCTATCACATATTTAGTTATACATTTTTGTTAGACATTCACACATTTTTTATCAACTACATTTCAAACGGATTTTGGAGATTCCACTTTATTTCTTTCTGTGCATACATATCTCTATGACTTGTAACAAAAACTGTTCTTGTTCTTCGTTCTTCGTTGAACAACTAAAGTCATGTATGAATTCAACAGCTTATTCAGCAACATCATTTGCACAAGGCAAGTTTTTAGCAAATACTGCAGATTTTTTTTATAGGACGGTGTTTTTGGACAATCATTGACTGGTACACTGAGGAAGCAATCTTCAACTTTAGCCGTTTCAAAGAGACTATTAAAAATACACAAATCATCCAATTTGAGAGAAATTATTTCTTGTAGGTGTGAATTAGAACTGTTTTCTTTTTTCATGTTCAAAACTATCTTTGATTTTTGCTCATCAGAAAGAAGATCTGAAAACAAGCTATGTGTTGCAGTTCTCCACTCGCATACCATGAATGACGTAACATCGGTTTTAATCCAATATTGCTTAATTGTTTGTCGTCATATTCTTTCAACCTTTGAATCAGAGAAACATCATTAGGAGGAGCATCAACAGCAGATCGGCAAATAAACCAAGACTGCAAATATACACACACAACAAACCGATTAAATCGTTGTATACCTTGAAACTTTCGAGCAGTTAATACCATTGTGCTTCCATTCCCATTAAACAATAACTTCATTTTCAAGGAATAAATGGCTTTTGCCATCTAGCGAGGACGGTGAAGAGCATGTGGTTTCCGAATTGTAACCTGAATGTCTAATCCAATCATTAATTCCAATCATATGGATTTTTACAAAAATAAAAATTCTTTGTAATCATCCCTAGGTAGTTTTGTAGCAATTTTTACCTGATCAGAAGTAATTGTTTTAAAACTGTCCGATGCTGTTATGATGGGTACGGATTGCTTTTTTGGCTCATGCTGTTTGAGCTTAGACCAGTTTTATCGGAATCTCTTAAATAAAAAGATTTCTGCCCCAGTAGATTGTCCAAAACACACACTAAATGCATCAAAAGGTAGAACCTCAAACATGTGATGTCGACATGCTATCCACAAAAGATTTCTGCCCATTTTTTGCTCAAGAATTGTACATGCTCCTTTGAATTCCACTATTTGTATGGGTTGTATCGAAATACATGCCAATTACTTGAGATTAACATTTCCACGATTTTAAGATCTCGAAAACAGCATCAGCTGCTGCTTTGACAGTTCCAGACAATAACTTAGAAACTCCAAGAAGCTTAGTACTTTTATCTTGCAAAGAAAGAATTAGTACCGCTAAACGATCAATCTTTCCTGTGCCTTTTGATGACAAATTGGCTAACAATTTTCCACCGCAATGAACTGACTTTGGTGCTTCAAACTAGGTTTTTAATTGTTGAACGGTTTCTTTGCAAAGATATTGGTGTTCCTGATCAACAGTACTTTTTGAAAGCACTATGGATCTTTACAAGCGGGTCAGACGTCATGGTAGAGGAAGAGTAACCTTCTATGTTTATTACAGATGCTATTATCATTGTGGATCTCCTAATGCTGGTATTAGTTCAATCTAAAACAGCAGCAACTCTTAGAGTAATAACGGATCTGCGACAGTATAATTTACTTTTATTACCTTTGGGTTTGCATTATCTGAATGTATTTTTACTACAAATTTTGCATCAGAGGTTTCTTCAGAAGATTTATTGGGTTCATAAACTTTCCTTTAACACCTGCTGGAGCTGCCATCTATTATTATTATTAGAAATTAGAAACATTGTAGTACATGATATTAATTTAATGAAATCCAGCAGATTCATAAAGATTGAAAAGCATTAGAAGAGTAATGATCAGAAAAATGAAATATGGTCCTCGGATAGATTTGTATAGCTATAAGTTTTCATAAAAAAATTTAATAAAAATATAACATCAAATTAAATCATTGTTAAACATGGTAAAGTTTGGTTTGTATTTGTGACTGCCAATTATCAATACGTGGGATATAGGCTCTGGGGGGGAGTGCCCTTCGTGGGGGACTTTCTAAGGGAACCTAACCGTATTTACGCATGGGAATGCATGGTTTCGAAGAAAACCACGAAAACTCCTTAACGGTTAGGCCGACGGGCGCGAATGGGTTCGAACCCAGCACCTCCCGTCTACCAGCTTCGAGAGCACAACCTCTCAGCCACTGGTGGGGCTAAACATGGTAAAGAGTTCTTAAACAAATTTAGGATTAAAAAATTGTAAGAGAAGTATGGTTAGATCCTGCAATCCTGCATATTAATTTGAAATTCAAATTTTCCATAAATTCCCTATTTTAAATTAGCTTGGGGGACCCCTAAACCTTTGTGAATTGAATTTTTTTTGTAACATCATATTATGACAGAAAGACCATTTTTAAAAGATGAGATTTGGCATTTTCAAACTTTTTATTTTTTTGGCCTCTCCTGGGACACCCTAATATATATATATATATTGTTTGTTTCATTATATAAACATTTCATGATTTTGTAAAAATATTTTTTTGAATTTTAAAATGGATTTTTTTCGGAGTGTTGCTTTTGAAGTTATTGCTTACTTAATAATTATTTCCAGCAATTCAATGTATTTTTAGAACTTATTTTTAAGCACATAGACAGTTATGTTAGCTATAAGCATAAGAATCCAAGATTTAAAAAATTCGAAAGTTAAAAACTAGTTGTTAAAAAACGATATATTTATGCATTATTACTAACCGAAAAAATAAGAATTTAAAAAATAAAGCAGCATGTTACAATTTTATATCACGTATTTTAATGTATTTCAACGTATTTTAATGTATTTCAACGTATTTTAATTCATTATGTGAGGAATAGCAGCTTATTTATGTAAATAACAGAAAATAAATTTAGTTTATTATTATTATTATTAGAAGTAATATGATTATTTATTTATTTGTTTTATTTTTCCTTTTCATTTAATATATAATGCAATGATCCACAGTTAAAAATGCATTTATACAATTAAACTGCATTAAATAAACATAATAAGCAGGAAAAAAATTGATTTGCTAAAAAAATACTACGTAGACACTTGTTCTAATTAAAAATCAAGAATTCCAGACTATAAAAAATCGCATAAAATATATAAAAGCATATTTTTAAAAACTATGATGTATTTAAAGTGTTTGCATAAGTAAATAGAATGGAAATAATAAATATTAATACATGGAAATTATTCCAGAGAGAAACATTCGCCTTGCATACAACATTTCAAATGAAAATCAAATTTCAAAGTAATTGCTTAAGAGGCGGAAAGGCCAACATAGTGAAAAAGATTCCATGCCGGGACTCGAACCCAGGCCATCAGTATAGTGCACTGACGTTCTACCGACTAAACCACATGGAACGATACCCAGTGTGGAAATTTTCTCGCTATTATATGTTGGCAAGGCTACAAACGCAGCACAAGATGGAATATTTATCGTGAGCCACCAACCTGGGGCGAATACGAAACTTAATTAAATCCAGCATCGATAGAAACTATATTAATATATGGAAATAGTGAGAAATTTTCCAGGCTGGGTATCGTTCCATGTGATTTAGTCGGTAGAATGTCAGTGCGTTATACTCATGCACTGGGTTCGAGTCCCGGCATGGAATATTTTGCACTATGTCGTCATTTGCGCCTCTTAAGCAATTACTTCGAAATTTGATTTTCATTTGAAATATTGTATGCAAGGCGAATGTTTCTCTCTGGAATAATTTCGATGTATTAATATAGTTTCTGACGATGCTGGATTTAATTGAGTTTCGTGTTCGCCCCAGGTTGGTGGCTCACGATAAATATTCTATCTTATGCTGCGTTTGTAGCCTTGCCAACATATAACAGTGAGAAATTTTCCAGGCTGGGTATCGTTCCATGTGCTTTAGTCGGTAGAACGTCAGTGCGCATTACTGATGGCCCGGGTTCGTGTCCCGGCATGGAAAACTTTTTCACTATGTTGGCCTTTGCGCCTCTTAAGGAATTACTTTAAAATTTGATTTTCATTTGAAAATAATATATTTGTTCACGTATTTTATTTCTTAAAAATATTAGATATTATTAAAACAACTGTAAACATTTTTAAATAACAACAACAAAAAAAAATATTGTCTATAGATATATAATTATGCCTACTTTTTTTTTCATTATATATTTAAACATGCGCAATTTCGTTGTTAAAAATGCACTAATGTGCTACAATAAGTACATTTAATTTATATATTTTTTGTAAATTTCAATTAATATATAAGGGTTGATCAAATGAAACGGTACGAAACGACACGGTGGGTACAAATGTAGACTTTATTCAAAATATTCACCATAGGCCTGAGCACAACGATCCCATTGATCAACAAGCCGCCGCAGGATTCCTTGTTCCCAGAATTCCTGTGGCCGTGACGAGACCCAGTCCTTCAGAGCGTCCTTGAGTACGTCGTACGAGTTGAAGCGCTTCTCTTCCAGGTGTTTCTTCAGTGGACCAAACACATTAAAATCGCAGGGTGACATGTCCGGACTGTAGGGCGGATGGTCCAACGTCTCCCACTTGAACTTGGCCAGTTCCATGTGTGTGAATCTGGAGACGTGTGGACGCGCGTTATCATGGAGCTTAACCACAGCCTCCACGAGCAGCCCCGGTCTTCTTGATGGATCTGCGTAGGCGTCGGAGTGTCTCACAGTACAAATCGGAGTTAATGGTTTTTCTGTGCTCGAGGAATTCCACAAGTAGCGGACCTTGAACGTCGAAAAAGACGGTGAGAAACACCTTGTCTGCTGATGACACGGATTTGAATTTTTTAGGGGAGGTGACGACGCATGCTTCCACTGCCTGCTGTCCCGCTTTGTCTGTGGCTCGTAGTGATGGCACCAGGTCTCATCACCTGTGACTATCCCCTCCATGAAAGCGGGGTCTTCTTGATACTGAAACAGATGTTGCAGTGTTAGCCCCATACGCAGTTCCTGTTGCTGGTCGGTGAGCTGCTTCGGAACCCAAGCGGCACAAACCTTCCAATATCGCAACCTGTCGTGAACAATTGTCCACACGGTTCCATAGCTGACATCCACATTCACCGCCAACATTCGAAATGTGACACGCTGATCACTTCTCACTAGGTCGTCCACCTTGTCGATGAGATCGCTCGTGATGACAGTGTTTGCCTAGCCTGGTCTTGGATCATTACCCAGACTCTCACGGCCTGCACGAAAACGGGCACTCCATTTTCTGAAAGACTTGTCAGGGACACATTTCTCCTCGTAAACTGCCACCATCCGGCGATGAATAGCTGCCGGTTTTTCACCTTCCGCTGTCAGAAATCGGATAACACCTCGCTGCTCCTCAATCGTCGAATTTTGCAACGCGAACGCCATCCTGTCTTCATAGGACAGTCGCATCATTTGGACGCCGCTTTTGATTAGAGCCTCTGCTCTCCACTGCGCATGCGGGAGCCCGCGCATGCTCCGATCCCAGTCAGAGACTCTAATCGCATCCCGAGATGTCTAGCTACGTTCTCCCATTGCGGAATATGCAAATATTTAACTGTTACGTTTTTACGTCATTTCGTACCTTTTCATTTGATCACCCCTTGTACATGCTTTCAATTGCGGTTCGAAAATAATTGGTGAAAATTTTCGTTCTGAAAAAAAAAGACCGTACGGGATTCGAACTGATAAAGAAAAATCTCAAATCCGGTATGCTGACAACCATGCTACTGAATCGCGTGCCAAACAAGGAAATTTACCCGATTATAAACCTTAGCGTAAACTTTGCGATTTATTTTCTCGGGACCCCCTGAGTGTTTCGCCTTATGGCTGGCAGATATTTATTTACTAACTATACTGCATCCATACACAATCGTTAATCGTAATCGGTGATCCCCAACTTGAACCCTCTCCTTGTAAAACAAACAGGGAGAACTTAACATAACGATGTGTAGATGATTTATTGTATAGACCAGGAATAACCAAAGTGGACGCGATATTGACCCGCGTGTGTTGACTTGATATTAAATACACCTATTCGACTTTATTGGTCTATATCGTATTAGAAGGTATGTATTCTTTATAAGGGCGTTGGCTGAACATTAATAGGCATCTATACAGCTTCAGGAGTTGACCTCATAATGAAAGTTATCTCTCTAGCTTTAGAAGTTGATTGATTGCGGATTTGTTGAAAAAAGTAATTTAAAATGATCTATTTTGATCAAAAAATTACATTAATGACAGAATACGTAAAAAGCACCCATAAAACTTCATGGATGATTTCAGTTTGCTGTTAGAACAGTTGCAGAATGTGGACATTCGAGATTGGATTGTGACTAGCAATTTCAACAAGAAACAAAAACATCAAACCTATGCAGAATCATTTTATCTATTTATTCAGACATTAAAACATTGCTAAAGTAGCATGTAACTAACATTTATAGTACAAAACCGCTTCATAAACTATAGAAGTCAGCTCCCAAAACCGTCGATTACTTTGCTAAAAGTTTGTAAATATCCTTAAAAATATATTGTCTACCAACATCTATAATTTTTTAAAAACGTAATGGGCAGTTTTAGAGCTGACTTCTCCAGTTTATGTATAGTTATTATGCTTTGAATGACATCTACAAGTTATTTTAGAAATGTTATCCTGACTGAATAATTAACTTAATTGAATGAATCTCTTTATTTGAGTATGGCATTATTATCCCTTACTTAGAAAATATAAATGTAAATTATATGATACGTTGTTGAGTAATTAGTTGAAATTAAATCTAAAATGACTTTTTACATCGTTACTTTATCTTTCTTTTGCTCTAACATAGTATTCCAATTCTGGCTTGTGTTTCCAAGGTAGTATGTATTTATTTTTTTTTATTACTGTTTAATCCATCCTAAAAAACTACATATTAAATATTAAATAAGAAATATTAACTTCTGAAAGTGACAAACATTGAACTAATGATTACTAACCATTTCCATTATATTGACCGTAATTGTCAATTTTAAAAACTAAATAAAAACACCATTACAATTTATATGTATTCGTTTCACAGATAAATTTATGTAATAGAGCTAATATAAATAATAAATAACATAAAAGCTGCAAAAATTACATTTTATTGTGTGATTATAATTAGAGATTATAATTAGATTGATTATAAGTAAGGTTTTGATCGTGCAAAAATTATATACCCAACATACAATTATTACGCATCCACTATCAGAGAATCCATAGAATTGCGAAAAAAAAAAACAATCAAGTATGTAACGACATTATATCATACAACATCCCCAAAATATGGTGAAATATCTTGAAAAAGTTGGCAAAGTGACGATATAAAGTTTATGATACGGCAGTTAAATATTTTCTTACACGCAAATTTAATTTGAAACACTGCTACTTCGACTGTACAGCTACGTATTTAAAATGAAAGTGGTGTATGATAACAGAGAGATGTAATACAATAAATGGAACTACAGTTAATGATAAAATATATTTTCTCTAATTAAGTTGACTCCAAGAGACTGCTACTTCTACTTTCAACTCTCATTCTAAAACGAAGTGACGTATTTGTATAAATAAACATCAATTAGTTATTAAAATATTCTACGACGATGGGCTTGGGAAATACAGCCCGAAAGTACTATGTATATTTTTAACTTGTAACATCTGTTTTATTACTTTAGTTGCTTTTTAAGTAAAAAAGTGCGCTTTTTAAAGCTCATATTGCATATTTTATTATTAAAATTAGTTTATAGTAAATTAAAAGATGTCCATAAACTACTGAAAAGTGCATGAAAAGATGGACAAAGAAGTTTTGCAAACTCTGTTACAGAAAAAAGCTGTTTTAGGAATCTTTATCAGCCACACCTTAATTTACTCTTACCAAAGTTAATTCTATATGTACGGAATGAAGAACGGAATGGAGTACGGAACAGTAATTTTCACATTCATCGCTAGAAAATTAAAACTTCTTAATTCTTTTAGCATACTCTTAAATAAAATGGTCTCATTTCTGTTTAATTTAGAAATACTTCTAAAATATTTACACATGTATACATTTTTTAATTCTGATGAACCACATAATAGAAATAAAGCTATATCTATAAAAAAGTACATGAATTGCATTACATGCACTGTGTTTTCTTTTCATCGTCATCAATAGCTAATTACTAAAGTGTTAAATTTTGAAATGTTAGGGTGGGTCGAAAAAAAGAAATTTTTGATATTCGTGACGCTTTAGTGCGAAAAGTTACCTATTATAATAAGAAGAAAATGGTTAGCATAATTTTTTTAGAATCGGTTAACATCTTCCATTCGCGCATCTTACTTAAAGTTGATGAAAAAGTGCAAAAATCACGACTTTTGTCTAATTTTTTAAGTTAATTAAAACTTTAAAAATAAACACGCTTTAGCTTTTTATACTTGTTTCATGGTTTACATAACCTAAATAAATTAAATTCCGATCAATAATCCAATATTTTTCGTTCGCGCAAGAACTTATAAAAAACGTAAATTTACCAATTTTTCGCAATTTTCGCCGTGCAACCCTTAGTTTATTTTGCTAAAACAAAACTATACAGAACTCACCACGTGGTGGTGGTTGCACGTTGAGTTCCACCCACATCCTACCCAAACAACCGTCCAATTGTTAGATGTGGTATTTATATTATATTAAAAAGATCACATGCATGTCAATGTGTAATTCTAATTAAATGCTTATGTAAAAAAAAAAAAAAAAAAAAAAAAAAAAAAAAAGAAAATTCGTGTCTTTGAGTTGAGGTTCATGATTCTTCATAGGAATTACAATTTGGAGGAAAATTGGATGAATTTACAAAATAGTTACAAAAAAAAAAAAATAAATGTGAAGGCCGGACAGAAAGCTCGTGATCTTCAGCAATCACTGAGTGGTTCCTCAAATAGTTTTAAAGTTCCTAAAGTGGCAGTGTACTATAAAATTGATGAACTCAAAACACTTCTTTTGAAGACTCGGTGTACGAGGAAGATAAATACAAACCGAGTAAATCGACTAAAAGCCCAAATGGCAGATGGAAATTAAAATTAACAAAACAGCGCTAAACAGCGATCGTTTCGGTGTTTCTGACTGGCCAAAAGCTGTCATAGCGTCAAGGGTTCTGGATAACCGGCACAGATTCTTCTGATGTGGTTGATAAGTGTAAAATAAAAATAGAGAGAAGAGTCGTTTAAGGACGGATTTGAAGAGCCGATTCACACCCCCTGAGGAAAGTTCGGGTCTTTATTTGACGGACAAAAATGAGATACTTTGTTCGGCGAAAAATTTAATGCCAAGCAATTTCACAGGAATGTGAAATAAGAACACTATTCTCTTATCCACGAATCTGTATCAACGTATATTGGACATGTATCTCCTTCCTCGAGTTCATCAAAATATATAAGTCAAAGCATTATTTCATGTTTGTCTGAACTATCAATATCACAAAAAAAAAAACTAGAAGTAGTAGGGTGTGATGGTACTGTAACAAATACTGGATGGAATAATGGTGCTTTCCACCTACTAGAAAATAATAAAATGTGGAACATATGCATCTGGCATTTTAATGAGCTTTCTTATCACCAAATTTTCCAACATATTCACAGTCAAACTGAAGGGCCTAGATCCTTTAGTGCGTCAATCGGGTAGAAGCTCACTAGCTGTGAAAAAGCTCCTGTGATTAATTGTGAATCCGCAGGTTGTTCGATTCCTGATATAGACAAGAATTTTTGAGCGAATAACAACAATATTTTTGGGACATTTTGAATGCAATCACCTTGGGACATTGTACAGAAGGATTGGCGAACTTGGACCATGGTACTTTGTCCGATTCGAGATGACTAACTGCCCGAAAATTTATAAGAAATAGTTGGCTTCATCATAAAATCATACATGCCTGTGTAATTTGCTATAAAATAAGCAAATATTTTAACGGCGGGCCAAAACATGCATTTCAAGCAATAAAAATATCACGTTTTTTATCCGACGAATTACTACAAGTTGTCGATCCAGTAATCGAATGAAATGCATTTTCTGCACAGCCAAAGAAAGTTCTGTTGGCAATGATTATGGATTAAAGAAAACGTATTCGGGATATTGGTTACAGAAGGATAGTAAAGCAAGACAAACCGTTCCAAAAAATGATTGTTAGAAATGTAGTGCCACCGAATGGAAACTTTCAAGCTTCCGATTAAATAGAAATTATTAATTGGATTTCTTGTGCGGTGTATCCTTCCCCAGTGCCGCGGGACCTGAGTGAAGATGATGTTAAATCGTTCATCACTTCTGACACTACTCTCATCAGAGAAATACAAATGTTTCCCTGCCACACCGAGACTGTTAAGATGTGTGTCAAACTTGTGAGAGAGACCTCGAATAAAGTATATGGACATGAAGCTAGAGATGGCTATATCCGAACAACACTGAAGTCTAAATCGGTTATGCCTCATTTCTCCAAAAAGTCAGACTTGAAATGTATAATAGATATAAAACAGAAACCGTAAAAAACACAGTAAGCCAAAGAATGCTACTCTATGGAAAACCTTTGTAAATAGTTGCAAATATAATGTAAATGCCACACCCAACAATTGGATGGTTGGTTGGGTAGGGCGGATGTGGAACTCTACGTGCAACCACTTCCACGTGGTGGGTTTTAGGGCGTTTTGTTCTAGCAAAACAAGCGAAGAGTTGCACGGTGAAAATTGAGAAAAATTGCGAAATTTATGTTTTGTTCTAAGATGTTGCGCGAAAGGAACAATTAGATTATTGATTAGAATTTAATTTATTTAGGTTATGTAAACTATGAAAACAAGCATAAAAAGCTTAAGCGTGTTTATTTTTTAAGTTTTAATTAACTTAAAAAATTAGAGTAAAGGCGCGATTTTTGCAATTGTTTATCAACTTTATGTACGATGTGCGAATGGAAGATATTAACCGATTTTAAAATTTTTATGCCGTTTTTCTTCTTATTACATTAGGCAACTTTTCCGCACTAAAGCGTTACGAAAATCAAAAATTTCTTTTTTTCGACCCACCTTAATGTATATCCCATTTCGCAAATGTTTATATCTATTAATACCTATATAGATACAAAAAGTTCCTTTTTTAAGTTACGAAGTGTAAATTTTATGCTGTCTCACGATGCTATAAGTTGTATCTACTAAAGTATTCTCTAAACTCTCACACGTAAATATACAGGGTGCAATATGTTATCTATCGCTGACCTTTAATTTCTCAACCGTTGGTCGTAGACATACAGTTCCAATTACAAAAACTTTTCAAATGAGGTAAATATTCATGTTGTGACATTATTTATAGTAAAAAGTCAATTTTATAAAAATTACGAAATCTAACTTTTTATACGGTCCCCCAGTCCCTATAGTTATATTTAGTAAAAGTTTACTCATTGCATAACAGATATAACACAAAAAATTTGACATCTGTACTACAAAAATTGACCAAGTTATTAAATTTCAAGGTTTGAGATTTTTGCACATGATTTTATCTTTCATTAAGGGATCAGTTAAAAGATTAATTAGAGTAATTCGAGATCAAAATCAGGATGCAGTGTACTTTTTACGGCGAAACCACCTTTAGTCGGTATCACCAAATAGTGTTATTTCATCTAAAAATTTGAGCTAACTTTTATGCGTCGAACAACATTCAAAAGTATCGACGATACCGGCTAAAAGTGGTTTCCTCGTAAAAAGGACATTGCACCCTGATTTTGATCTCGAATTACTTTCATTCATCTTTTAACTGATCCCTCAGTGAAAGACAAAATCATGTGCAAAAATCTCAAATTTTGAAATTTAATAACTGTGTCAATTTTTGTAGTACAGATGTCAAATTGTTTGTGTTATATCTGTTATAATATGTGTAAACTTTTACTAAATATAACTATCGGCACTGGGGGACCGTATAAAAAGTTAGATTTCGTAATTTTTATAAAATTGATTTTTTACTTTAAATAATGCCACAACATGAATATTTACCTCATTTGAAACGTTTTTGTAATTGGAACTATACGTCTACGACCAACGGCTGAGAAATTAAAGGTCGGCGATAGATAACATATTGCACCCTGTATATACATATACATATATATGCATATATATCTCTACCACCGAAACCTTGCGAGAATTGCTAATACAATTTTACAGCATGATCGAAAAGTTGCGCAGCCCAACTTTTCAAAGATTATACAGAATTCGAAATTTATAATTATGGGATTATTTTGCGATAGATGACAGACTATGCATTTGAAATAATTTTACCAGAAGAAGTTTCAATTTCAGTTGATGTTGCAACCTGTAAGAGCCATTTATTCGCCATTTTTTAAGTAAAATTTTGCAATACCAAAGAATTTTTTATGGTTAAACATTATTTCGGAATAACGTCTTTCGTTAAAGTTATTGAATCATTTAAAGTGACATATCCAAATATTTGTGCGCTGAATACGAAAATGACTTATCGTTTGACAATTCAATTTAAAGAAACTGGAAGCGTTTAAGATGAAAAACGAAGTGGCCGGCCATTTGTTCTTATTTCTGACAAAATGTAGGAAAGCAAGAATAAGACGTTTCAATCAACACAGAAGAGTTTGAAAAAGAATCCACACTCCATCGTTGACCTGAAAACAAATATTGAACATGGTTGGTTGGTTGTATTGTGTTTTATGGCGTAAAATCCCTTTAGGGACATGCTGTGTCAAACAAGGAATAAAACGCCAAAAAAATCATTGAACAATTTTAAAAAAATAAGTGTTCCAAAATTGAGAAGAGTGGCTCAAATTAAAAAAAAAAAAAATGCTTACGTCCTTCTATCCGAGAAAAAGGGTCACAGTTTCAATATCTTCTGTAACAATGTAAATTTTTGCTTAGTTTTGTGCCTCAGTATTCTTACTCTTTCAATATAGTTTATGTTTGTAATTTGAATCATGATTGTATTTTAATAAACAAAATATTTTTCAAGGGTTGCACGACTTTTACGATCAACCTGTAGACGTTTTATGGCCTTTTTCCGACACTAAAATTGAAATGACGCTTCTACAGTGTTGGAAAAGGATTTGAATTTACAAACATATTCTTGAACACTGTATTTTCGTTTTCGTTTCCTAATGTTTTTGAGTTAATAATATGTTTCGCTCATATATAAATATGATTATGAATAATCGTTGAGATTTCTTTCAATTAAAATTAACGTATTTTAGTGTTATTTCGCTTTATGTCTTTCAGTTAATCTTCTTTAAATTATAGGAAATGATTTTTTTTGTCTACGAAGATTTTAAAATGTAAATTTTCTTTATAAATATAATTACTGTATAGTCTTTGAGATTTCTTTCAATTACAATTAACATATTTTAATATTAATTCACAATATTTGTCTTTCATTTGTTTTTCTTTAAAATATAGGAAATGAAATGCTTTGTTTATCACATCCCTAAGATTATTTATCCCAAAGAAACTAAAAGCAAACTTGAACACTAATTTTAAAATAAGAGATTGAAGTCTTCTAAAAATATTGAAGAAATAGTTTCTATAAAATATTAATAAAGCTTTTTAAAATATAAAAGAAATCTTGAATAATATGTTTATTTATTAGCATTTTAAATTCAATGAGTTCGACGGTGAATTAACTTAATGTACTATTAGTAATTATGTACTTTTATTAACTGAGTTTAAATTCGGTATCTATACGTTTTATAAGACATGAAAGAGGCAAACAACATTAATAAAATAATTCATTTAAACATGATCCCATTGAATGGGATCGTATATTACAGAAATAGCGATGGCTATTCAAAATCTGAAGCCATATGATGGCTGTAATTAATGGCGTATTTCAGTGATACGTCTTCATTTAATTCTCTGATACCAAGGTCTTGTCTCTTCAAATAAATGCATCTTTGTCAAATAATGTTTAGTTCGTTTGCTAAGAAGTAGTAATTGTTCTGGACATTGTTAAAAATAGTTGCAGAAAATGTTCTTATTTTTTTTTTCTTGTCTGAACTTTCTATAGCTAGGAATCTATAATAATAATTTTTTTACAATGTAGGTTTCATTATTTTTACTTTAAATGTCATATTTACGACTGCGTACATAGCAAATTATTGAGGTAGGAAACATTTATCTAAAACGAAACGCATATAGCGTACAGGTATTTGTTACAATAAACATAAGATATAATTCGTAGAGAAAGAACAGCAAAATTTTTATTTTTCAAACAATCAGAAAAATAGCTCGGAGCTGTTCGTGCACATTTGTCGTCAGACATTAATATATATTAGGTTGTAATGGAAGTTTTCTGCCAAATCACCATTACATAATACTAATGATAATATATATATAATTAACTGTAATTTTATATATAACCACCATTCTGCCAAAACTTCACGGTTTCAGACATCTCTCTCTTAATATGTTCAGACACCTTATAGTTAATCATAACGATATTTGTTTACAAATTTCACAACACAGTGTTATAAAGTAAGTCACTTCCTTTCAAATAAAAAAATTCGTTTTACAAAATATGTGCAAACGCATCAACGCGAATTGTTTGAACAGACCGTATTAGCTGTGGCGGGAAACTTTCGTCAAAACCTGATATATATATATATAAATGCATAAAAAACATATGATACTTATCAGCAAGTTAATTTAAGTATATAATATTACTAGCATTTAAGTAGGATGTCATGCACTAATTCATGATAGAAAAGTGTTTAGAAAACTAGTAGAAGGATGTTTTCATCTTAATTATAGTTGAAAATCAGATTGGAATTGGAATATCACATAAAAAGCTGATTATTGGCAATTTTGGATATGTTTATGGAAGATTATTTCTTTCGCCAATTGTGGAAATATTTCGCGTGATATCTCCGATATTGTCGGATATTCATCGCAGGCAGACAATTGAAGAGCTGACTGGATGAACATGTTATGTTACATTTTCTAATTTTTTTAAAAATCTGTTGGATGAAAGCGTTATGAGGTATCCTATCACGCGGTGAAGATAAAATACTAAGATTCTATTTAGTCTTGAAGATTTAAGATATTCTTCCTTATTTAATATTTTAATATTTAATAATGTCAATAATATTAATAATTTTTAATATTTGAAAATTAAATATGAATAAGTTTTTCTGAGAGAGTTTAGTGCCGTACTTGTTAATATTTTAAACACATGGTATCAAACAGTAAATAAATCATTAAAATTTACAGCAAAAAGTTTCACTCCAAATTTCTTGTAACATGTTACTTAACATGTTCTTCCACTTAGCTCTTCAATTGCGAGTTGTGTTTATGAATATATGTCAGTACTTCCTGTTACAATGCCAATACAATCTATTAATTTAAATAAAAAATAAGCATAACTAAGAATTGCTTTTCTTTAATTCAAAAGAAAATGCTTTTGTTGAAATTCCTGAAGATAAATGTTATTATTTTTTTTTCAGTTTTCAAAAAGGGAAACGGTGTGCAAAAACGCCATGCTATTTATGGCAAAAAGTATAAAAGTAAAATTTGTATTTCTTTTTAACACATTTTCATAAGCATTGGATGTTTCTCATTAAAAAACACCTAATTTCATAACTGAAATTCTTTAAAAAAAAAGTGCATTACAATAGTAAAAATCGCGAGGGCTTCAATTGGGAACAATTCCCTGCGTTCAATTAGTAGAAAGCGCAAACAAGGGAATTTATTTTAAATTTTTATTAATTTTCCGCTTTGCTTATTTTTTATGTAACAGAAACTAAAAAAGTAAAACTAGTTTAAAACAAGAACGAGAAAAATCATGTGTCCTGCATACATTATGAAAAACTTTTCAACAGATTCAAAAAACTGTATATCAGTAGTTGGAAAAAATCAGAATTATTTTGTTTATCCATGTATATGATCTAGAGATTGGTACTTATACTACATCTTATGCTGAAAATTAGTTCATTTAAACGCATAACACGATTGAAATTTACCATTCAACAATTTCCGTTAGTAAACGGAAATGCGCATGATATCATTTGTGTCTCACATTATAGGATCTATACAATTTATACACACCAAGTAATATGAAAACAAATAGTTAAATTTGAAAACGCGTATGAGAACTGAACACGCATTTCCAACATTTCTTCATAGTCAGTACCGTAGGTAAATACTTTTGTGTGTCCCTGTAAATCAGCTATAAATTATATACATACCAAGTTATACAGTAAGCACTTGTTGTACACTTCAGTGATATATGTAATTTCCAATATGTTTAAAAAAGTGTAATATTTTTAAAATTGCACAGGTAACGATTTTTCCCAATAGACCGCAATGTAATGAAATTCTTTTCAGTGCCCCTAAGAATGAGCCTTAAGTGTTACACACTTCATTTTCAAAAAAGAATACAACAAAGTAAACCCCCAATAACATAAATCAATTTCATTGTAATCGCACTGTATTTACGCGAGTCAGAGCACGGATCCTACTACCTGAAGGATATACAAACTCAATTTCTAAACACTTTCAAACTTTGTTGGAAAGTGTTAAAAACCACTCTTTAATCAACATTCAATATTTATTTTTTCAATCATGCCTAAATTAATTACTGTAATTCATGACTTAATTACTGTAGTTGCACATATATTCCGTTACAATGCGTTAATTCAGTGTAGGTCCAGTGTGGGGAAACTTCAGCGTTTTCATTTACGCTTGATTTACAGCGAAAGCTAAATAATTATTTAACAAATTACCATTTGTGAAATTATTATTTAACAAATTTTGTCTTTTTCTTTTTTTACATATGACCATATGACAACAATCAAGAAAAAAGACAACATTTAAATGGTCATTTCAGGATTGTACAGGATCAAGTTGTTTACTCAACATATAATAATAATTTAATAAAATTAAATTGTTTAATGATATAAGTCTATTTTTGCAAAATATATTTGCAATCTTTTTTTTTTTTTTTTTTTTTTTTTTAATATTTTATTGTTGCAGTATCACAGCGAGTGATTGATAAAGCGGTTTGGCGAATAATCAACTCCACTGATATTGTAACTTGTAAAAGATTATAATCATAAAGAATATTTGGCGATCTATGAAAAGCTGCCGGTAACTATAAAATGCCTTAAAATAATTTATTAATTTATAAATAGTTCTTAAAATATTAAAATACTGTATTGTCATCGAAACATACCCTTGTACTATGCATTTTTTTATATTTCTAGCTTGTCAGAAAGTAAGTGAAAAATCAATTAATAATTTCCAGCCTTACATACATGAAGCCCGGAGACTAGGTCTCCGTGCAAGGTGAATTTGGCTATATTTCTCCTGGGTATGATCGCGCGGAGCAGTTTCTGCCCACTTAGGATCGTGTGAGAGCTGTCAGGCGCAGTTCTCCTTGCGTGGTTCTAAAGCAGATGGATACCCTGGCAAAAGGTGAACGAATGGGACACTGATTTTCTGCCACAGGTCCCGTCTGGATCGTTTCTTGCTGTTTCTCCTACCACCGCGGCCCTGTCACTAGTAGCCTAGTCACCCCTTGTACGCAGAGCGCGGGAGGACTAACTTTCCAAATTTTTTATTCCATGTTTTTATTTACTATATATTTAAGTTTGTATTGTAAATTTATGTTTGTGTTTCTCCGTCCGCTGGCTGGAATGACCGAGGATGCCTGACAATAGAGGATCCTCATTTTTGGATGTCGATAGAGCAAAACTGTGGTGGGGGTGATCCTCACTAGTCTCCAAAATCTGCTCTTCTCGCGAAGCAATTAAATAAGAAGTCGAGGATGTGACGGTTTGTCTGCCGCAGGATTGGACCTGTTCAGAACCCTCTCTCATATGATAGGTGGGGTTGTTGATGCAGCGTCCGGATGTCAGAGTAATTTTATGTGAGCCAGTATTTGCTGTGGAAACCTATCAACGGTTTTACATACAATAACAAAGCTAAATTAAATAAAATAATATAAAAATAAGAAATAATATTTTTAATTCCTATTAATTTCCATTATGGATTAGATTTTAATTTTTTATGAATTATTATACTAATCAGGAAATTACATTGTATATAATATTTACACAATTATGGAAACAAATTTATACTTTGTGTGTGTTATTCAATTACTGATTCATTTATGAATGCTATTCGTCTCTGATAAAACTATACATGACGAATTTTTACAAGAACTTAAAAGATTTAGTAAGTTTTCTTTTAGTCAGGATTATAGAAGATTCCACATTAGTTGTCGTTACTTTCAATTGATATATCTACTGCATACACTGAAATTTGCTGCATGCAACCGTGTATAATAAATAAGATATATATATATGTGTGTAGAATTCAAGATGAAGCCTGTAAGTGTAAAAGTTACGCAAGGATGTTTCGAGTTAAGGTATGAAATATGCAAAATTGGTCTTAAACATAATATAAAAATTTAAAAAAAAATTAATTTTTCGACTTGGTAATCATATTATTTATTATAGGTAATTTCCAATAATATATTTTAACCACTTTGGCTTGTCAATAAAATTTAATAAGGCAATACTTTCATATTTTTTTTCGAAAAAATTGGCAATAGCATTTAAGAACTAAATTCCTAATACCAAATTCAATGAACATTCGGAATTCAAACAATGCCTTTTTTTCTCTACTTTTAATCAGTAGTTATAGAAATAAACGATAAATGCTGTTACTGAAAAAAACGAGAGAAAATATTTGTATCAGAGAATAAAGCCAGAAATCAGAAAATAATCTCAATCGTCTACTCAGATGGCACAATTCAATTCTCATTCATTATTGACCTTATCTTGTTAATAACTGCCATCCGTGATTTCATACAGTGATTAAATGTTATAATAATATTTTATATTTAATAATATAAAATGACACGCAAATTTAAAAGATTCGTATAGATTAAGAACGTTTTGATTACTAACGACAAATATTAGAAAGAACGAAACCTCTCATCTTTTTTAATAAAAACTGAAGGTTTGATAAATAAAAGAACATTCGCATAATTAAGGTAATTGTCCCTAATTTTCGGAATAAATTGAACTATTACGTGCAAAAATAAATAGATAAATGGTTTTTGCCAATCACAAAAAATATATTCTGCAGTTCTATTATACAATACTAGGTGCTATCGGAAAATTCCCGGACTGCTATTACTGCGACTATCTCTGTGAAAGTGAAGATAAAAGTAGGTCAAAGTCATATTACCCAAACCCTCCTCTACCCATGTCACTGCTTGATCTCAATGTGTGAGCATTCACTTTGTTGCTACGATTTTTTTTCGACTTCGTTTTTTGAACTTTTAGCAAGGCTGAGTGCATTAGATTTTGAGTGACGCTCGGTAAATCTGCAACCGAGATTCTTGAAAGCTTCGGCTTTTTTGGTGATGAACATTTAAATCGGACAATGGGTTTTGAATGCCACTCAAGTTTCAAAGAGGGTCGTCACTCATTTTAAGATCACAAGCGTCATGGCAATCCAGCACCAGTCAAACAGATGAAAATGTGGAACAAATCAGAGCACTCATACCAGAAGATGGTCGCCTAACTACCCAAGAACTTGCATACAAAGTTGGAATCGGTTATGGAGTTTGCCAAGAAATTTTTACCGAGAATTTGAATATGCGGCGCATTGCTGCAAAGTTTGTTCCAGGACACCTGAAAAACGATCTCTAAACAGATATTTTAGCTCATAAGAACATGGTTAATGTTCCCCTCCTACCCTAATCACTGGACTTTGTTAACTGTGGGTTTCCATTATTCCCAAAATTCAAAAGGAAACTGACAGAACGACGCTTTGCAACTGTGTCAGGCATTAAATGAGAATCACCGGCGATTCTTCTAAGCTTCCGAGAGAATGATTTCAGGAGTGATTTCGAGAAATAACAAGCTGGGAATTGCACGTCAAACGTGGCAAATGTGGTGCGCTCGTATTATAACTAGTTTTTTAAGAATTTTTTGCATCGCATTTTGTACTGAATGTATATTTTAGTGCTTTTCATAAGTGCGTATCAATTTCATTCTGATCAAAAGGCTGTAACATCCTTATTGACTTGACATATTTTTCCCCATTGGCCGTAATGTAACGAAGAATTTTTGACTGTCACTGTAATTAAACTATACATCTGATTTTCATAAAATTTGAAATGCCTCGTCAAAATTTTGCAACAATTATGTATTTAAAATTTCAGACAATTCGGTTGGGTAGTTTTTGATCTGCTATATGCGAAAGAACGGACAGACACACTGACGGACCAAATGACGACTGTAGGTGTTGAGTATTTATACAATTACAAACGCACCTGAAAACGCGATGGGATCGGTGTATAAGCTAAGAAGGTGACTCTGCTCTATGAAATTAAAATGACGTATGAATAGCCAGATGAAAATTGAGAATATATTGATGTAGCTTTCTAATTTGAAAGGTTGACGATCACTAATTTGCATTGTCTGAAAATATTTACTTATCATCTATCTATGTAAACAATAAATTAAAAGGCCATCTCTGAGAATAAAAACAATGTTTTTTAGTAATAAGACGCTAAAGCACTGTCAAGTTCGTTCATTGAAAAAAAATCTAATTACCACGTTTCATAATGTAATTGAATGTTAAAATGATTATTGAAACATATGTCCGAGAATATCAATCTGCGAAAAGAATTTATAATTTTTGTTAATATGTATGAATAAGTATTGTGAAAGACATTTATCTGTACTTATAAGAACAGATCTGGGATTTAAAAACAAATTCTTATAAATAAAAATAAATGATTAAAAAATAATTAAAATAATTTTCTTCAAAATGATTGTAAAATTTACTTGTGTAGAAATTTTACAAGAAACAAACAATTAAAAAATGGATTAATATTAATCAATTTTCTTATTAATGATTTCTTATTATCCAAGTTGTTTTGAAAGGTTTTGTTTATTATCGATATATACAATAAAAAATGGTATATTATCGTGATTACATACAGAAATTGCTCGCAGCAGGAAATAACACAGTATCTTTTCTCTTTAATTCATTGAAGCAAAATAATTTCATTTTCATACTTCTTTCAGGTTCTCTTGCTTTTCGGTAATTAGTTCTAGAAGATATTGAATACTGTTGTAAAAACGGATCATTTTGAGAAGAATATTTTTCTGGGAAAAGTATTCACCTTTTTTGTTCATATTTCTTGATACGTTTTGTGGAAGCACGTTCTATTAAACAGATTTTGAATTAAAGAACAAATTCTAATAAATAAAAATAAATGATTAAAAAATAATTAAATTAATGTGCCTAAAAATGATAACATATTTTAGTTCTATAGAAAATTTATTACGAATCAAACAGTTAAAAAATGCAGTCTTATTAATTTAGTGTTCCTTAAAATTACTGAGAACAGATTAGAATAAACTCATTTATTTTATAATAAAGGAATTTGGTAATTTTTTAAATATATATTATTTTATATATTACTTTTTGTGCATTTTAGTTTTATAACCGATTTTTTAGAAATATTCATGATATTTAATATATGATTTTTTTAAATGTTGATGGATTAAAAGTGCAGTACGTAAAGTACCTATTGCATACGTTTTTTGGCGAAACAGATACAAGGAAGAAAGCATATTATAAAACATTAAAAAATTGTTAAAGGGTCATTTCAGGGCACCTTTTCTACATATTTCTTCTGTTTTAAAAATGTTGTTAGATACTCAAATTAAAACAGTCATACTAATATGAAAATCTAGATTTTTTTCTTATTTTTAATGCATAGTTTAACAACTGTTTTAACAACTTATAAGTCAATAGATGTAGATATTTATGTAAGTCTCCGCGCAGGACATTTTGTTAGCTTTTCACGGAACGGCTCTGAAACGGGCAGATTACTTAGGTCTAGTATTTAAAATCTGGAGATTTTTATTATCCATTATTATTATTATTTATTTATTATTAAAAACGGACAGCTTACTAAGGTCTAGGGTTTAAAACGTTGACATTTTTAATTAATAAGGGTTAAAGGGCCATTCTATATAACGTGTGAAACAGCTTTTCTACAAGTTACTGTTGTTTTAACAATGCTATTGTATCCCAAAATTAAAACAACAATGCTAACATGAAAATATGTAATTATGTAAGCGTCACGTGCTGGATATTTTGTCCGTTTCCAATGGCATGGCCGCAGTATAGAAATGAAAAGTTTTATGAGAGCCAACATAAAAGATGAAATATTTTATTACATGAGAAGACAAGATCCATGTCTATATCCTCCTGAGACCCAAGCAAAATGTTGTGCATATATGTTTTTTTAAATATGAGTTTTTTTCAACACATAGGCATAAAAAAGACGTTTATAAAGAAATTAATAAATTTCGATTTTTTAATTCTGTTTTACAGCACATTCATCTAAATGGAAGTTCAGGCCATAACTCGCTTTAAACTAATTTAAAAAATGCGAGAATTGTGGGAAATAATAGAATTTATTATAAAAAACATAAGGCAAGTATTAACATTTGATTTAAAATTGCAAAATAAAAATAGTTTAAACAAATTAAAATAGCATAAAAACGAAAATTACCAGCAGAACGTAGAATTCCAACTTGACTCAATTATTACGCCATTTTGTAAACAAAGTAGTTATCGTTGCCAAAATCCAAAAGCTGAATGTTGATTTTTGATTCATACATTACACAAACCAACTGGTTTTAGATTGCTACAATGAAATTTAACGCAATAGAAGGAGAAAGCAAAACATCCATTTAAATGCATGCCAGGTCTCAGGAGGATATAGTTTCCCCTATTTTTAAATAAGAGTTGACACTATATAAATTAAACTATATTAAACATTGTTATCAACGATTTTTCATTCATTAAACCACAATGTTTTTTAGTTGCAACAAAAATATTGTGGATAACGAAGAACGCTAACTGTGTTTATTTTCTAATGAAAACATTCTGTAGAAAAAATTAAATCTTCATTTTTTTAATAATCTCCCCACTTCAGTTGCGTTCTCTATCTCTATTTTTTTGTTTAAATGGATAGAAAATTCGAGACAGAAATGATTTTTTGCCGAATGCTTCGTGGAAATCCAAATACCTATTTCATTACCTTTATATTTTTTAAATACTGACCAAAAGAATTTTCTTGTTTCGAGTAATCTATTAATTCTAGGTATATTTTGGAACATATGAGACTGATTGAAGTAATAAAACTTTATACTGATCATCATAAAAACAAATCAATTTACAGGACGCATTTCTAGCTGGAAAATATAACAGCCCATCATCAGCTAATGTAAACACGTGTCCGTAAGGTCACGTGTCCCTTACGGACTTATTACGGCACTTCAGACTATGAGCTAAAAAATAGCATATTTTCCTGAAAGATATTTTTTCAATAACTTTAAGCAAACATAATATGTTTTTAATGGGGATATTGTGGCCATATTTATTTTTTATCAAGAATAACAATGGAAATCTTAATAAGCTTAAGGGATCCCAGGACTCTTAAGCATGTACAAAAATCTCCAAATTTTCCAAAAAACTTTTATTGCATTAAAATTTTCTCTGTGTTTTTCTGCTTAAAATGACGTTTAAATCATGTTTCTATCTTAATTAGAGCAGCAAATATTAATTTTTTTGGTTTGTTTTGTTTTCAAAATCTATCTTTCAAGCAATGGTTGTCATCAAAACGATTTCATGTGAAAATGCGTTTGTCTTCCAGATGGCTTTTTTCTCCATTTCCCGTATTTAAATCATTATAAGTCAAGAACCGTTAAAGATAGATGTTTCAAACTTAGAACATGTCTTTTCCAATTGTTTTACTTTAATTTTGATTCAGCAAATTAGAAAAAAAAATATTTACTTTTGAAAATGTGATTTTTTTTAAGTTACACCATTTTTTTTTTTTTTTTTTTACTTTAAACTTTTTTGATTTTTTTTAAATTAATAATTTGAAAAATGCTGAGTCTAACTCAGAACTTATATATTTCTGCTTATTTAAGTGAAAATAAAATGAAATTGTACAAATAATATTTCGAGTTATAACAATTTTAAATTACCCCACATTTTTAATGAATTTTAAATTTTAAATTTTTCTAAAAAATATATGGGAAGTTTTATCACGTGATTTCTTTTACAAATAGCATGGTTAACCATGACAAAAAAATTCAAAAGTTTAACTCAATAAATAAAAATTATTTTTAATTGTGTCCCGGACCCCCCCTTAAAGCTTCAAAATTTTCGAAATTTTAAAATTTTTAGATGCTAAACGTCTTTTCTAAGCATTTTGACATATCCTTGAAATTCTCATTAGAACAGAAGTTATGGCTTTTAGAATTATAATCGCTTAATAGCTGAAATGGCATTTTGGAAACTCTGAAGTCATATATATATATATATATATATATATATATATATATATATATATATTTTTTTTTTTTTTTTTTTTTTTTCAAATGAAGTTTACGGGCATAACCCGCAGGATATCTCAAAAACTTCTAAATATTTTTTTCATGAAATTTTCAAAACATGTGTTTCATGTTAATTTGTATAAACTGAATATAAAATTTCCTTTTTATCGTTCAAAAAAAAATATTTTTTTTAGGTTGAAATAAAAAAAAAAAAAATTGTATTAACTAACAAAACTTTTTATTAAAAATATAAAAAATGCTTTAAATACAAATTTATTTACGTTCAGGGTAATTATCACAATCTGAAGTATAATCAGGTACAAAAAATTTTCATTCTAGTTGCAAAATTTATTTTGTAATCCTGCACGTAAGCAGTTATACCTATATTATATTCTAATTTATATATAATTTAGTATAATCTTTAATAATACTAAATGTGAATTTTAAAATTTACAATCGATATATTGGAACTAGAACAAATTGATTTAGAAATTGTTTAAATGAAAATTTCAATAATTTTTGGACCTTTAAAAACAACAAGAGGCAACAAATGAGATAAATAATCGCGTTGACGGTACTGTTATATTTAAAAGAAAGTCCAATCCAAAAATCTTTACCAGCTTAGTACAGCATTGTAAGGAGATTCTTTATACTAATAGTACATTTATTATTCCAATATTTTTAAGTATGATATATCATTATGTACTCTGTACGTATTTTCTAATTATATAGTTTACTAGATGCACAATTTAATAACTTACAACAATACCATGTCATTTTTATTCCAGATAAAAAATAATCCGTCAAGTGTAGCTTTTACAACCCCATGTACAAAAAGTACATTGCATGAAATATAAGTTTGTGTCAAGCGCGCTCCGAAAGGAACTCACAAAGTTATAACGCCACCTTGATGGATGCCTCTGTCTTCTAGATACTTTTTAATTAATATCTCAGCTAATTAAAGACAATTATTTTTGAAAATCATTGTCGACAATCCTTGGACGATTTTGTGTCTAAAAGTACAAAAAAGTTTGTGCAAAATACAGTTGATGTGTTACAGAAAAATGCGATGACCTCAAAAACCATGTGACACAGGATAATCCCTATAGTTTTTCTGCAACGTAATAAACTCCTATTACCCCTATATTTTTTTCATAATTTAAGTTTCAATAAATTCGAAAATAAGGGTTGAGGACATATTTTTGAAGCACACTTTAGAAGATATCTCTTAAAATATAATAATAATAATAATAATAATAATAATAATAATAATAATAAAAAAAAACTCTGTGGATATACAATAGGGTGGATCGAAAAAACCGAAATATTTATAATCGAAACGTAATAGAGCGGAAAAGTTGCCTTTTGTAAAAAAGATAAAATACGTAAAATATTACACCGATTGGTTAATATCTTTTACCGCCGCAAGGGATCCAAATTTCGAAAAAATCGCAAAAAACATACTTTTAGCATTTTTTTTTTTATTATCCAAACATACTTATTCAATTTCTAATAGAACGCAATAGCCACGCCAAGATATTAGTAATGTAACATTAACATTTCATTTTTGTGACATCGTTGCTTTTACTGCCACAAAAGGGCCAAAATTTCAAAAAAATGTTAAAAATTAAAGTTTTTCATTTTTTTAATTTTCATAACTTTTGTAATGTTTTCAGATTTTTTACATTTCTAATAGGCTGCTAATGGCATTTTATGTTGTTAGTTTCTTGCACATTGTTAACCATGATCACTGTAATTCTATAAAAAAAATTGCTCAATGATAGAAACACCTGCAACTGCCTGCACGTAAAATTAATTTCTCGCTGCTAGAGGGCCACGTTTCACTTTGTTCGTTTTTTTTTTGTAATGTACTCCTTTTACTCTATACTTTGATGGCCCTAAAGATAGAACTATCTGACAGGTTAAAGAGGTGGCAAAGTTTCATCTTTGCGAAGTCAAGGAGGAACATATCTCTTTGTACTAGAACCAGACCTGCAGGTCTGACTTATTTTCGTCATTTGACCCCATCGTCTGGCAAGACGACTTCTATATGCAATGACATTATAGATTTTTTGAAGAAAAATGAAATCCCGACTGGAATAATAATTGCAGTTGAATTGCGCGGAACTGTCTTCAAAACAGGATACAAAGGTGGTATTATAGTAGGATTAGTTGAGAACAACTGTTAAAAAACCACTTTATTGGCTTCCTTGACCTCACTTCAATGAGATTCCACTGAGACATATTTTCAAACATCTTGATGACAAAAAACAGGTTCTCTATCATATTGTCGCCCAATTGGTTGATCTCTTGTGATTTGCGAATTAATTACCAATTGCAAAATTTAAGCCAATTTAATCTGATCACCTAGCTGTTGATAAAGTTGATTTGTCAACTGACCAGAAGTATATGTCTGAAATATTGCAAGCTCTTTCAACACGCGTGTATACATTTGACCTTTTTTGCTGAGTCCCTGGACAAATATTTCACGCAAGGTGGATCATTACTGCTATTCGAATTTTGAGACTCTACGTTGGAACAAAGAAACCCTCTTCTTAACTTGTCATACTCTTTGAGTACATCCTGAAAATGTACTGCATCACAATTGGTTGTTCACAATTAAAATGAATCACGCATGTTTTCCAGAATCTGTTCACTATAGTTAGTAACTTACGTTATTTGACAGATAATCTACGAAAGATTATAGTTCCTGTATTTTCACGAAATGACTATTTCGCAAATCATACAAATAGCCTCTTTGGAATGATAGCATATGAAGAGGAGAACATCAGGGCCCCAGCCATGAAGAAAATTGCAAAAGCACGAAGTTCTGTGGACTAGAATAGTGCCATCCGTCAATTTATGATAGTAGACTTCAACACTGAAGCTTAAAATTGTATGGCTTTAGTGTACTGACAAAACCGAAAACTAACGGAACCACCTGTTATGGTTTCTTTATCGACTAAAAACGCTAGTGAGTTTAAAATTTTCGATTAAAGATACCAGCTATTATAACTTTCCTTGTCCCACTCAATCACTAGAAAGATGCGTGAAATTATTCATTGAAGCACTGATAAAGTTTGTTTACTAGAATAGAGGGAGGATCACATCTGATCAGTTTTGGCCGCTCGAGAAATAATGGCTTCATCTGAAAGCAAGTTATATTATAAAATTCATTTACATTAAATTCTTCTTCATTTTAAGTTTATTTAACACGTTTCGGTTAAACATCTCTATATTTTAATTAATAAAATACTAAAAGATTTTGCTCATTTTATATCATTTTTGTGGCATGAATTGGCTGTTATGAAGTAAAACATCAGTAGATGAAGCAATCGTCAAAAAAAAAAAAAAAAAAAAAAAAAAAAATGAATGATTAACTTTATTTTCAAGTCTATTATAAATAGTTATAAAAATTATGATATATTAATAGATATAAAGTAAAATTATTTATTTCTAGACATATTATAGAAATTATAAAAATTTAGGAAAAAAATGAAAAATTGAAATTTTTGAAATTTTTACAAAAAATATGGTTTTTTTGCGGCAAATAAAGATATGATTTCATCATAATGAACATTTACCGGGACATTTCTCATATCTTCATGTAGCTATTGCCTTCTATTAAAAATTGTATTGGTATGTTTGGAAAAATGATTAAAAAAAACATGTTTTTTGCGATTTTTTGAAACTTTGGCCCCCTTGCGGCGGTAAAAGATATTAACCGATCGATGTAATATTTTAGAAATTTATTCTGTATTAGAAGAGGCAACTTTTCCGCGCTATTACATTTCGATTATAAAAATTTCGGTTTTTTCTACCCAACCTAATATACAATCCATGAAGGATCTGCGCCGACAGTGCCCATCTGTGCTTTCTTGACCATGGGCCCCGAGGTGCTATGCAGCACGCGTACGGGCCAGGTGGTCAGCCTAACGTGAATCCCTCGGTGTTTAGTTCCCAAGCAAGCTTGGTACTCATTTTATTGACCCCAAAGGGTTGAAAGGTTGAGTGAACCTTGCCCAGTCGAGAGTCGAACTCTCGACCTGCGGTGCGGCAGTCAGGTGCTTTGACCACTACATCACTGGTCTTCTAAAATATAATACATAAAATTAAAAAAAAAATGAGCTCGGTGTTACGTGTTTTTTTTTTTTTTTTTTTTTTTTTTTTTTTTTTTTTTTAACATTATCAAACACGATATGCACTCTATATTACCATTAATGACCGGACACTTTCAATTTTAGACATTTTGTTGAATATTCAAAGATATACTTCTCGGATTTTCCTGGAACTTCAGGATTATGAAGAATATGTTTGACTTCATATTTATCAACGATGATTTGATCATCCGGACGCTTTGAGGGCCTGCAAAAAATCACAGAAAAATAATAATATTTAGGGACACCCTGTAAAATAAAATGCACGAAACGATCTATGGTCATAGCTTACGTATATGTGAACAATCTGCAACATATGTACCCATTTGTGTAAGAATAGCGCGTATAATCATGGAGATACAGTCGATCTTGGTTATAGCGTCATTCAAGAGACCGCAACAATTGTGACGCATTATAACCGAGTGACGTAATGACCGAGGTCGGGTCAGAAGCATGGAGTATAAGTAAAGAACACGTGTATATTACCCTATTTCACACACATTAGACTTACTATATTTTCCAAAGAAAAAATGAATTTATTCCAGCATAACTTGTTAATATTGGAGCCAGGAGGGCATATTCGCAGAGAAAAAAATTCCTATCTTATTTTGTTTATTTTTCGAGCAAAATAGTTTTCTTCTTATATCTTCAATGTTTCCGATAAATTTAAAGATCGTTGTATCTGTGATTTGGGATTCATAAAAACGTGACAACAATCTTATTGCTTGCTGAGCGTCTTTGATTCCAAGTGGTGGTATTACTTCATCAATTTCCTGCCTTTCTTCATCATCACTGACAGTTTCCTGTGTTTCTTGCACTTCTTGGACGATTTCCAAATCAGATTTAAGTTCCTAAATTATCAAATCGTCCTCTGCAGCAACAAACTCGTCCAAATTTTCATAAAAAAGAAAAACATCAAATCTTCTGAATCGAAGATTCCACTCTGACAAAAGCAAATCTTCTTCTCTTTGTGGGATTTCACTAACACTCCCTTCTGTAGAAACAAAACCGGCATGTCAAAATGCGTTTCGAATGGTTTTTTCAGTAACTCGTCTCCAGGCTTTATCCAAAAAAAATAATTGCATTAAAAAGATTTATACTGGAAATTTTATTTTCATCTGAGCATTCTAAAGCGTGCACAAGCGCGCATTTCCGATAGTTGCTCTGAAGGATTATGATTGCACCTTGATCCATAGATTACAACTTGCTTGCATAATTTTGTGGTCGAAACACTAACTGTATTCTCTGTAAATTTTTAGCATCCTGATGGGCAGGACAGTTATCTACAAAGAGTAGAATCTTTCTCTTTTGTTTTCAGAATTCCTTATCTCATCGCCTCAGTTCATCTTCAAACAACTCGTATGTCGTCCTAACCTTTCGACTATGTTGGCAGTTGACTGGAAGCGTTTTAACGTTTTTAAAACATTTTGGACGTTTAGACTTTCCAATCACGGTCAAGGTTTTGTTGTCTGTTCCAGTCAAGTTTCCGCACGCAAGAACCGTAATTATTTCCTTCGACAACATCCCACCAGAACACTTTTCATTTTTAAATGAAAGAGTTTTGATGGGAGTAAGCTTAGAAAAGACGCTTGTCTCATCTGAATTGAAAATGCCATTGTCTGCTAAGCCTTGTCAAACTTTTGGTCATAATATCGCTTAGCTCAATACTGAACACACTTATCATCGACACTTTTTTCTTCGCCACATATCTTGTGAAACGCTATACTGTAAGGCGCTTTAAATCGATATATCCAAACATTGGAACAAAAAAATAAAATTGCATGCCCAAGCAGCTTGGCAAGCTGTTCTGCTTTTATTATCAGCATTGCACCACTGATTGGTACGTTTATAGTTCTTTGCTATTTAAACCATTTTAGCAATGCCCCATCAAGGTGTTCCTTATACGGCTTCCTCATTCGCGTAATATTCTTATGATTTTTTTTCAAAGGAACTTGAAATTTTCTCTTTTTCCAGATAGAGCAATCAGTAGAATTTACTAACCCAAATTCTCGACAAACTTGAGCTTTCTTCTTCCCTTTATCCAATGCATTTAACATGTCAATTTTATCTCCCAAAGAAAGCAATTTTACTTTTACGGATGAAAAAATGATCAAAGCTTCTCATTTAAAGCACGAGAGAACTGAAAACCAAACAAATGATGTTACTGTCAGTTCAGAATCGCTGTACTCTTTTATACCTTTTTCGGCCAAGCTTTAAGTGTTATTCGATTCCTCTCTGTTTCTACACCTTATCTAATCTAACTGGACCTCTACGCTATTTGTTTAGACAGATAAGGAGCAGAAGTTCTACCCTTTTCACTGCCTACCACCCAGAATTATTTCCTGGCAAAGACTGCAGGACAGGTCCGAAAAATTTGCGTGTAGGCGTAAACTTGAGCAAGATTTGATTTCATTGTCTCCAATCGGTGACATTTTGGACTTTGTCGTTGTGAAAACAAATTATACAGCCCCATTTTCTAAGAATAAATATATTAGATTATGTATATTTTGTGACGCAACAACCGGGGTCGTCATTTAAATTATGTCATTATTTCTAAATTACCATAACACTGGTGTCTATGGGAGTTTAGTAAGGACTGCAGAATTGATGTTATAACCGAGTTGACACATATAACCGAGGACGCTATTACCATGTTTTTTGTTTATATTATTCAGGTTTTTCTTCCCAATTTAACGCCAGTCTCTGAAAATTTGACAAAACGCAGTCGAAATAATATAGTGCAATTGGAATGTGAATATATTAAGCATTTGATGAAGTATGAGCAGCTGTATGAAATATTTTTAATCTTCGCATACGCGCACAATAACAAATATTTTTTTCATGATTTTATAGTGGAGCATTTCTATAGAGCAACTCAAAAAAAAAAAAAAAAAAAAAAAGTCAAATATCATAAAATTTCAGATAGTTATCAGCGATTGAGTGAGAGGATTTTTAGTTGTCCTCTATAAACAGCTAGATGATAAGGCGTTTCCCATAAATTGTCATTTTAACTTTTATTTTTCATTTCTTATTGATGCTTTAGTTCTCCCTGGAAAACCACTAGAACGAATCTAATCCAAGAAAAAAAAAGAAGAATCAAAATCTACACATTTCCTCTAAATCTACTGCTTGATATTCATCAAATATAAACACCTTTGCTGAAAGCCGGTTAATAAAAATGACCATTTGTGGAAAATCGCTTATATTTTAGCAGCTTTTCGAAATAAACCAAAAATCGGTCCACTCTATTGCCGATATCTTTCTGAATTTTCGCGATATTTGACTGGCTTTTTTATGAGTCACTCCATAGAGTTGACTAGTAAATCATGAAGAAAAAATTTATTCTGATGCATCCGCAGATAAAAATTCCTTCATACAAGTCAGGGTTGCCACGCTTCAGGGAATTTTCCAGGTTGAATATCAGTATTTGTTTATAGAGAAATATATCTAGGTTAAACTCACGACATTTCTCCTTATTTAAGGAGAGATTTTCTATAAGAAAATATTGGTACCGAAGGATTTCCTGGTATGGAAATTCCCTGAAACGTGGCAAACCTGCAAGTGCTCACATGTCATCAAATATTTATTAGATTTACATTCCAATTGCGCTATATTATTTCTACTACAGTTTGTCAAATTTTCAGAAACTGACGTTCAATTTTGTAGAAAACCCTGAATGATACAAGTAAAAAATATACCAGAATTTTTTAACTTAAACAAAATCAATATATCTCCATGAATGCACGTGCTATTCTTACGCAAGTGAGTACACATATCGTACAATGCTCACATATTCGTAATCTGTAGTGATAGATCATTTCGTGAATTTTATTTTACAAGGTAAACCTAAATATTATTATTTTTCTGTGAATTTTTTATGGCCACCAAATTGTCTTGCTTAATAAAATCGCCATTCATAAATAGGAAGTCAACCATATTCTTCATAATCCTGAAGTTCCAGGAAAATCCGAGAAGTATATCTTTAAATATTCGACAAAATGTCTAAAAGTGCCCGGTAATTAATGGCCATATATATATATATATATATATATATATATATATATATCGTGTTTGACATTGTTGAAAAACATAAGGAATACTCAAGGAATATGCTGCATAGTATTACTTGCAAGTTTTCATTTATTTTCGTATGGTTAACTATAGATACGTACAAGACAAACTGTTTATTCTTGTTAATTTATTATGTACCTAAATACAATAAAATATCCTATTTTTAAGGTTGCGTACTTAAAAAGTATAAACGAAAACATTATAAGATCAACAGCACTGGGCCGTGTGTCTATCTGTCCGTCAGTAACAACAGCGTTTCTTGAAGGTGACAAATTCGACTTGCCAAAATTATAAATGCTATAGGCCCACATGTTTATGGAACAATAAAGGGAATTCCGGGTATGACGCTTGGGCACATTGTTGAAATTTCTGCATCCAAACCCTCGTTAGCGTTCAATGAGGCAGTATAATCTTTAAAATGGCTCAATACATTCTCACAAATATAACCCACAGCTACGAAAAAATGTATTTGTGAGTTTCTACGTGAACGCTAAAGCTGGCTTTATAATGTTCGGGGAGGATGATTCTATCGATCTTGTGGGCGCTCACATTTCTACTGATGTCTTTCTTAATAGTTGAAATACCACTTTAAATCTCTTTGCAATTATATGATATGTTATATATAGAAACCATTATATACAAAGTATCTTGCATAAGTATGTTTATGAATATGCATTTAAAGCATTCGAAATTTATTGTATTGTGATGAAATATAAGATATGCATCACAGTCTGTGTAATAGAATTCATTTAATGTAAAAAAAAGTAATAATAATAAGAAGAAAAAATAAGAAAAATATTCAACAGATGAGAGTCAAATAGTGTTATTTTAAAAAAGCTTCATATATCGTAGCATATAAATATATGATATTTTTTTTTACTTAATGTTAATGAAATAAAGCTTCCACTTATTTTTAAAAAGAAAAGAAAACAGTTTTTGAAACCCTTAAAAATGCGTTCATTAATTGAGTGAAATATTAAGATATAAAGAAATGTACTCCAGATACTTTTCTCTATATTAACTTCACTTGAACGCAAAATGAAAGATTTATTTAGTTTAATTAATTACAATTTCTAAAAAAATCTTTGATTTTAACCGATTGAAAATTTTAAAAAACTCTGTCTTTTTTGGGAGGAGGGGGGTGGGGGATAATGTATTTAGATTATAGAAAAATATATCAGTTTAATTTTGCTTTATATGCAATTGGTAAAGAAAATTGGCAATTAGAAATATTCTTTGTATTTTTCTTTTGAAAATTTGTTAAATTTCACGAAAAAAGTAATAATGCTTTAAAAACAAATTTACGTTAGTTAAATTATTTTATCAAGAATAATATTCTTTAAAGTGGATACGTGTTTTACAATTTATTTTTTATTTTAACTTTATATAACATTTCTGAAATCGCGTCATATGTAAACCTAATTTAGAAGTACTTTTAAAAAATATATTGATGTCTTTTGCCAGTAATTATGTCAATACAAATAATTACATTATTACAATTTTCTCACTGAATTGAAGAAATAAACCCATCAAACAAAAATTGCTATGCTTATTGCATTTACAGAAAAAAAAATTATTATCATGTAATAATAGTGTTGCCGGAATTACGTTTCATAGAATGTACACAGTATAAAAAGTTTCGTCAAAGAACGTAAACAGTACAGGCAGCATGTTGCTCAAAACACCGCTGAGATTGGAAAAGTGTTTTGTTTTTCCTTTTGAAGGGAAATTTAAATACATTTACATCTTTTGACTGAAGAATTTCAGAAAATCTTTGGTTTATATTTGCGAATTTTTCGTGTATTGAAGAAAATGGGATGGTCTTAAAAATCCTGTTTCTATTACGAAAAAGTATAACGGAGCATTGTTGCCCCATAACTTGACGAAAATGCTGCTTTAGATTGGGGGTTTCTGATAATTTTTACGTTCCATGAGGGAAATTGCTTTATTTCAGAAGGAAATGCTCAAGTTAAAGTGGAATTTTTCGTGCTTTAAGGAAATATATTCAACGGGAAAATTAGTTTAATTCACGGATTTTTTAGAGTGTATGCTTTTATGTGAAGAAAGCAATCAATGTGACGAAAGCTTACGCTGAAGAAAATTTTTTAAGTCTGTGCGGTCTTTTATGCAGGACACAAAAATTATTCGAATAAATAACTAACTAGGAACATGATGTTATTCGTGAAGTAATTTAGGAATTATTCTTAAATAGAAAAATAATATATTATTTGAAATTAATAATGGAAAGAAATTTGAGTTGTAACCTATCCATTTTGTAAATGCAATTGTATTCAAATATGGAAATCCAGCATTACAGCTCAAATCTCCAATTGGTTTTTAAGTTATACTTAAAAACACCTGCATTGGAATTTGCTTTGCAATTATTAAAAAGAAATTCAACGTTAGGGGTTCGAAAATTTACATTCATAATTCCTAAACTCTTTCACCGAATGATTTCCCGTTTAGTATGTAATTGTAATTTTTACGGAAGAATTCAAACATGATACAAAAATTGGTTTTTCGTAGAAATATGAAAACAGACATTTAAACTTATTTTTCAATATAATTTTAAAGAAACATTGATTTCCAATCGAATAGCTAGTCATTTTTGTAGGCGACAATTTGGAGATTAAAACGAACTTTAATCTTCAATAGGGAGAATTTTTATAATTAAAATTTATTGAATGTTCCCTTTTTTTTATTCCCTTAGCGGCTCTGCATAGAGCAGCTACATAAATTTTGTGCTGTTTATTTTCCCATTTTGTCACTCTCACCTAATTCTTTGTAACAAATTTTTGTTTCTTCTGCAGTTTTGCAGCCATTGTTCGCAGAAGTAATGGGAAATTAGTTCGTCGAAAGTGAAGATTAAACAGAGTATTCTATTATTAAAGTAACGATGTATTAGCACTTATTAGCAGCATCTTGTGATCTTTTTAGACGGGAATTTGTAATGTGAAGAGATGTTTTTGAGAAGTGTTGGTTTAATCAAGTCGAAATATATATTATTTGCTTAAAATATTGCCAATATTCTGGAACGGTTGCAATTGAATCTGTTTTATAAAGCAGATTTTTTATTAACTTCAGTAAATCGAGGCGATAGATAATTATACACAGGTTTAATAAACAAGCAACCAAAAAGCAATCTAAACATTAAAAAAAAGTTTTGTTTTTTATCTTTATTTCTGTAATTTCTGAACTGTTGTTTTAGGTTACATTTCACTGTTAATCTTTTCTAAGTTCTCTTCATTGCGTTACTTTTCATCAAGTATTTCATCCACTTTATCCTTCACGCAAAATTAAACTTTTATCGAAACAATTTTGCTTATTATTCTTATTAAGTTTAAAACAATGTTTTTAATTTATTTTACTCCGTTTTTAAACCAAGAAACATATATTAATTTCTAAACATTCTCAGTCATAATAAAACTAAAGTCTTAATAGTTTTTTAATTACTACAATTAACTGCCGCCTCATTTTTCAGTGAAAGTTTTTTTGCTTTCTTTTTTGTAGTGCCAAAAGAAAAAAGTAAATCGTATTTCATATTTTTCAATATTACCATACAACTGTTGCAGTACATTTTAAAAATTCATAAAATGAAATATTTCTGGTCAAAAATTAATGTTTTACTTAATATATGAGTGAAGGAGTAAAAAAAAGGGGGGGGGCGTGGAGAACAAATAAAACTTTTAAATGTAAACTATCTATATATATATTATATACTAAACTTTTTTAATGTCTATAATGCTGTCTTTATGTTAAGTTGTTAAGTTTTACTGTTATTGATTTGCAAAATCGAACGCAACATTGCTACAACAACATAACAAAATATCAATATGTATAAAAAGTAATTTCTTTACATTTCCGATTTACAAGCAGCAAGTTGAAAACAATGTTTTTCCTTTATACTACCGAGTTCTTTTAACCTTATCTACTACAAAATATATCCAGTGAGCTGATACCTTTTTAATTGCTATAAATAACTTGCACCTCAATTTGTTTTAAACATTATTATTTTTTTAGGTCTTGGTAAAAGAAAAATTACTTTTTTTAAAAAAGTTTATTTAACAATGATGGTTTAGAAATTTTGAGGTTAAGTAGAAAAAAAAAAGGAGAAAAAGAAAAGACGGAAAGAAAAAAAAGAAAAAAACGACGAACAAGAACAAATCAAGAAACCTAAACATGGAACCCATATATTATTTCCCAAACTTCTGTAATGCCTCTAATGTTATTTTTATGTTTAAAGTTGATGTTACAATTTCTAAATCGTAAGCCACATTTCTTTGAGAAAATTCAACGTGTCGGGAAAGTAATTTCTCATCTTTCAAAGTTACCATCAACAAGATGAAAACCGTGTTTTTACTTTACGTTACCGAGTTTTTTAATCGCGAAACATCTATTAACCACTAAATTTACTCAGTGAGATTAAAAACCGATCTTAATAGCTTTTTAATTACTATAATTAACTGGCACCCCATTTTTCACTCTAAAATTTAGTACTTTCTTTTCTATGGTGCCAAAAGAGAAATTAATGCTTTTTTCATACTTTTACTTAGCAACTTCTATAAAACACTTTCGTAATTAATATAAATGAAATATTTCACGACAAAAATTATTATACTTTTTCCATCATAATGTTTGGACGATAGCCAGAATTAAAGTAGTTCAAACATTTAAAGTTTTATGATACGAATCGCCTCTTGTGTAATTATTTAGGGGAAAAAATCTTATCGTTTAAATTATTTCATATAATGGCAAAAAAAAAAAAAAAAAAAAAAACTTACAAAAATAATAAATATACTTAAAATTATTACTTTTGAGAAAATTCCTTATCAAAGATTACATTTTATTTTTAATGATTACATACAATATGCAAAATTAATAAAAGGGCTCCGACGAATCATTGAGCATGCTTAATATTACTATAAAAAGTTCAATAGCAGAAAGCATTTGTTCTAAATAATGAAAAGATACGCTTCTGCTTTAAAGATTTTTAAAAATATATATGGTAATCAAACAAATTTTACAATGTTCAAGCTTCAATTTTATTTTTAAACAATGAAAATGTCTGTTGATTTCATTCGAGAAAAGAATGTAAATGTATATGATAATAATTCTCACATAAAAATTTTTTTCATGATATCAGTTTTTTCCTATATATCTCTATTCTAAAAAATAACTAATGTTGCTCTTCCGCTGCCGTAAATGAATCTTTTGTGTTAGCTAGTTTAAAATATAAAACCGTACTCATTACATATAAAATGCATACATGCAAAATATACACTTATTACTTAAATTTAAATTACATGTTTTCACGCATTTCATTAAAAATAAAAAAGAATAAAAATAAGAAATAATACTATAAACCAAAGCATTCTATTACATCATTAAAATATTGTTCATAATGTAAACATGCAAAAATTAAAATCTTCTATTATCTAGAACAAAATCCTATTGGCGAAATTCTCATACGAGTAGCATAAAATTACCGAAAAACCTCATCAATAGTCAAATAACGAAGATGTCATAAACGGCTTTACCTAATTACAGAATCCTCCCGCCCCCCCCCACACACACGCACACACACTGCTCGACAGCTTTATATAATAAACAAAGTAAAGCATTATATTATATACTAAAACAATGTATAAGAAATTATAAAAATAACAAAAAAGTCCCATAAGAAATCGTTTATGAAAACTTTTAAAAGGTTAATCTTTGAGAATTAGGGTCAGCGTATTACAGAATTTTCTCCCATAGAGTAATTCCGCGATTTATGCTGCGTATTTAATCCCATTTTTTTTTAAGTCCCATGGTGGACATAAAATTTAAAAAAGTCCTTCCGGCCAGTGCCGGGAGGAAGAGGTAGCTTTCATTACAAAAAGCTACCTATTGCAGCCGTTCGGAGGAAAGCGATTTCAAAACATTTTGGTATATTTTCATCGATCATGACCCCCAGACCCCGAAACCACCCCCCGTTCAAAATTTGATATACATACATATATATATATATACGAGGGTTATTCTGAAATTATTGAGATACGCGCAGATGAGGATTTACAAAATAAAAATAACGGTTTAATTTTAAAATACAAAGTATTTTAACACAGCAGACGATTTTTTACTGACTTACTTCAACTTGTTTAGCGTAGAATAAATTTTAAACAGAAGAGAAAATGGAGTTGACGCGAGAACATTTTCGCACTATGATTTTCTACGATTTTAAAGCAGGATTAAACCAAGAAGAATGCATTCAACGGTTGAAATTAGCATTTGGTGATGAATCTCCAGCTCGTGCTACTGTATTCAGATGGTTTAAAGAATTTAGCAGAGGTCGCAGTTTTCTTCAGGATGAAGAACACACAGGAAGGCCGCCGTCGGCAGTAATCCCGGGTAATGTGTCTGCCATACGAAAAATGTTAATGGATGATAATCGCTGTACCTATCAAATGCTACAGAAGGAACTTAACATTGGATCCGCAGCCATATACAAAATTATTCATGAAGAATTGCATATGAAAAAAGTCCTTCCGGCCAGTGCCGGGAGGAAGAGGTAGCTTTCATATTCCTTATTTTCAAAAAGCCAACTTATATCATTCAAACACACGAAGCTCAATTTAGTGGAAACCGAAAATAGGAGATTCAATACTAATTTTTATCAATGTAATGAATGAGAATTTCGCGAAATTAGTCAGCTTAATCCAAGCTGCTTGTCTTTAAAGTAATTTATATTTGGCTGCCAAATTCGGCAATTTCTTAAAGTGCCAGCCATTTTAAGACAACATGCTGGATGAGGCTAACCAGTGAACATGGTCGAGACCATAGTAATTGCTGTGCACATGCTCACTCACATCGGAATCGGTTGATATATACGAGTGCTGTCGCATGCAAAAAATCAGATTTTTCAAAATGTCACCCACAATAGAAATTGAAACTGCTATATCTGAGCCATTTTTTAAGATAAAGACAAACAAAAAATGCTTCTGAATCCTTATATCAAGGTCAAATACTTAAGAAAGAAACCTGTTTCAATTTCTAATTTTTTTGCACCTCACTTTAAATAAATATATTTATTTTAATTTAATGGACGCCATTTTGAAACAAGATGGCTGATGAAGCTGGCCAGCGAACTTGGTCGAGATATTGATGTATACTATCCACATGCCTTCTTACATCGAAATAGGCGAATACGTGTGTTATCGCGTGACAAATACAAGATCGTTTCAAAATGTTAGCCGTGCTAGAAATTCAAAGAGCTATAATTCAAACATTTTTTCATATATAAACAAAAGAACAAATTTTCAGAAACAAAAACTGCTCCGGAATCTTTGTATCAAGGCCAAACACATAAAAAAATTTTTTTTTCATTTTACAATTTTTTAATACCTCATTTTAAATTTTAAATTTAATTTATTTTTAAATGGCAACAGTTTTGAAACAAGATGGCGAATGAAGCTGGCCAACGAACTCGGTCGAGACATTGGTATGTACTATGTACAGACAAAGTTACATCCAAATCGGTTCATAAATACGCCTGTTATCGCGTGACAAAAATCAGGTCGTTTTAAAATGTCAGCCATAATAGAAATTCAAAATGCAATTACTCAGCCATTTTTTTAGATATAGACGAAACAAAAACTGTTCCGTAATCTTTGTATTAAGCTCAAACACATACGAAAAATATCTTTTTCATTTTCCAAATTTTTGGTATCTCATTTTATTATATTTTTTTTTAATTTTTTTTAAATGGCCGCCATTTTGAAACAAGATGGCGGATGAAGCTGGCCAACGAACTCGGTCGAGATATTTGTATGTAATAAGTACACACGAAGGTACATCCAAATTGGTTCATAAATACGCCTGTTATTACGTGACAAAAATGAGGACGTTTCAAAATGTCAGCCACACTAGAAATTCAAAATGCTATAACTCAGCCATTTCTTAAGATATAGACGAAACAAAAACTGCTACCGAATCTTTTTATCAAGGTCAAACACATAAGAAGAAAATATTTTTTCAATTTTCAATTTTTTGGTACCACATTTCAAATTTAAATTTTTCTTAAAAATTTAAATGGCCGCCATTTTTAAACAAGATGGCGGATGAAGCTGGTCAACGAACCCGGTCGAGACATTGGTATGTACTATGTATAAACGAAGTTACATCCAAATCGGTTCATAAATACGCCTTTTATCGCATGACAAAATTCAGGACATTTCAAAATGTCAGCCACGCTAGAAATTCAAAATGCTGCAACTCAGCCATTTTTTAAGATATAGACGAAACAAAAACTGCTCCGAAATCTTTGTATAAAGGTCAAATACATAAGAAAAAAATATTTTTCCATTTTAAATTTTTTGGTACCACATTTCAAATTTAAAATTTTTTTAAAAATTTTAAATGGCCGCCATTTTGAAACAAAATGGCGGATGGAGCTGGCCAACGAACTCGGTTGAGACATTAGTATGTACTATGTACGCACCGAATTACATGGATATTGGTTCATAAATACGACGTTTATCGCGTGACAAAATTCAGGACGTTTCAAAATGCCAGCCACGCTAGAAATTCAAAATGCTATAACTCAGCCATTTTTTAAGATATAGACGAAACAAAAACTGCTCCAGAATCTTTGTATAAAGGTCAAATACATAAGAAAAAAATATATTTTCATTTTTAATTTTTTGATACCACATTTCAAATTAATTTTTTTTTAATTTTAAATGGCGGATGAAGCTGGCCAACGAACTCGTCGAACGGTCGAGACATTGGTATGTACTATGTACACACCGAATTACGTCGAAATCGGTTCATAATTACAAGAGTTAGAGTGTGACATAGGTCAGATATATATATATATAGATATAGATAGATAGATAGATAGATAGATAGATAGATCAATTTTGAACGGAGGGTGGTTTCGGGGTCTGGGGGTCATGATCGATGAAAATATACCAAAATTTTTTGAAATCGCTTTCCTCCGAACGGCTGCAATAGGTAGCTTTTTGTGGTGAAAGCTACCTAAAAGTAGTTTGCCGGTGGGTTCCCCATAATCTAACTGAGCACCAAAAAGAGGAGCGTGTCAGAACCAGTAAAGGAACTCTGAAATTGCTAAATGATGGTGGCCACCGCATCATTTCTAAAATTGTAACGGGTGATGGGAAAGCAAAGTATGGGTCTTTGAAGATAATCCCACCCCGACAATGGTGAAAAGACAACGCGCACTTAAAAAAGCGATGTATGCCGTTTTCTTCAGAAGTACGGGATTGGTCAAAGCCATCAAGTTGGAAGGACAGAAGACAGTAACAGCAAACTGGTATACTACTAAATGTCTTCCAGAAATTCTACAAGAAGTGAATGTTAGGGGACTAATGCTTCACCATGACATGACAATGCATCTTCACATACAGCCGGATTAACAGTTGAGTTTCTTAAATAAAAACGAATTAAAGTGATAGAACATCCGCCGTAATCACCTTATCTAGCTATGTGGGACTTTTGGTTATTCTTTAATCTAAAAAAGAACTTACGTGAACGTTGTTTTCATTCAGAAGAAGAGATTGATGTGGCTATAAATGCATTTTTTTCATCTATTCCAAGAAATGAATGGCTTGAGGCATTTAATCTGTGAAAAATTCGTCTAGAAAAGTGCATTGATCCTGGAGGAGACTACTTTGAACACACCTAAAATTTTGTAAGAATAATTTTAAAAATCTAGTTGTATCTCAAAAATTTGAATGTGACCCTCGTATATATATCTGATCTTTGTCATTCTGTAACTCTCGTATTTATGAACCGATTTGGATGAAACTCGGTGTGTACATAGTACATACCAATGTCTTGACCGAGTTCGTTGGACAGCTTCATCCGCCATTTGTTTCAAAAAGGCGGCCATTTAAAATTTTTTAAAAATTTTAAAATTTGAAATGTGGTACCAAAAAATTAAAAAATGAAAAATGTTTTTTCTTATGTATTTGACCTTGATGGATAGATTACGGAGCAGTTTTTGTTTTGTCTATATCTTAAAAAATGGCTGAGTTATAGCACTTTCAATTTCTAGCGTGGCTGACATTTTGAAACGACCTGATATTTGTCACGCGATAACAGGCGTATTTATGAACCCATTTAGATGAAACTCGGTGTGTACATAGTACATACCAAAGTCTCGACCGAGTTCTTTGGCCAGCTTCATCCGCCATCTTGTTTCAAAATGGCGGCCATTTAAATTCTTTAAAAAAAATTAAAATTTGAAATGTGATACCAAAAAATTGAAAATTGAAAAATATTTTTTCTTACGTGTTTGACCTTGATACAAAGATTTCGGAGCAGTTTTTGTTTCGTGTACATCTTAAAAAATGTGTGAATTATAGCACTTTGAATTTCTAGCGTGGCTGACATTTTGAAACTTCCTTTTTTTGTCACCCGATAACAGGCCTATTCATGAACCGATATGGATGTACCTTGGTGTATACAAAGTACATACCAATGTCTCGACCGAGTTATTTGGCCAGCTTCATCCGCCCCGCCATCTTGTTTCAAAATGGCGGCCATTTAAGTAAATTTAAAAATTTTAAATTTTAAATGAGGTATCAAAAAATTGAAAAAGATTTTTTTCCTTATGTGTTTGACCTTAATATAAAGATTCCGGAACAACTTTTGTTTCGTCTGTATCTAGAAAAATGGCTGAGTTATAGCATTTTTAATTTCTATTGTGGCTGACATTTTGAAACGACCTGATTTTTGTCACGCGATAACAGGCGTATTTATGAACCGATTTGGATGTAACTTGGTGTGCTGTACATAGTGCATACCAATATCTCGATCAAGTTCGTAGGCAACCTTCATTCGCCATTTTGATTCAAAAGGGAGCATTTAAAAAAATATTTAAAATTTAAAATGAGGTATGAAAAAATTGGAAAATGAAAAAGGTTTTTTTTTATGTGTTTGATCTTGATACAGAGATTTCAGTTCAGTTTTTTCGTCTACATCTTAAAAAAACGTCGAGTTATAGCACTTTGAATTTTCTAGCATGGCTGACATTTTGAAACGATCTGATATTTGTCACGCGATAACACACGTATTTATTAACCTATTTGGATGTAAGAAGGCATTTGGATAGTATATAGCAATGTCTCGACTAAGTTCACTGGTCAGCTTCATCCGCCATCTTGAATCAAAATGGCGGCCATTAAATTAAAAAAAAATTATATTTAAAGTGAAGTGCAAAAAATTTAGAAATTGAAAAAGGTTTCTTTCTTAAGTATCTGACTTTGATATAAGGATTCCGGAGCTTTTTTTGTTTTGTCTTTATCTAAAAAAATGGTTCAGAAACAGCAGTTTGAATTTCATTATGTGGGTGACATTTTGAAATATCTGATTTTTGCCTGCGACAGCACTCATAGATATCAACCGATTCCGATGTGAGAGAGCGCGTGCACAGGAATTACTAAGGTCTCGACCAAGTTCACTGGTTAGCCTCATCCAACATGTTGTCTTAAAAGAGCAGGCACTTCACATATCGCCGAATTTGGAAACCAAATATAACTTTAAATAAAATCAGCTTGGATAAAGCTGACTAATTTCGCGAAATTCTCATTCATAAGGATTTAGTATTGATAAAAATTAGTATTGAATCTTCTATAATCGGTTTCTACTAAATTGAGCTTCGTGTGTTTGAATAACATAAGCTAGCTTTTTAAAAATAAGGAATTTGAAACCTAACTTTTCCTCCCAGCACTGCCCGGAAGGACGTTTTTTTTAAAAAGCTACCTTATGTTATTCAAACACACGAAGCTCCATTTGGTGGAAACCGATTATAGAAGATTCAATACTAATTCTTAACAATACATATCCTTATGAATGAGAATTTCGAGAAATTATTCAGCTTTATCCAAGCTGCTTTTATTTAAATTAACTCATATTTGGCGATATCTTGAAGTGCCTGCCATTTTAAGACAACACGGTGGATTAGGCTAACCAGTGAGCTTGGTCGAGACCTTAGTAATTCCTGTGCACATGCTCACTCACATCGGAATCGGTTGCTGTCGCAGGCAAAAAATCAGATTTTTCGAAATGTCACCCATATAAAGAAATTCAAACTGTTATATCTGAGCCATTTTTTAAGATAATGTCAAAACAAAAAATCTCCGGAATCCTTATATCAAGGTCAAATACTTAAGAAATACACCTTTTTTAATTTCTAATTTTTTTGCACCTCACTTTAAATATATATATATTTTTTAATTAAATGGCCACCATTTTGAAACAAGATGGCGGATGCCGCTGGTCAGTGAAATTGGTCGAGACATTGCTATATACTATCTACATGCCTTCTTACATCCAAATAGGTTAATAAATATGTGTGTTATAGCGTGACAAATATCAGATCGTTTCAAAATGTGAGCCACGCTAGAAATTCAAAGTACTATAACTCAACCAATTTTTAAGGAAACAAAAACTGCTAAGGAATTTTTGTATCAAGGTCAAACACATTAAAAAACTCTTTTTCATTTTCCAATTTTTTGATACCTCATTTTAAATTAAATTTTTTTTTAAATTTTTTAAATGTCCACTCTTTTGAAACAAGATGGCGGATGAAGCTGGTCAACGAACTCGGTCGAGGCATTCGTATGTACTATGTACACACCATGTTACCTCCAAATCGGTTCACAAATATGCCTGTTATCGCGTGACAAAAATCAGGCCGTTTCAAAATGCTATAACTCAGCCTTTTTTTTAGATATAGACGAAACAAAAACTGTTCCGGAATCTTTGCATTAAGTTCAAACACGTAAGAAAAAAAATCTTTTTCACTTTCCAATTTTTTGGTGCCTCATTTTAAATAAATTTTTTTATATATTTTTAAATGGCCGCCATTTTGAAACAAGATGGCGTATGAAGCTGACCAACGAACTCGGTCGAGAAATTGGTATGTACCACGTAACATCAAGGTATATCCATATCGGTTCATAAATATGCCTGTTATCGCGTGACAAAAATCAGGACGTTTCAAAATGTCAGCCACGCTAGAAATTCAAAGACCTATAACTCAGCCATTTTTTAAGATATAGACGAAACAAAAAATGCTCCAGAATCTTTATATCAAGCCCAAACACATAGGAAAAAATATTTTTCCAATTTGAATTTTTTGGTACCACATTTTAAATTTTAAATAAAAAAAATTAACTGGCCGCCGTTTTGAAACGAGATGGTCGATGCAGCTGGCCAACGAACTCGGTCGAGACATTAGTATGTACTACGTACACACCGAGTTACATCCAAATCGATTCATAAATATGCCTGTTATCGTATGACAAAAATCAGGACGTTTCAAAATGCTAGCCACACTAGATATTCAAAGTGCTATAACTCAGCCCTTTTTTATGATATAGACAAAACAAAAACTGCCTCGGAATCTTTGTATAAAGGTCAGACATAAGAAAAAATATTTTTCAATTTTAAAATTTTTGGTACCACATTTCAAATTTTAATTTTTTTTTTAATTTTTAAATGGCCGCCATTTTGAAACAAAATCACCGATGAAGCTGGCCAACGAACTCAGTCGAGACATTAGTATGCACTATGAACACACCGAGTTACATCCAAATCGGTTCATAAATACGAGAGTTACAGAGTGACAAAGATCATATATATATATATATATATATGTATATATCAACTTTTGAACGGAGGGTGGTTTCGGGGTCTGGGAGTCATATCATCGATGAAAATATACCAAAATTTTTTGAAATCGCTTTCCTCCGAAAGGCTGCAATAGGTAGCTTTTTGTAATGAAAGCTACCTAAAAATCAGGCTATGCTATTTAATGTTAAATATACAACACGTGTACTGCGATAAAAAAATAAAAAACAAATAATTAATATTTTATAACATTTTTTTTTTTCTAAAACATTACACTACAGCGCGTCACCCGTATATTCAGGCTGAGACGCCGCACGCTTGTAATAAGAACAGAATGAAATTATAAATAAAAATATTCATATCATGACTATAATTAACAATGTACTAATAAAATGAAACTAAATGAGTACAATGAAACGTATTAGTGGATTAAAATTAATAATCGTTTGCCTACTTTCACTATTAAAATTATCGACTTATTTTTTACATTAAATTTTAATTGTTATTTCAGCAACAGCGTAACATGAATGTATTAGAGAGGGAAAGAAATAAAGTAAAATTGTGTTTACATAATTTATTTGTTAACCATTTCGGAACCGGTTGCTTTTACACAAGTTTTATTCGGTTGGCACCACTTTTTTAAAAGAAGTTACCTTTACTTAAATAATCATGATGCTCTAATTAAAGAACACAAATATTACATTTCTTTTTTACTGGTGCCAGAAACAAATTCTGTATGCTCTTTTTGAAGGTGCCTATATGTACCTATGGTCCCGAATGGGTTAATAGACCTGTTTTTTTTTTTTTTACCACAATCTACACAAAAAGTGTCGAAAAAATACTGTCTTTATGTATCTACATTTGACACATGTTGCAACGAAGTCAATTACACTTCCTCTTTTTTTGGAGTAGTTTTCTAAACATTCCTTGCACATAACGTGTGCGTTACGCATAATCCATTGTTTCGTTATTATCTTTCTTGCCCTTCTTACTTTTTATTTTTCTGTTTTTCTCCTTTGGTTTTAGTAAGCTTGATAACATGCCTAACTTGGTTAATCTGTGCAAAAATAAAAGGAAAAGTTAACAACACTTAATCATACCGTACAAAAGAAACTGCGGCATTTATACCGGAATTGCAGTGCGGTATGTATCCTATTTTGTATGGTACACACGTTGCACATCACATTTGCCTGCCATCGCTAATGAAAATGGCATAACCATACACACAGTACTCTATGTAACCGCCACACTTAGTTTTGACTACGAAATCATGCATCCATTTAGTAATTAGCGTATGAAAAGTATTTAAGCATAATGTGTTTAAAAGTTTGGGCAGTGAAATCATACGTCAAAAAATGGATTGTACATCTACAAGTAAACATCAAAATAGGTTTAACGCTATACATTGGTTAAAATAATCTCATTGCGCACCTATACTGCGCATTTGAGGAATTTCTATCCATAATTACAAGAAATATAAGGGGTGCGGCATCTTTCCCGTATTCGGCAACTCTGCCGGAGTTACTCTAATACTATATCTATGCAAGCACAATATGTTATATACTAGAACTTTTCCTGGGAAATTATGTATCTGACAGTTCTAGCTCCACCGAAATCCATTAGGCAGAACCTATTAAAAAGGTTAAACTTTCTTAATCGGGTTTATCTTATTATCAAACTTTTCACCATAATTCTATACTGAGCAACATAGAACGATATGTTATATACTAAACACTTTTCTGAAAGATTATCTATCTAATAGTGCAAGTACCATCAAACTACATACAGCAGAACTAGAGTTATAAGAATCCCAAACGAAATTTTCATACTTTATATATATATATATATTAATATATATGTCGTAGTCTAATTGAGAAATCCGGCTCTTTGCAAACAGCCTAGGCTCTTTGCAAAGATCCTGGCTAATTGGAGAATCCATCACCCTTTTTCCAATTAACCTGATATTTTTCAGGCTTATTGCAAAGAGCCTAGAAAGCGGTAGGCTAATTGAAAAATGACCACTTATTATCCGATCAGGGTGATATTTTTAGTTCACAGGCTATCAAAGCCTCAGAGCTTATGTGCCCGCTGTTTCTGTATGTACGTGTGTACGTACGTACGTACGTATGTACGTAACACGATAACTCTTGATACATATATCCGATTTGCTTTAATTTTTTTTTTCTAGGTTCATTCTGATAAGGTGCTTCCCTGATTAGTTTTTGGGGTTCATTGGTTAAGGATAAAGGAGGAAAAGGGGAGCTAGTCCCCCCCTTAATTTATATAAATGGGTTTTTCATGCAGAAATATTCGATTTGCTCCAAATTTGGTATACCGGTTTATTGTGTTAAGGAGCTTCCCTGATTAGATTTGGAAGCTCAATATTTAAGTATAAAGAGGGGAAAGGGGGGCTACCCCCCTTAATTTAGATAAATCGGTTTATCACGATGAATTATTTGATTTGCTACAAATTTGGTATACCGGTTTATTAAGTTAAGGAGCTGCCTTGATTAGATTTAGAGATTCATTAGTTACACATAAAGGGAGGAAAGGGGGCAACCCCCCCCCGTAATTTAGATAAATGAGTTTTTCATGCAGAAATATGCGAATTGCAATAAATTTGGTATACCGGTTAATTATGTTAAGTAGCTTCCCTGAAACATTTGGAAGATCATTATTATGTATAAAGGGGGGAAAGGGGGGCAATTGCCTCTCCCCTTCATTTAGATAAATGCGTTTTTCATGTAGAATTATTCGATTAGCTCAAACTTGGAATACTGGTTTATTATGTTAAGGAGATGGCTTGATTAGATTTGGAGGTTCATTAGTTAAATATAAAGGGAGGAAGGTAGGCGGGCTAGCCCCCGCCCCCTTAATTTAGGTAAATCGGTTAATGCAAAATTATTCGATTTGCTCCAAATTTGGTATACCGGTTTATTATGTTAAGGAGCTTCCCTGAATAGATTTGGAAGTTCATTAGTTAAGTATAAAGGGAGGAAAGGGGGCTAGACCCCCCCCCCTAATTTAGATAAATGGGTTTTTCATGCAGAGTTATTCGATTTTCTCCAAATTTCGTATACCGGTTTATTATGTTAAGGAGCTTCCCTGATTAGACTTGGAGGTTCATTAGTTAAGTATAAAGGGAGGAAAGAGGGCTAGACCCTCCCCCCTAATTTAGATAAATGGGTTTTTCATGCAGAGTTATTCGATTTGCTCCAAATTTCGTATACCGGTTTATTATGTTAAGGAGCTTCCCTGATTAGATTTGGAGGTTCATTGGTTAAGTATAAAAGGGGGGAAAGGGGGCAATTGCCCCTCCCCTTAATTTAGATAAATGGGTTTTCATGCAGAATTATCTGATTTAGTTTTTTTTTTTTTTTCAACCGCATCCGAACTTGAAGGTTCCACTTGAAGTAAACCCGAAAACCGACCACAACCAGGTTTCGGATTGAGTTCAATTCGAACTTTCACGTTCGGATCGGGTTGCCGGTGGACGGAGATTATTTTGTCTGGCTTGCATCGCGTTATAGTTCTTTGGAATATATTTGTCGGTTAAGATTTGGTTCAGGACGGGTTTCAGGTTGACTTCGAATGGAATTTTTAGGTTCTGGTAGCGTTGCGTGTCCACGGAAACTAATTTGTCTTGCTCGGATCCTTTTATGGATCTTTGGAATGTTTTTGTCTGTTATCAGATTTGGTTCGGGATTTCGGGTTTTTTCAAATGGAACTCTCAGGTTCGGGTCGGGTTGGATGTAGACTGAAATTATTTTGTCTTGCTCGGATCGGGGTACGGTCTGTTGAAATTTATTTTTCGGGTTTGGGTAGGGTTATGCGTTAATAAATCTAATAAAAAGAAAATTGCCCAGTTAAACTGATGGCATTGAGCTCACAGGCTATTCACACTAATTGTATATTATACTCTTATTTCAAAGAATAATGCCCCTCGAAAAATAAATGAAGGTGTTAGTCCCCGTTGCCCCCCTTTCTAATTAACCAAAGAACCTCCAAATCTAATTAGGGAAGCTACTTAACATAATAAACTGGTATGCAAAATTTGAAGCAAATCGTATAATTCTGCATGAAAAAACTATTTTATTAAATTAAGGGGGGGGGGGTATTAGCTCCCCCATTTCTTCCTTTATGCTGAACCAATGAACTTGCAAATCTAATGAGAAAAACTCCTTATTAGAATGCACCTAGAACAAAAAAAAAAGCTAAATTAGATAATTCTGCATGAAAACACATTTATCTTATTAGGCAATTGCCCCCATTTCCCCACTTTTATACTAAACCAATGAACCTCCAAATCAAATGAAGGAAGCCATATCAAATTTGAAGCAAATCGAATAATTCTGTATGAGAAAATAATTTATCTAAATTAAGGGGACACTAGCCCCTGTGCCTCCTTTATACTTAACCAATAAATCTTCAAATCTAATCAACGTAGCTCCTTAACATAATAAACAGGTATACAAAATTTGGAACAAATCGAATAACTCTGCATGAAAAACCCATTTATCTAATTTAAGGGGGGGGGGCTAGTCCCCCTTTCCTCCCTTTATACTTAACTTATGAACCTCCAAATCTAATCATTGAAGCTCCTTAACATAATAAACCGGTATGCGAAGTTTGGAGCAAATCGAATAACTCTGCATGAAAAACCCATTTATCTAAATTAAGGGGGAGTCTAGACCTTTTACCCCCCTTTATACTTAACTAATGAACCTCCAAATCTAATCAGGGAAGCCCCTTAACATAATAAACCGGTATACCAAATTTGGAGCAAATCGAATAAATATGCATTAAAAACACATTTACCTAAATTAAGGGAGGGGCTAGCCCACCCTTTCCTCCCTTTATACTTAACTAATGAACCTCAAAATCTAATCAAGCCATCTCCTTAACATAATAAACCAATATACCAAATTTGAGCTAATCGAATAATTCTACATGAAAAACGCATTTATCTAAATTAAGGGGAGAGGCAATTGCCCCCTTTCACCCCTTTATACATAATAATGATCTTCCAAATGTAATCAGGAAAGCTGCTTAATATAATTAACCGGTTTAACAAATTTATAGCAAATCGCATATTTCTGCATGAAAAACCCATTTATCTAAATTACGGGGGGGGAATAGCCCCCCTTTCCTAACTTTATATGTAACTAATGAACCTCCAAATCTAATCAAGGCAGCTCCTTAACTTAATAAACCGGTATACCAAATTTGGAGCAAATCGAATAATTCATCATGAAAAACCGATTTATCTAAATTATGGGGGGAGACCCTCTTTCCCACCTTTATACTTAAATAATGAGCTTCCAAATCTAACCAGGTAAGCTCCTTAACACAATAAACCGGTATACCAAATTTGGAGCAAATCGAATATTTCAGCATGAAAAACCCATTTATATAAATTACGGGGCGGGGACTAGCCCACCTTTTCCCCCTTTATCCTTAACCAATGAACCCCAAAAAATAATCAGCGAAGCACCTTATCAAAAATATGACCTTATCAAAAATATCAGGCTAATTGGAAAAAGGGAGATGAATTCTCCAATTAGCCCGGCTCTTTGCAAAGAGTCTAGGCTATTTGCAAAGAGCCGGATTTCTCAATTAGCCTACAACATATACATATATATACATACATATACATATATATATATATAACCATTAATTAAACATAACCTACCACCATCAAAAACCGTAATATTATGAATTAATGCTGTAAGTATAAAATTTTTTTTTATTTTATTATAAGAATTATTATTGAAGAAAAATAAGAAAGTGGACACCGACAAATAATGGATATGCTTATATATTGAATTACGTTGTCAAGGGCACAGAATTCAATGATATAAGCAAAATGGTAGTTTTCTGTGAGAAAAATAAGCTAAAGCTAAAAGTTATTTTCCCCTGTGCCCAAACAACCATTAAAATCAAGTGAATTGATTAAAAATGAAAACAGAATAGAAACAAATCATATGAAATAGAAAAAACAATAAAACCTATTTAAATATTTATAGGTTATAAAATAGAAATAATAAACACCATACCGATTAATATTTCAATATTTTAGAATAAATCCACGCGCACATGGCACCCAAAATATCGTAAAGATTAAGGTGAATAAAACAGTTAAGAAATCACAGTAATTGATACCATAGGATGCAGTTAATACATTTTGAAATAAATGTTAAATAACTTTTAATATAATATAAAATAAAATAAATAGAAAGTAATTACATATTTAAAATGCACTATTAAATTAATTAAAAACTGTTTAACAATATCGTCAAAATTTAGCTAAAAATTCCCCCTGGTGTAGTAAATTATAACTGAAATGTAGCTGGAAAAAGTAAAATTTAGAACTTATCGAAAAAATACAAATTTTGGTGCTGCCATCTAGTATTACTTTTATGATTCAATTGTCACAAGATAAACAGTTGTAAGCATTTGAATGTAACAATTGTTTTATTAACAGCAAAACCAAACAAATCCTTATATATAGATAATTATAAACCGAATATAAACCACACAATGCATTTTTTTAAAAACTATTGTTAATAAAATTTAAAAAGCATACAAAATATTCTATTAGCAAACTTATTTAAACTACACTAAGAATTTAAATAATTCTAGAACATCGATAATAAATAGCATATAGCTATATGCTATAAAACAAAATAAATTCATTAATAATTAATATAAATAATTATCAAAAATACAAAAATCTTTAATAAAAACTATTATATATAAGATAATTATAAAATGAACAGAAAATAAAAAACATATGGGAGTATAAAAAAGGTAAACAGATACTTAAATTCCGATTACCTAAAAAGCACAAATATAGTGTGTGGATTATTTTCATACATCCATAAAAATCCTAAAAGTATGAATGTGGGACATTCAAAAACATTAAACCGATAATAAATTTTATAACACAAAGTGAAAATAGATAAATATTAAAACATTAATAAGAATAGAGGAATAATAATAAAAATAATTACCCAATTTTAATACATACAGTATAACTTTATTTATATTAAATATACTTATATGTATATTAATCACTATAAAAATGGCATACTATTAGTAATTAATATGATATTGTCCTTATTAAATTAAAATTTATAACAAATGATTGTAAATAAGATTAAACAATAATTAAGCTAAATATTAATGAAATTCACCAATTACATATAAGATATCAAATCAACATCCTTATAAAATACGTATCAAAAATATAGTAATAATACAAAAGCCCCCAATTTTATTTTATTTTTTTATTTTATTTTATTTTATTTATTTTTGTTTTTTTTTTATAAATTAACCATTGCGTATTATCCAGACTCCCTCCTACGTACTCTAACATCTACCCACCCATCCATCTTATAATATTTTTTTTTATATTATTTTACAATTTTTAATTTTTTATAGATATTTTTTTATTTTATAATTTTTTTGTAATTTTGTTTACGCATGTGTTAATTTATTTTAAAAGATCATGTAAGAAAAATACTAATTGTATATTAATGAATATATGAATTTTTTTGGAAAACCATGATTTAATGCATCATAAATTAGTTTTTTAATATTATTGTTAATTAGAGGAGAAGAACATAAACATTTTATTCTATATAAATGATTAAGTATTATATTTCGAAATACAGAATTATGTAGACAAGATTTAAAATTTGTAAATGTATTAACTTTGAATTTAAATTCTTTACGTTTGTCATATAAATCTGTGATTGTTTTGTTGTCTTTTATTGTAATTTTAAGATCTAAGAAGTTAATTGTATTGTTAGATAAAAGGTTTTCCGTTAATTCCAAATTAGTGGGATAATCTACTGGAAATTGAGTAATTGCAGAATGATCAGTATCAATTAAAATTATGTCATCAATATAACGATATAAATGTAGATTATTATTAGTAAAATTACGTTCATAATGATATAAGTATAAGTCTGAGAGTAAACTGGATGTACAACCGCCTTGTGGTATACCGACATGCTGTAAATATAAAGTATTATCTTGCAAGATATAATTATTATAGATAATGGAGTTTGTTAAAGATTTAAAATATGCAATATCAATATTAGATGGTAATTCCAGTTTTTTATAATACTTTTTAAATAATGCATTTATAATTTTGTGTAAATCTAATAGGTCTATATTATTAAAAAGATCTTTGAAGTCGTATGTCGTTATATTATATACACAATGAAGATTTTTTAAAATATTGACAAGTTGATAGCTATTTTTTATACAATGTGTATTATCATTGTTTGTAGTAAGTACATATAATTGATTAAGAATTTTTAAGAGAAGTTTATTGGCTTTATTATTATATGTATTGCAACCAATAGTTACAGTCCTAAATTTAATTGAAGTTTTATGAAATTTGGGAATAAGAACTAAATATGGATAATTAAAGTTAGTAGATAAAATATTTAATAGTTTATAATAACTTCGAATTTTACGATTATTTACAATTACATTTTCATTAGTTTTTTTTTAAATGACTTATTAGAAGAAATACAATTTGTAAGAAGTTGATGATAATAAGATTTACAAATAATAGCATAATTATTAGGAGATTTGTCTACATATGTAATAACGTAGTTTTTTTGTAATTTAGTAATTTGTTGGAAAATATGCTGTGTACTAATAGAAATCAAATCAGAAATATTATTTTTTTAAAGCCATAGTTAATTTTTCAATTACTAATATTTTCCACTGATTAAAATATTCAATAGGCTTATTATAAGAGACAGAAATTTTATAAATAAAAATATCAATATCATGTGTAAACTGTTTGATAATAGATTTAACATTAAATTTAGATGGAAGTCTATATTTAGTACCATAACCCATTAGTTGTTTCAATTTAAAATCATTAACAATATCAAGATTTCCAGTGATTATATGTTTATGATCATTGTTTATGATCATTGTTTATGTATTTTTTTAGAGTGGGGTCATTGCATTTACACGGAAAATTACTTGCAGCAGATGTATTTTTTGAAAATGTATTGTAGTTAAAAATCTTTCTACCAATTGTATTGGGATATTTAAAGGTTTTTGAGATATGAAGATTATAAATAGGAAAAAAACAATTTTTATCATTAATTATAGAATTGATATTAATTTTATTAAATATGTGATTTGAAAAAGTAATTAACATTTGAGTATTCATGTTTTGAATTTTATGTTTTTTTTTTGTAAATTAATATTTAAAAGATTAACCCTAGTCATAATGAGGTCAAAATAAATATCAGAGAAATGTTTAGAGAAAGATTTACTTAGAAATACATTTAAATGTTGTACAATCTGTTTCTTTTTAATAGCAAATATATATATATATATATATATATATATATATATATATATATATATATACATTCATATACATATATATACATACATACATATATATATATGTGTGTGTACATATATATATATATATATAGTAGATGAACTTTATCAAAATTAATTTAAACGTTTTTCTGTCTCTGGCACATATAAATGCCTTAAAAAATTAAGAGATACGTATAGTTACAAAATTTTTATTTTATCCACGGGTATGAAAAGTAAAGGGAAAGCTTATCATTATAAATAAAAGTTAATTGTATGAAGAAAGAAACCAGTATCTATTCTCTTTCATTCATTCAGGCGAAATAATTTAATTTCCATACCTCATTGACGTTTTCTTGTTCGGCGTTGAGATAAAGAAATCAAGAAGTGATTGAATATTCTTATAACAAAGAAATTTTTCGAGAAGTTAATCTTGTTGGAAATCGAGATTCTATCGCTATTTCTTTTCGTTCCATTTAGTGCTTGCTTAAAAAATTATAATATAGTCATTTACATTTATTTCTCATAAAATATAACTAATTCCTCACTTATGGAAATTTGCTTAAAAAATTATATTACGTTATGAAATATGGAACACTTTTCACGGAACATTCACAGGCGGTCTAAATTGAATACTTACCTCAAACGTAAATATTATATTAACAAATAGGATAAATCCAGATCCAAACAGATATAAATAAAATCAGTCTTCCTAATACAGAAGAAATGGGAAATTTGTCTTACAAAAATGCGTCCATACTTTTGTTTTATGCGTTGCTGTGTAGCAAATTAAACATGTAACTAACATGATAAATTAACAGTGAAAAATTAACAATACTTTACTACTGTTGCATGTATAAATTGAGGGGCTCGGTAGTAAATAATGGTAAGTGACATCTGTCACTTTTTGAGATATTAAGAAAGAAGTTTTATTTGCATGCATTTAGCGCTACAATTAACCCGAGATAGTACTGCCGTCTTTTTAGAGAATGTGGAACTTTTTACTAATTTCAGTAGTAAATAAAAAACGTAATTATATAATTTTGGCACTTGCCATTATTTACTGCCGAGCCCCTCAATCGTGTTACGCAGTTGGAAATGTTTACTTCAGAATTGATAGCATAGGCAATATCGAGAAACTGGGATGAGAAAACTGATTACTATCATGTAAAAACTACTGAGAAACGTTTCCGAAAATTAAGGGCAACAAAAGAAGCTATTGTTTAAAAAATACCTCTAAAATCTCAGAAATTAATTGGTTTCTAAAGTTACTGAAGGTAAATGCACACTTTTCGAAATACAGTAGAACTTGCCTAAAGTCTTGGGACCCTAGGGACAGGCTAAAATGGTCACTGCACAGAGGGGTCGCTTTATGAAATGTCTTTAAAAATGGCACATTAATTTTTTTTATCTCAAAAATAAAGTAAATTTAAATATACATTACGGAAAAATGCACTATATTAAGTATTGAATTGATTAATTAACAGTTATAATAACTGAATTACTAACTTAAAATATATTACACAGAAGATAATTAACTTAAAACTCACCTTATTTCTTTTGAATTCAGTTTAAGAACTTCCGTAGTAATTGATTTAAATAACACAGAACGACAAGGTAAATTATAATTAATACGCATTTTTATTTTGATTTTAATTGCATAATGAAAACGTTTCTATAACTGGTAGCAATAAACGATTCATTAAAAAATATATACAAACTTTTATAAAGTTTCATTTACAGCAAAAAAGGTGCAAAAATTTTCGTAGCTTAAAGCACTTCTTTTCAAAAATTGTGTTTTCAGTCATGCCTTCAAGTTTCCACAATAAATTCAGGATAGGTGTATAGTTATTTAGGGCATAAGTTTTCTTTTTTTGCACATTTTTAACATTCCTGCGTCGGAAATCTGATCCTTTTCTTCGATTTCAACTTCATCTTTAATGCTTAACACAATATTTTTCATTTTCATTTTCATTTCTAAACATATCGTAAATTTCTTGCTTCAAACATTCTTGACCAACGGTAGCATTGCATGGTGAGATATCACCATCGAAATTCATGAATAATTCAACATTCACTGGTTCATTTTCAAAATACAATTGATTTATAAGATTCTGAATATTCCGAAAGCTATTTTCACCATTTGAAGACTGTGAATCACTGATAACTTCAGAAATTTGTTGCGAAAACCAGATTTTGCGAAGCATTTTGAAATTGTACTTTGACGCACCAAATTCCATGAATCATTAACCTACGTTATGAGATCGAGGAAATTTATACATGAAGCAATTTAATTTGCTGATTTGCATTCTTCTGCTCTGAAATTATAATCTGGAGCAAGAACTTTCTATAATGTAGCTTGAAAGCTCGAAGTATTCCTTGATTTAGCGGCTGTAAATGCGTTGTGGTATTAGGTGGTAGAAACTTTACTTCACATTTGAAAACATCAAATCACTCGGATGGGTTGGACAGTTATCTATAAACAATATAATCTTTCTATTTTATTGCTTAATCTGCTTGTTTGATTGTGTAACCCACTCTGTGAAAATAGAGGATGTCATCCCGGAGTTTTTATATCTCTACCATGAAACTAGTAAATTCTTGTTGTTAACCTTTTTGAAACAGCGTGGTTTTCTGGTTTTTCCTAAGACAAGAGGTTTTAGTTTCTCTAATGTTGAACTACAAGCAAGAAAAATGGTAAATCTCTCTTTAGAAGTCTTTTCATCTTTACATTTATCTCCAGCCATTGCTAATGATTTGTTTGGCATCGCCCGATAAAACAAACCACATTCATCAGCGTTAAATATGTCTTTTATGATGTAATTCTCCAGAAAATCAAAAATCCGTCTTTTAAAGGGATCTACTGTTTGCATATCACCGTCATGAAATTCTCCATACAAAATATTCTGAGAAATGTTATTTATTTTCTTGAAAGTTTCTAATCAGCAGTTAAAAGCAGTGAAATTTTCTACATTGAGCTTTTATGAAAACTCTAAAGCTCGTTAAACCCCTTTTCCTTAGACTCATTTTCATTTTCTTTAAATCTTTGTAGATATTTCAATTCTCTTTTTAAAATATTGCTCAATCAAGTTTTACTGATTTGAAATTTCTTAGCTGCTGCTCTTTGACTAATATTTTATTAGAAAATTAATAACTTCAATTTTATCTTTTAAACACAACTCTTTATAGTGTTTAGATTTTTTATATTTAGATACTTCATTCCCCCCTCTTTAAGAAGAAAGATAACTGCATTAAAAATAAAAACTTGAAAAAGCTACCAAAGCAATAAGAAAACTACAAGTTCATGCAACTAAAACTTAATGTTAAATGTCACAAATCTTGCAATCAATACAATGAAAGAACATGTGCAGGTTTATTCTTCAAGTTTCTGAGAACATATGTCAAAGGGATTTTTTTAAAAACAAACCCGAACAATCGAAAAGACGTCTCCTCACATAAACGTAGTACTAACAGGTGACTTAATTACCCAATGAAAAGCAGGTACAAGCATTCCTATCCCGATCCGTCTGTATGCATGTGGGAAACATTTCTCATTCGTCTGTCACGTGGAGCGAAACATGGAAAGGGACAACTTGGACAGCTGCAAATATTATTATAATAAATGAGAAACTAGTCACTTTGTACATTAAGAAGGTGGTCACTATAAGAGATAAATTCTTGTACTTTTTTTAGATAAAAAAAAAATTGGAAAAATGGTCACTTTAGTCTGTTAGTTTGAAACTTTTCGGTATGCAGGAAATTGGATGGTCACATTTTACAGGTTCAAATAACATTACCAACGACATGCTATCTGGTCACTTTACATTACAGACAGGTGGTCACATTATCTCATATTATTTTATATGAGCACAAATAAAATTCGTGGTCGCCTTAGTCAGGTGGCCACTTTATTGAGGTGATCACTTTAGCAGGTTCCACTGCATTGTTTAACTCATACGAAGTATATTAACTTTTCGTAAACCTTTCCTTATAGATCAAGAAACGTTCTTTTTTCAAGTGCATATACTTGTAGACATAAAGAAAGCGGGAGAGGCAGAGAGAAAAGCTTTTAACCCTTTAACACTGAAATTGTTTTTATTTAAAGGATTTTTTTTATTTCCGCCCCTAATTATTAGGATCATATTTGATTGAAAAAATATTTTAAAAAATACTCGAAGTCATGTTATACCAAGTGAGTTTCAGGAATACCACTTCTCATCTCCGAAATTAATAAGTTTCTAAAGTTCCTGAAGATCAATGTGCACTTTTCGAAATAATGTGTAACTCATACGAGATATATTAAATTTTCGTAAACATTTCCTTGTAGATCAAGAAACGTTCTTTTTTTCGAGTGGAGATATGAAGAAAGAGAGAGAGAGTCAGAGAGAAAATATTTTAACTCTATAAGACGGGAAAATTTTTGGCGAAAAGGATAATCATTTTTTTCCCACTATTTTATAGGATCACTTCTCCTCACCTCCGAAATTAATTAGTTTCTAAAGTTCTTGAAGATAAATGTGCACTTTTCGAAATAATGTGCAACTTATACGAGGTATATTAAATTTTTGTAAACTTTCCTTATAAATCAAGAAATGTTCTTTTTTTCAAGTGTAGATATTAAGAATGTGGAAGGGGCAGAGAGTAAGATTTTTTAACCCTTTAAGACTGGAAAATTTTTAGTAAGAGAAGGTTTTCGTTTTTTCCCCTAATTAATAGGAAAATATTGGATTGAAGAAAAAATATTTAAAAAAATACTCGAAATCATGCTACGCCAAGTGGGTTTCAGTAATACCTCGTCTCATCTCCAAAATTATTAGTTTCTAAAGTTCCTGAAGATAAATTTGCACTTTTCAAAATAACGTGTAACTCTTACGAGGTATATTAAATTTTCGTAAACCTTTCCTTATAGATCAAGAAACGTTCTGTTTTTCAAGTGTATATATAAAGAAAGCGAGAGAGGCAGAGACAATGACAAAAGTCATTCTCTCTAAACATTTAAATCGTTTTTTTCTCCCCTAATTAATATGATCATATTTGATTGAAAAAAAAAATATTTAAAAAAATACCCGAAGTCATATTATGCCAAGGGATTTTCAGAAATACCTCTTCTCATCTCGGAAATTAATTAGTTTCTGAAGTTCCTGAAGATAAATGTGCACTTTTCGAAATAATGTGTTCGATAATTTTTTTTTCAAATGTAGATATAAAGCAAGCGAGAGAGGCAGGGTGAAAGACTCTTTAACCCTTTAAGACCGGAAAGTTTTGGTAGAAAGGAGAATTTTTGATTTTCCTCCTAATTAATAGGATCATATTTGATTGAAAAAAAATATTTTAAAACATACCCGAAGTCATGTTATGACAAGGGGTTTCAGAAGTAGCTTTTCTCATCTCCGAAATTAATTAATTTCTGAAATTTCTGAAGATAAATGTGCACTTTTCGAAATAATGCGTAACTCTTATGAGGTATATAAAATTTTCGTTAATCTTTCCTTATAGTTCAAGAAACGTTCTTTTTTTCAGGTGCAGATATAAAGAAAGCGAGAGAGGCAAAGAGAAAGACCGGGAAATATTTGATATTTTAACATAATTAAAATGATCATATTTGATTAAAAAAAATATTATAAAAATACCCACTGTCATGTTATGCCAAGTGAAGATCCACCCGAATCTGTGGGCGCAGGTTCCTCTTTAAATACCACAAAATGAGGAAAATGCATTTATCTTTTTTTCATTAGGGTCACCTACACAATTGTGTAGGTCAGGTCTTAAAGGTTTATAGATATTACACTGATCAAATATACATTAATCATCTATCCATAAAAAATACAATAAAATATATCTTATCTATATGTATATTCAACAAGTAAGAAAAATCATGCGCTAAGCATAGATTATGAAGCACTTTCCAACACTTCCTGAATGCTTTAACAAAACTTCGTTATTTAGAGAAATAAGGTATATAAGAGAACTAAGTAAACATTTTAGAAAACGCATGAAACATTTGAAAAACTGATTTCTGCAGTTACCGTCTATAGCCAAATATGTATTCCAATTCTTTTAAACAGCCCTTTATTTGATCTGTAGGTTGATATATATACTACATAATGTGAAAAATTTTCAAGAAAACGCATAACAAGTTGAAATTTCTATTTCAGCAATTTATACTAATAGATAAAAACATACTTGTATACATTTGTACAGCTCGGTAGTTAACCTAGTACCTTTATTACACATCAATACTTAGATAAAGTTTAATTCAAAGTAAAACACTCTTAAAAGTACTGAAATCACATTTCCAGCAATTATCATTTATAGACGGCCAAGTATCCAATTCTTTGCGTGATCCTCTATATCCTTTTATCTATGCTCTACAAACATTTCTTAGTAAACCAAATGCAGTTCGGCTTAAAAATGTAGAACTCCTTTAAAAACCACCTTTAAGCAACTTGCAGTTATACCCAGTAACCATTATGAATTATTTTCAGTAGCCCTGTATATGAATTACAACATTTATACACACCATATACTATGCATAAATATAGTGAAACATAAAAGCACATAACTTAATTAAAAATGCATTTCCAGCGATCATCGCTATCGTACAGTACTTCGGATACAATATAGTATCTGAAATCTTGTGTGTCTCCCTGTAAATGCTATGCACTTCGTATTATACACGATAAGTTATAGTAAACCTCACCGACGTATATCAATTTCATTATAAATGGAATAATTTAACATGATTAAAATATGCCGCAAACAATTCCCTCCACCCCTATATCGTTATCTAACGGAATTATTTTGTGTGGCCATGTAAATGAATATTAACTATTCTTTGCACCATATATTCCACAGAATGCATATTTTAGTGCACTTGATAAATGCATATCCATTTTATTATGTTTGAAAGCATGTAACATCATTAAAAACTATTTTAAAAGATTTTTTCCCATAGGCCGTAATGTAGCGGAAACTTTTGACTGCCCCTTTAAATGAACTAAACATGCTAGAAACTTCATTTGAAATAGGGATCGTGCTATGGTAGAGGTCACTAACATCGAAAAATTTCAGAATGATCCGAGTATATTTACGATAGTTAGAGCGCGGACAGACGGACAGACAAACCGAAGTCATAAACACTTTTCAACTTTGATGGAAAGTGTTAAAAATCATAAAAAAATCAAATTACCACATTTTGTATACACAGTATATATACAATCGTTAACTTTTTTTTCTGACGCAGTAATACCATTCGTCCTTTATGTACTGAATTATGAATTCATGAAATTTTTAAGTTCTAAAGCCTTTTTCGTGATTTGTTTAAACTACATTAGAAGATTTACATAATCATTTAATAAATTTTAGAAGGATTGAAGAAAAATTGAAAAATTTAGAGGAATTAATTAAATTTTAATTTAAAGGGATTTTGTGCAATATTTAAAACCTCACTCAAAACTTTTATTTTTAAATATTTTTTCTTAATATTTTGTAGATGTAGGAAATGTACAAATATAATGTTCTTATAACAGAAATTTAGAAATATTTCCGAATGAAAAAATTCCTCCCCCCCAACACCAATATAACTAAAAAGATTCAAATACAAAAGAAATCATCTTTTTAAAAGTATTTTTGTTTCTGTAACCAATAATGCTTTTGGAACAAGATAAAGTAATGTAGCTATAACTCCTTCTGAACTGTATTACAACTAATCGATGTATCAAATTAAGGTACTTGTAAGTACAGTCAGTAGATAAAAGGTATAATGAGCAGTTTTTTTTTATTTAACGCTATTAAATATTTGAAATACTAAATGCAAACATGTATTTTAACTCGTAATCTTAAGTTACAGGTTCAATGCTGGTTGTAAGTTTACTTTAGAGTTTTTGGTTGAGGACATTCTCTTTGATTTATATAGGACACATAAGAGGAGATGGAAATATAAAAACGATACTCCTTTATTTATCTCATTGTATTCGTTAATACAAAAAACAAACTAGAATTACTGTTCTTATAATTTAAGGGGTCTTGTACCTTTTAAACGCGTCGAAAATTAACGAAAAACTTCAAAGTTTGAATTAGTCTATCTCCATAAACCTTTTTATGTATAAACATGAAATTTTGGATAGTGATTAAATAGATTGTGCTTCGCAATATATTACCAACAGAAATTTATTAACCCTTTACAGAATTTGTGTATTGTTGAAAACAAAATAGCTCTTTTTTACCCCATAAGTCATTGCGCACATGATATCTTGAGAAAGTATGTATGGATTGTCATGAAATTTGGTAAATATACTAAACAAATATGTGTGTTTAAAATGATCTACTTTTAAGTATTTGCAATGGTAATATTTTTAGTTATGACTATTTTTCCTCATTCAAAATACAAAATTTTATTTTTTTTTTTTACGAAAATATATTTTTATATAGTTAATGAAATAATTTTAGCCTAAGAGTAGGTCATTTTAAACACACATATATGTTTAATATCTTTACCAAATTTCATGCCAATCCATACACACTTTCTCATGATATCATGCGCGCAATGACTTGTGGGGTAAAAAAAAGAGCTATTTTGATTTCAACAATACACAATTTCTCTAAAGGGTTAATAAATTTCTAATGGTAGCATATTACAAAGCACAAACTATTTAATCAATATCCAAAATTTCATGTTTATACATCAAAAGGCTTTGAAGATAGACTAATTCAAACTTTGAAGTTTTTTGTTAATTTTCGACGCGTTTAAAAGGTACAAGACAACCTTAATATGATTATAAAAAAAAGTGATGAACCAAATTGTTTTACCTATTATTTATATCTGTCTACGAATTATTTAACTATTTTGCGAGTTAATTTTATTTTATTAATGCTTTGCCAGTTTAAAAAAAAACAAACAAAAAAAAGAACGCAAATATTTAATCACATGGATACTTTTATTCAAGATATTACTAAAATATCTGATTACCGTTTATATGATAATCAAATTTGGTATAGTCTAAGAAATTTAAAATGTATATTGCGTGCTATTTAAATGTTCCATGTTTAATTACTTGTTTGAGTTGAATATATCAGCTGAATACTGTTCTGTAAAGCGTACAGCATTTATCTTATAACCATGTAATAAAGCATAAAAACATTTTTTAAAGAAAATAGTTAAGAGTCACACTGATATATGTTATTAATAAAGAACATTAATCTACATTCAAATTTTTCATTTCTTGTTTTCATTATTGCTTCAGAACTTTCATTTTTTACTTTACAAAGTCCAGTACTTACGAAAAAAACTTTTCGAATGATTGCATTAGAATAAGAATTGTTCTAAAACCTACAGGGTCTGTACATAAAGTAATTGACTGATTCCATAAAATTCGTTTATGTGAAGGTAATTTTACAGACTCGTAATATGCATCCAAAAAGCTTCCTCGTGCATTAATACACCATTGCCAATTACTCTGCCACCGATGTATACCTGCTTAGTAGTCTTCAACGGGAATGCTGTCCAGAACGCGCGCAACGTTTTTCTGCAAGTTCTCGACATTGTCAAAACGATGACCTTTTAAGCTGGATTGTAACTGAGGGAATAGAAACAAGTCCGGCAGTAATAGATCGGATTTGCAACGTGGTTGAGGAAGTGTTGCGACGCTGTGTTTTGCCAGGAACTGAGTCACTTTGAAAGATTTGTTGGAATCAGCTTCGTACAAATGTTCCGCATTTGAAGATCATCCGTGACGATTTGAAGCACGATGAATTTTGTAAGTCCCAAAATCACAGCAATCATTCGTACACTCATCCGACGATCAGAGTCCAAAAGCGCTTTAATTTTAGCCATATAATCTGAGGTTCTGGAACTTGAAGGACGACCAGCACGTTGCTCGTCATCTACGTCCTCATTTCAGTGTTTGAAGGCTATGGGCCACTTAAACATTCGGGTCTTTGGCAAGAATAATTTCCAAAGGCTTTTTATGACATAGTAAGCATCTCAGTAGCCAGTTTATTTAGTTTTACACAAACGTTTACTGCGTTTAACTGCTCGACACTACGCTGCATTATGAAAACCTAATGCCACATTCCAACGCATGTCTGCTTCACGAAATATCTGTGCGCTGCAAAGGCTTAAAGCCAACTAACTCCTGCTAGACTCTGTACCTGAAAACTCCCACTGCATGTACTGCCTGCATACTCCGTCCCTTTGGCCTTCTGCTTGGCGCGAAATATTCTGTCTCATTACTTATGGACAGACCCTGTATCGGACGATTCTGGAAAAAAAAAAAAAAAAAAAAAAAAAAAAAAAAAAAAAAAAAAACCTAGAAAAAGTTACTTTTGGCACTGATCATCTAATGTTCAAATAAATATTAACTACTAGCTATAAATAAAATTATGCAATTACACCTTAATAATTTTTAGAAATTTAACTTTGCGATAATAATTTATATTTTAACTTAATTAAAATATACTTTTCATTTTTAACTGGAGACATTACGTAAAAAAAGAATGGGATATAGTATATATTTCAAAATACACAATGTATAATATGAATTATAAGTTCTTTTACGCTTTAGAATTTTGTCCTTTGAAACATTTTAATTTGAACCTAATTTTTCAATAGTTTAATTTCATTGTAATCATTGTTAATGCAATTAAAATTAAAAATAAAATATTCGCTTCTTTTTTGCTACAATCGGTTTAATAGAAAAATGCATATTAAATGGGGTAGGCATTAAAAGCTATTTTAATATTTACGGCGTATTAAAAATCATGTATGTTCTCGTAAGAATAAATTAAACAGTTACCTGGTGTCCCAGAAATAACTGATGGATTTTAAAATTCAATAAATTGCAAAGGATGACAGATATTAAAAATTCTTGCAGGTAGGTTATGTATGATGTCAGGAGTTTTTTTGCTGTGATTCTTGATTTTAGTACGAATTTCAAACAATAGATAGCGCTGAGACAGTAAGGCTCAGTCCAGACCCGATTTTTGGTACTTTGGGATTCATTGAATACATTTTAATTTCCTTTTTTTTCGGATGGAAGAAGAGAGAGGCTCAAAAATGGAGCCTGGATTTAGTGGTTATTGCTTCCAGCGCCATCTATCAATGTTATTTGTAACTGAAACTGAAAATCGCCGCATAAAAACTACTGACATATTGCATAACACTCCTGCAAGAATTTAATATCTGTCACCGTTTGCAAGTTATTGAATTTTAAAATCCATCAGACATTTTTGGGACAGCCGGTATGTGGCCGGAATACTAATTTTACAAAATATTCCGTATGTTAAGTCCTTTCCATTTTATAACCTAGATATGAAACCTTTCTTTAAAAAAATTTAAATTCTTATCCAAAATGTTAACTTTAACTTTGTCAAAAGTTAAAAAGTTACAGTTTTAATCAAATGCATTTCTAAAAACATGAATTACTATTCATCTACTTCCAAACTTTTCATTGCTTACTTTTTTCTATGTGGTTTCTTGTTTTCTTGTACTTTCACTTTTTCTTTACAAAGCTCAGTATTTATGATAATTTTTCAAAACATTTACATTAAAATAGGTATTCTTCTAAAACACATTTGAGATTCAGATAACCTAAATATAGAAGTTTTCTCTGTATATACATTATCTTCTGTTTTATGCAAATATTTATTCACTGTAAATATACCAGTGCAATTATTTGTTAGTTCTTTTTAAACTAGTTAATCTTTTTTCCTCATCAATAATTATTTCATTTTTCACTTATTTGTAAGACACTTTGCATTTTTGTTGTGGGAAATTAAAAATAATTAAAATACTGAGATACGCAGTTAATACACAGCATAAAATTTAAATGTTTTAGAAAATATAAATTTCTTTCAAACTTTAAAATGTTGTCAGTTGTAACACTTTCTTCTTCAAAAAATGAATAGCTTAAATTCATCTTTTAGAGTATGTATTATGTAAATTTTGCGATTTAAAATAAATAATGCTCTTTTCTGAAATTACGTATCAAATTTTATAGTAAATATACATATTTAATCAAACTTGAGTGCAAAATAGTTAAGGTAGTTGTACCCAATATGGGCAGTGCTCTCAATATAGATACCCCTAATACCTTTAAAATTAACAATTTTGTTCGAGAGATGGCGCTACATGTCCGTGAAAAAAGAGGTTTAAAAAATAATTAAGTCTGGAAAGTGCAAAAAAGTGCGCAGTTCGCCATTTGGAAGGAAACTTTTTGTTTCGTGGTGTGCTGATCGTAATTACAGGTATGTTTAAATTCTTATTAGACATGGTAAAATTACTTTAAATATTGAAAAGTGGGGTGTTTTAGTAAGCTGATAAAACATATTTTCGATTGCTATTGTATATATTGCTTAAAAACAGTGTATTTATTTATTTATTACAAGATTTAGTAAAACTCTGTCCGATTTCCAATATGGACACCTTATGTCCACATTGGAAATACAGCAAGTGGATCTTCAGATTCACAAATTTGTAAAATATCTGTTTAATGTCATCTGAACAATTCTCCAAAAAACCTCCTCCAAGAAAAAAATCCTCCAAAAAGCTCTTGCAGGAAAATCAAAAGAAGCCTCCCCTCAGTAGGGTATCTGTTTGCGAAATCGCACTTAGCAGTGGTATGACTTCCTCAACAAAGGAGAGCTGGTACTGCTTCTTATGCAGTATTGACGCTGTTGCAGACATGCGGTTATGCATCACATGCGGCTATGCATCACATGCGGCAGATATGTCCATGAGAAATGTGTGGAACTTACCGCCCATGATGAAGAAGTTTTTATTAGTCCATCCTGTGAGGACTGAGTAATAACAGATGTAAATTCTGCAGACAGATGCAATAAAGCTAAGCAAAACCAACTATATTATTTCATAACATTTTGTAGTAACTGAGGTGCTTTGCATGGGTCTTCGGAGAGCCACAAACGAAAATGACACCCCCCCTTTCTAAAATGCATGTTCTGAAGATATTTACTGTGCCCCCCCCCTCCCCCGCAATACTTTAGTTTATATTTCTTTTATCCCCTCTCCTCTAGAATCCCTTGGAAGAGTGTCTCTTCCATACACCCTGTGTAGTAGGTCAATAAGGGGCCGCCTGTCCCTAATATGGAATGTGGTTCCTTATATGGACACTTGTAAACATTTTTTTGTTTTTATCATTAAAATTAAACCAGAATAATTACAAGGTCACTAATTTTAATAATGATAGTCAACAGTCCTGAGACAGTTGTCATATATTTTTGGAGTCCTATGACGTTTGCACGGGGGTGAAAAAAATCAATTTTCCTGAGGGTGTCCATATTGGGTAGAGGTACATTATTATAATTATATTAAATATTTTTGTGTATTAAGAAGTTACTGTGTGCTCCTGTAACAATCGCATAATAATATATTTATCTACACTGAATTTTCTCTCTAAATAATGGTCTGCATTAGCAATGCACTTAAATTTTTTAATATAGATAGTAAACAAAAGAAAAGTTTTAACTGAAAAATTCTAAACGATGTACTGTGTTATACACCGGAACAATCAAAGGCGGACCCATGTGAAAAAATTCGCAAAAAATAAAAATTCAACAATTTGAAAAGAAGAGACAGTAGCACGATGTCGGAGTAGTTATAAGGATATCCCCACTACTATCTCTGCCACAAATAATTATATTGGTGTATTTGTAAATGTAAATGCTAGATTTGTTAAAGTTCTATTTAAAATCGTTTTTCGTTTACATTTGGAAATTGAAACAAAGTTTGAAAATTCCAATAGTAACACCTAACATTAACATATACAATTTTTAAACGACAGAGTTACCTATATCTTCAAATTGCTGAAATAAAAGTCTTATATGATAAAAATACCCTTATCATAAAAAATAAAAACTCATTGTATTTTGTAAATTTGTATTGGAGTTATATTTCTGTATGTTAAAATAAAGTTTAAACGCTGCAAGCATTTGTTTGTCTTTAAATAGAAATTCTTAAGTTTTAGATTAATCCATAGCATGGAAGATTACCCATACCACAATAAGTGTCCGAAAATTGTGATCATGGTTCTCTAGATCCTTTAAAATGCGTTGGTATAAAACCTTTTGAGATATTCTGTTAGAGAAATTGTAACTTACCCGTTATTGATTAAGATCAACGATCTACCTTACTATTATCTGACAGAAAGAAGGAATATTCACAGACAATAAAAAAACTGCTTATCACTTTTAACTAATAAAGAATTTAATATTCGCGACCAAGGGAACCAACCTTGAAGCAGAAACGGCGGATATGCTCTACTTCTCTAAACAGGGACGTAAACCTTTGTAATATAACCTTTGTAAATTTTTGAGAGAGAAAAATTTACTTTAGTATCAGTTACTCTGACATGATCTTTAGTGGAGCTTATTCTAAACTCAGCCATGCTCATAATAAGACAAATCGACTCTATATGAGAGACTGGGGAGGGCACAAATAAAAATGTCGTTTTATAAAAAATGCATTTGAATTTGTTTTTACCGGCAATTAGTTATATCGGAATATTTGTCACTGTTTCTTTTACTTTATAGTTCAAATTTCATACAATAGTTTTCCATCTATATTCTAGACACTATAAGCAATCAGAAATTGCCAAAAAATTAGATTTTAAGTATCCCTCATAACTAAATTAAACCTTTTGTGTTGTAAAGTGTTAATGAATCCAATTAAGAACCAAACTAAAGCCTGTCTCTTCATAGAATGTAATCTCAATATTCACAAGACTTTAAAATTAAAAAGTCAATCAGCACAGGTTTTGGGTTTTTTCTTTATTATTAAGGAATAGTTGCCATCTCCAAAAAGATACTTATAACTGATGCAATTTATATACGCAACGCTTTGTGTACATAAATTTTATCATTTAAGGGCGTTCTATTTTACACTTTCGAACAACAACAAAAAAACCGCGAATTGAATGATTTCATTGATTATATTTCGTAAGAACGATTATATTGGACTTTCAAAAAGTCATTTCCATTTGAGAAAATCAATTCCTACCGGAAAATTCTGCCTGTTAATTGTTGTACATTACATATCGAAACTAATGTATAATAATTTTAGGATGGAATTTTACGCTGCGAATTAATTTTCCCAAACTGAAACAACTTTCCGAACGACCCAGTGTTTTGTTATAACACGGGAATTTCAGCTTTGATATTCCGATCGTCCCCAGAAATACAAAAAATAGCCAATTTAACGTAAAAATTATCTGGAATCTTCCTATTTAAAGCTGTATATTTCTAGAAATTATAAGTATGCTCCAGTAACTATGCTGCAAAGTACTTTTTCGTATTAGAAAATGATTTTTTACGTATATCATTTTCCCTTCAAAATATCTAAATTTCTGAACTAAAAAATGTCCTACATTCTCCAGTGAAGAGATAACACATTCTTCAAATAACACAATTAACACTTCGAATTACAAGGGCATTACTTTAATTTCCGACGAATATTTTTAACGATTTTTGACGATTTTATTTAGACTATAGTTCTTAATCTCGATTACTTATTTTTGTATCTATATGATTCAGTGACTTTTTTTCTGACACCAAACGCGTATTTAGAGACGCCAGATATGTGCAATTTTGTTGCTAAAGGCTAAATAACATACATTTGATATCCCCAAAACATCGCTGTGTATAGTGTATAAATATGGAAAATTTACTTCATGTGATCTCGACAGCTACAACATTATTTTTTTTTTCATAGTCGTTTGTTAAATCTAAATGAAAACATGTTTTAATGTGTGAATACGCTTACGCAAACCCAATATCATGATGTGACTAATGTTATGAACGGACACCGTTTTAAAATCCGTCACCGAGAAAACCATGCTAATGAAGCAAAAACGTTTACGATATTCTAAGGTAATCTAGCCGTAACATGGTATTTAGCAAACCATTCCGTTATTTTTAGCCTCTGGTACGGTGTCCAAAAATTAACGTTACCTTACAGACGCTAGCCATAAAAGAAAGCATTACGATTAAATACTCTTTAGCAATTTTTTAAACTTCTAAGCATCGCATATTTTCAATTTTTATACCGTCGTATTGCAAAAAAAAAGTTCTTTTAAATGCATTTTGTTTGAAAACTGTATCTCCATTTACTTTTGAAATATTAATTTTTTTTGTAGTTTTTGGAGCCATTTGTTTAATATTGGCAACGGAAGTACTTCATTTCTGTAGAAAGAAAAGGAAAAATAGTTTTAAAATAGTAATTATATAATTTTGTTGCCATTTTCTCGTAAGAACCGAAAGAAAATGTAATTAAAATACGTGCTATTTAAAAAAAAATATATATAAACGAATGATTTCTGTTAAAACAGTGGAGCTATTATATACTATATTTAATTGTAAGTATCTATGAATCACTAAGATAGCAGGGTTTTTTTTCGATTTTCTTGAATGACGGAATCTTTTTGCTGCACTTGTGTATTATTTCGCGATAGTGATGTGCTATGCATGCTTTGCTGTAGAGTGTTTAAGAGTAGATCGTAAATGTGGAATTCCTAAGCGGATGCGAATGACGTCATTTTACATAAAATAAAACGTGTGCTTTAAGTCTTAAAATTGAAATATGTTTTGTACTGCAGTAGAGCCCCGCTTAACCGAGTTATTTTCTTCTGATGGATGAGTGGCTTCTATTAGTATGAAACAGCCATTATAAATGAAGTGGTAGGTGAAGATGAAAGAGCAGCGCCGTAAAAACAAAATGATGGCCATCCCCACCCCCACCCCCACCCTCATTCTGACCAGAAAATCAGAGTTCTAACTTTTTACGGCTGCTCTTTCATCTTAATCTAACACTTCATTTATAATGGCTGTTTCATAATATTAGAAGCCATCAGTCCATAAGAAGAAAATGAAGAAATGGAAATGCCGGGGGGGGGGGCTTGGGGCACTAAATTCTGAAAACGCAGAATTCCTGTACTCTAGTCTTAAATTATTCTCAGAGTGCTTAGTCAAATGTCTAAACCTTGGAAATATCAGGATACCGAGGATTAAAATATACATACAATACAAAAATATATAATAAATTATATGGTGTACATTTATAACAATTGTAATATGATAAGTTTATGGAAAAAACTGTAAGACAGAAAAAATAATAAAGAACAGCTTGCATATCTAAAAAAGGTACAACTGTTATTGTTTTCCAAAACTTTTAGCATAAGATAATTAAATTTCTCTTTCATTAGCAAAAGACTTTTTTAAATCGTTTAAAAACAATTTCCTTAATTAAATGTATGGTATCTAAAAAAACATGCTTGCGATTTTTATACATGTATACAAAACAAGATTTAATTTAATTAAACGTATTGTAATTTGTTTTTTAAACCTCCATTTTTTGCAATAGATTTGTAAAGCAAAAAAGCTAGTTTAAAGAAAGGGGAAAAAAGAAAATATAAAACTTATTTAATTCGTTCTTAGTATTTTCATAACATATTCACAAGAAAAGATTTTCGGTATCCATTTATATTATATTGAATTCACTATAAAGGAATAAACAATTCCATTTTAAAAGTCATATTTGTGTAAGCTACATTTATTTGCAAAAATAAAAAATGTTTGAAAAGTTGCACAAATGGTATCAGAGATATCACATTTTAAAGAATGTTGTAATTAAAAAGACTACATACAGAAGACGCTAATATGCATACTATGAAGCAGATTAATGCAAATCAGATAGTCAATAACACCCCTGTAGTTACGTGAATTCTCCATTCTTCACCGACAACACAGTACGAGGGCTGTTTTTTTTTCAACCTCCAATGGGCCGTAAAATAAATACTAGTGTAAATTATAAAATTCTTTTATAATCTGTAGTCAAGTACAATCAAAGCTACTTTTCGACATAATCGCAATGAAGATTCATTCATTTGTCATACTGGTGGGCGAGGAGGAAGATACATTCTTCACAGACTGTTGCCGCCAACGTATTGAGATAGGTCTCCAAGGCATCTTGAAGATTTTTCTTGGAATGGAAGTGGAATGGAGTGCTGTCATCCCAGACATGTCTTTAGATCTCGAAAAAGAAGACAATTACTCAATGCGAGCCGAACTGATAGCCCAAGAGCTTCTTTCACAAATTCGATGGGATGTGTTCGATTTGTGAAAGAAGTTGTTGGGCTATGTGTTATGCTGACACCGAGTGATTGTCACCTTTTTTGAGATATGAAGACAGGTCTGGGACGACAGCACTCCATTCCACTTCCATTCCAAAAAAAATCTTCAAAATGCCTTGGAGACCTATCTCAATACTTTGGCGACAACAGTCTGTGAAGAATGTATCTTCCTCCTCGCCATTCAGTATGACAAATGAATCAATCTTCATTGCGACTATGTCGAAAAGTAGTTTGATTGCACTTGACTCCAGATTATAAAAGAATTTTAATATTCACACTAGTCTTTACTTTACGGGCATTGGAGGTTGAATAAAAAGCAGCCCTCATATATACATATTTTGTACATAAACGAGGAATAAACAACCAATATATTTCGAAAATTTGGCTCGGCGATACAATTAAAGTAAAAAAAAAAAAATAGCTCATTACATCGCAGAAGATACTAAATTTATCAGACACATTTACATTACATATTCAAGTGCGCTACATTTTGTTAGAAATTTTATTTGCATATATCGGCTTCATATTTAAGGTAAGCGTTCTATAACTACAGTTATTCTTCTTGTTATAAAATTGCCATATCCGTTTGATCATATCTGTGCAACTGCAATTTTCTTTGTCATCCATTGTTACTTTTTTAAATAATTTTAAAAAATGGCCACGGGAGCTATTTTGAAATTTTTTTCTAACTTTCCATATTTAAAAATTAAATCATAATACGAATAGAGATATCCTACAAAAGTTTATATTGTATAATTTCCATATTTACTTTCGATCTGTTTACTCTAGCACCAAATACAAATATTGTAATTTGTGTTTTTATTTCGTTTATCTATTTATGGGTATTAAATATAGTTTCGTCATGTCTAATGTTTCAACTGTATTATTCAATCGTTTTTATCTTTCATTGTGCATGACTTTTGCAGCATATTTAATGTACTCAAGAGAATAAAAATGAAACCCACTATAATAAACTTACTCTCTCATACATTAAAATCAGCTTACAAATTTAACTAATAAATTAATCTGAAAAATTTAAGCTATAGTTTTATGAATTTTTGGAATTAACTTGGTATTTGTAAATGAAAAAAATAATAATGTTGTTTAAAATCTTGACAGATTAAGTTTATTTATTGTTCATTAACAATTACACTGTACAACAGTGGATTTGTCCTAGAACTAAAATTAGTTGATTCTAGATCAGTTTTTGGTGCTGATTCCGAATATACCGTTTATCTCTAGGTGGTCCAGGTTTTCAGAAATTTGCATATTTAAATTTATGAAAATTTAAGTTTTTTTGTGCTATTTTATGCAAATTTTAGATACAATATATGTCACATCTAATTACGTTTTCTAGATATGGCTACTTGACTATTTGCTTCAGATAAATCTCACGATTTGCATATTCTTAACATTTATTTATCAGTTATTAAGCCTAATTTGCATACTTTTCAATGGTGTAATGTTTACATCTCTATCAACTTTAAAATAGTTGCCACAGAATTGACGTAATGCTTTTCTTGACTAGATTTTTATATTGATTTCAAATCTGCAGTCTGTTTTCTTATGTCATGTCCACTTCGAGTAAGATGAATTTCTACTTTTGCACGGCATTAACATAGGTTTGATATACGATGCTTTTTAGAGGTGTGTAATTCATTGACAAGTAGGTGAACAGGGGAGAGTCATATCAGAGACATAAACAAAAATTTATATAATCGAAAAAAAAAATAAGTAGTAGAATCTATCCTAACTAGTTGACGTTTATCATACAAAGTATCAGAAAAAGCGATTTCAGGCATTTTTGATCAAAAGCTAAAACTTCACCTTTTTCAAAAACTAGACGTGATAGAAGAAAACAGATACAAGATTTGAAATCAGCTCAAAAAACTGGTTTAGAAACATATTAGCATACTCGTGCGGCAGAAATATTTGAACGTCAAGAAACATTATTAGAAACACATGAAAAATATGCAAATTAGATACAATATTTCACAGTCACATGTCAGTATAATCTCAGAAACAACGTTTTTGTGAAGTAAATTAGGTAGTAATAAAAAAATAAAACAAAAAAACCTGTCTCATATTGCTTTATACCTTAAATTTGCAAATAATTGCATAAACTTTACTAAATTTGCATAAATTGAAATATGCAAATATCTCTTAAACTTGACGAGCTGGAGTAATTCTAAAACTAGATTTGGAATCAGCACAAAAAACCGCATAAAAAACAACTAATTTCTGTTTTAGGAAAGAGCAAACGTTCAAATTTGTTGATCAGTGTTATTCACTCTCTAAAATCGAGAGGAGTGAAAAGTTCATTCTTTGAAAGAGTAACAGGCCTTTTCACTCTTTTTGGAGTGAATTTTATAAGAATACACACCTTAAAGAGTGGAATTTGCCACTCTCTAGAAAGGAGTAAAATGCCTCACTCCTGAAAGAGTGACTTACGTATGCATTGCTTATTAACCAATCAGAACAGCAAGGCGACGACACCCTTCAAAGATAAGAAAAATGATCACTTTGCCGTCCGCCGTCTTAGAATTAACAGATTAGGATATCATTAAAATTATTCTTTATGGCATACATAAAATAAGGTAAGTATTATTTAATTTTAAGCATTTATCCGTGTAGGTATGCGGAATGTTAAGATTATCAGCTAAATAGTTTAAATTGTATAGAAAAAGATTGATCGATAGAGTGTTCAAAAGTGATTCCCTCTTATATTTCTTCATGTAGCGGTTTGGAATATAATTCTTTTTACAATTGAATACGCACAATGCTTTTCAAAAAAATAATCAAAAATTCATTAGTTCGGGCAATGTGAATATAAAATAAAATCCCTGCCGGCCCGGCCTACAGGCGGATGTAGATTTTGAAGTTAAGTATACTAATTTCACCAACAAAAACTAAATCATGATTAGAGATAAACCAACTTAAACAATTTCATCTGGCCTCTTTTGACGAGTTTTTATTTCATTTTTATATAATAGCTGGTTTTATCAAAATCATGTTAAGGCGGTATTAAAAAAAAATACTTTTCCATACTGAACAACTCGAAATTTTCAAACACATTTTCAGATTAATTTTTAATAGAAAAAATATGAAACTTGGTGACGGGATTTTTAAAGAGATTTATAAGCGACCTGTGTTTTTATTTTTCATTCAATTAATTAAAACTTGATTTATAAACAATTATTTTCTCAGTAGGACAATATTTTTCGTTTCTAACACAATCGCTTCTGGAAATTCTTTTCAAAATGCCCACTTTGACATCATTTTTTTAAATATATTCTGCCTCTATAAAAAAAAAAATCGATCATTACGGTACATTATATAGTTACTGAATAAGATAATCTACCAATTGGATGTGTTTGAAAGTATAAAGGGATTTTAAAATGAGTCAGAAAGTATGCAGTTTGGAATTGAATACACCCTTAATAAGATGCTTTTTTTCTTCAACTTTCCGCTATGTATTTTTATTAATTTGTTTTTGCTAAAAGAATTGGTCCTATCAAAAAATTGTCTGTATAAATGTTGTAGACAATATTAAGAATACATATGATAAATTCATGGGGATTTTATATCTTGGGAATTGACGGAGTTATGGATTTTTTTCCTCTTCAACCACCCTTTTTTGTTTTCGTTTTTAATTTTTATTGCGGTACAAATTGGTCTTATGAAAAACTTGTGACTATAAAAGTTGTATATAATATTAAGGAGATTTATAATAAAATTAATTGGATTTGATACCTTGAGATTTGACGAAGTTATGAATTTTTTTCTCTAAAAAACACTACTTTTTACGCCCCTTGAGCACATTTTTTTTTTTTAATCAGAAATCTTTTTATTCATAAATTTTTGTCCCTATTTTTTGAAGTAATAAAAACTTTAAACTGATTTGATATGTAAAAATAGCAAATAAAGCCTTTGTGCAACAATATTAAAAAGCAGAAAAACCAACGTTTAAAATGCACAAATAACATATGAAAAGCAGCAGACAGCTGTTTCGAATCTACTAGCGAGATTCTTCTTCAGTGCAAAAGGAACAGCGTGCTAGAAAAAGCAAGGCTGAGCAAAATCATAGACAGAGACGCGCTGGCTTTTATACCCTATGCGGGTGGCGAAGGCGCCGAAACAACCAATGAGAGAGAAGCAGTGGAAACGACTGGGTGGACAAGTAGCGACATCTACCGGAGAAGTAGAGAAAAGAAACCAAAAAAGGGGGAATTAAATTAACGCTTTCCAAATACTTGGAAAATCTGGAGTACTAGATAAGTCGTTGACTAAAGAGTGAGAATTTTTAATGATATGGTAAGCTTCCCAAAAATCAAGATCAAGGTTAGAAGAACATTTTTGGATAATGATGGCTGAGGAAAAATCGAACCTATGTTGAGAAGACCAAGAATGTTGAGCAATAGAAGAACGTTTGAGCTCCTGATTTTTAACATAACCTTCATGCTCTTTTAAACGAAATCTAAGAGCACGTTTAGTCTGACCAATATAAGAAAGACCACACTGACAAGAGATCTGGTAAATGCCCCAATTATCTAGGCGATCAACGGGGTGTTTGAGATTTGAAAAAGGGATTTTATTAACAGGAGAAAAAATAACTTTAAAATCAAACCTTTTTAGGATTTTAGCAACTTGCTGACTGATTTTAGGAAAATATGGTAATACAACTGAAGTATTAGAGTTGGAATTAGAATGCTTTGCAGAATGGTCGGAATTCGTCAATTTCTTATAAATAGAATCGATAATATTAGAGGAATAACCACGATCGACAGCAATAGCTTTGAGGTAATTAAGTTCAGCACTAAGTAACTGAGGAGTGGAACAAATATTAGTAGCCCGAAAAACAAAAGTGTTGAAAGCAGCGAATTTCTGGTTAGGGGGATGAGAAGAATACCTGTGAGGTGGGAGACTGACAGCAAAAGGTTTACGAAAGACGGTAGTCTGAAAGCCATTTTCACAACGAATAACAAGGACATCCAGGAAAGAAAGACAGTTATTGGTCTGAATTTCAGAGGTAAATTGAATGCAGGGATCAATTGATTTGATATGTACAAAAATTAAGAAGTTATGGAGTTTTTTCGGTTTTTATAAAACCCCTCCCTACTTCCATCCCCTTCGTCCAATTTTGCTCATTAACGAACTTGATCGAGATTTTATGTCCTTGATTTTATGTATCAGTTTGGAAGAGATTTGTACAGAATTATGGAAGTTATCGTGTCCAGAAGAAAGTGATATATATGTCGTAGGCTAATTGAGAAAATTGCAAACAGCCTAGGCTCTTTGCAAAGAGTCGGGATAATTGGAGAATCCATCTCCCTTTTTCCAATTAGCCTGATATTTTTCAGGCCTTTTGCAAATAGCCTAGAAAGCGTAAGGCTAATTGAAAAATGACCCCTTATTATCCGATCAGGGTGATATTTTTAGCCCACAGGCTATCAAAGCCTGAAAGCTTATGTGCTCGCCGATTCTGTATGTACGTGTGTACGTACGTACGTACGTACGTAACGCAATAACTCTTGATAGAAAAATCCGAGTTGCTTCATTTTTTTTTCTAAGTTCATTCTGATAAGGTGCTTCCCTGATTAATTTTTGGGGTTCATTGGTTAAGGATAAAGTGGGAAAAGGGGGGTTAGTCCCCCCCCCCCCTTAAATTATATAAATGGGTTTTTCATGCAGAAATATTCGATTTGCTCCAAATTTGGTATAACGGTTTATTGTGTTAAGCAGCTTCCCTGATTATAGTCGTTGAGCCAGGGGCTCGTGTGGTTTCATGTCAGCGGACTTGGTAAACTATATATTTTTGGATTCACCACAACAACAGCACCTCATTTATCCATGATACTTTCAAAACCAGGGTAGCTTATGGACGCCATATGGAAAAATGGCTGCCGTTGTTGAGTCAGGGGTTCGAGTGGTTTCATGTCAGCGGATTTGGTAAACCATACATTTTTTAATTCACCACAACAACAACATATCATTTATCCATGATACATTCAAAACCAGGGTAGCTTATGGGCGCCATATTGGAAAATGGCTGCCGTCGTTGAGCCAGGGGCTTGTGTGGTCTCATGTCAGCGGACTTGGTAAACCACACATTTTTGAATTCACTACAACATCAGAATGACATTTATCCGTGATACATTCAAAAACAGAGTAGTTATGAACACCATATTGGAAAATGGCCGCCGATAAACAGGGTGATTGAAAGATTTTCTTTGTTTTACATGCTATTAAATTAATTGGGCGATTGAAGAGACAATAAGTAAAGAAATGCAGGGGTCAAAGATCTGCCACAGTCGAGAGATACGTTTGATATCAGGGCAGCATTTCTTCACATGATTCGTGAAAGAACCAAAATTAGTTCTACATCCAGATCTGTCTTTGAGCAGGATCCAGAAAGACGAACGTGATATCTCATATTTACAGAACATGATTACCAATGAATAGATAAATGTAGACACGGTAATAGAATCAACTGGAGCAATGACAAATCTAGAAATTGTTGAAGACCTGGTCAAAGCTCATGAGATGGGTGAAGAAGCTTACCAAACTTTCAAAAGAGAATATCTGTCTGAAGACTCAAAGCCAGACGGGTTTTCCAAACCTCTAAAAATAAAAAAGCTAAAGACAGTTTCCGACTTTAAGAAGAAACAGAGTGTAAAATTTAATAAATCAGAGTTTGTTGCCTAGGCAGAAAGAAATATGTTTGCTCAGATGACAATCATTGCAGAGCGAAGAAATTTCGATATGAGAACTGTCTTTTCCTACCACATAAGGCCTCTTCCATAGTCTTTAGCAACACTTGATGGTTTAATGAGAAAAACTGAAAAATCAAACGGATGGATGTTATAACAAAATTGTGACTGCTGAAAGAATGCAAATGATAGTAATGTTAATATCATTGATGGAATGTGTTTTGTTCAAACCTACCGCAGGAGCTACAATCATTTGGACAACTAGCAAAGAATCTGTTTTCTAAAATAATAAAAGATTCTAATCCTCTCAAAGAATAGAGGTTGTATTTGATGCATACAGTCAGGTGCCAATAAAACGAAAAAAACAAAAAATATGAACTGTTGGTAATGCAATAAAAGTTATATACTCCTGGACACCCAGTATGAAAATGGAAGCAGTTTCTATCTGAAGAGGAGAACAAGAAAGAACTTATACATTTCATTTCTCAAGAATGGGAAAGTGAACATTATCTGAAATAGTTGAATATACGAATGATGTATGTTATCTATGGAGACAAATGCTATAAATTCACGATATAACTAGTTGAAGAATACACTAAATTGACCTGCTTCTAAGAAGAGGTTATACGCGACTTTTATTTCGTTCACACCCTGCTTTAGCGTCTGGATTTAGAAATATTATTATTATATCTGTAGATACTAATGTAGCACTTATCACACTGTTTTTTTTTTTATTTTTTTTTTAGAAAATGATTTGAAAAACTAGAAAGGGTTAATATTTGTAAAATGTGGATCCAATGACAGGGTAAAGTAAAGTACTACAATTTGAGTGAGATGCATGGACTTCTAGGTAAAGCGGTTGCATTACCTAAAATGCATTCCCTGTCGGGTGCGATACAGTGCTTTTGCAAGGGAAAATGATGATTCAGAACACTGAATTTCGAAATGCACTTGATACTGACGCTGATATAGCAGACGAAACAAATAAACAGCTTGAGTCGTAAGTTTGCCATCTCTATTATGGAAAGCACAAATACTCAGACATCAATCAGCACTATATTCTATATATTTTTTCTGTAGGAATCTGTGCAGTCGCATCGCCTTCTGCCATGTATAATACACTCTATCTATAGGTAACGCGAGCTAATTACCACGGTCTTGTTTGGATGAAGTGCCTACAGGCTGATCCTGATCTTCCATCCCCAGATAAATATGGTTGAATTTTTGGAACAGATAGTGAAGGAAAAGGCTATCTAAAGGTCCAGTGGGATGGCAGTCCTCCTGCTCCTGAAGCTATTTTGAAACTGATGGCATGTTCCTGTTCAAGAACATGTTTATCACCATCATATGCGTGTCTTTTTAATAACCTCAGATATACAAGCATATGCAGAATGTAGAACTGTTCTATGACGATGGAAGTTATTTGGATGCAGTAATGTCAACCGATGATGATGCTTTTACATAAATTTTATTCAGTTGACACCACTTTTTGTCAAACAATTAAATTTAGTTAGCCATCAAGAAAATTCTTAATTAACTAAGGAAAATTTTACTTTTCTTTTTTAGTGGTATCAAAAGAAAGCGATGGAAACACGTTTCCGAAGGTGCATATATGCACCCATGGTCCCAAAGGGGTTAATTCTTAACAGACTAAGTACAATAGTTTCACCATTATTTTTTTCTTGAATTGCTGTGTATTACCACATGAAAAAAATATGCATTAAAATGCAAAACAAGATGTTTATTCCATAGAAAATGTTAATAAACATAAAGTTAAATGCAAAGATAAGCATCATATTAAAATAAAATCTTAATAAATATATAATTTTTATAACGTTTTATGCTTAACAATATTTGTTCTTTCCATTTTTTCATTGAAATCCATTTAATTATGTGATACTGGCAAAAAAATCATATGTATCTATGTGCGATAGATGGCGCTAATTTTTTCAATATGGCGTCTATAAGCTACCACAAATTTCATAGTATCATCATAAAATAAACTCCTTAGACCATTGTGAATCCAAAAAAGTATATATCATCAAGTCCTCAGAGATGAAACCAAAATCACTAATTTTGGCTTCTGGCTCAACGACTATTACATTTGGAAGATCATTATTATGTATAAAGGGGGAAAGGAGGGCAATTGCCTCTCCCCTTAATTTAGATAAATGCGTTTTTCATGTAGAATTATTCGATTAGCTCAAATTTGGTATACTGGTTTAATATGTTAAGGAGATGGCTTGATTAGATTTGGAAATTCATTAGTTTATAAAGGGAGGAAAGGGGGGGGGGGGCTACCCCCCTTAATTTAGATAAATGCGTTTTTAATGCAAAATTATTCGATTTGCTCCAAATTTGGTATACACGTTTATTGTGTTAAGGAGCTTCCCTGATTAGATTTGGAGGTTCATTAGTTAAGTATAAAGGGAGGAAAGTGGGGCTAGACCCACCCCCCTTAATTTAGATAAATGGTTTTTTCATGCAGAGTTATTCGATTTGCTCCAAATTTCGTATGCCGGTTTATTATGTTAAGGAGCTTCCCTGATTAGATTTGGAGGTTCATTAGTTAAGTATAAAGGGAGGAAAGGGGGGCTAGACCCCCCCCAACCATAATTTAGATAAATGGGTTTTTCATGCAGAGTTATTCGATCTGCTCCAAATTTCGTATACCGGTTTATTATGTTAAGGAGCTTCCCTGATTAGATTTGGAGGTTCATTAGTTAAGTATAAAGGGAGAAAAGGGGGGCTAGACCCCCCCCCCCCCCCTTAATTTAGTGAAATGGGTTTTTCATACAGAATTATTCGATTTGCTTCAAATTTGATATACCAGTTTATTACGATATGGCTTCCTTCATTTTATTCGGAGGTTCATTGGTTAAGTATAAAAGAGGGGAAAGGGGGACAGTTGCACCTCCCCTTAATTTAGATAAATGGGTTTTCATGCAGAATTATCTAATTTAGTTTAATTTTTTTTCTAGGTTCATTCTAATAAGGAGCTTTTCTGATTAGATTTGAAAGTTCATTGGTTCAGCATAAAGTGAGAAATGGGGGAGCTAATACTCCCCTAATTTAGTGAAATGGTTTTTTCATGCAGAATTATCTGATTTGCTTCAAATTTGGTATACCAGTTTATTATATTAAGTATCTTCCCTGATTAGATTTGGAGGTTCTTTGGTTAAGTAGAAAGGGGGGCAAAGGGTACTAATCCCTTCATTTATTTTTCGAGGGGCATTATTCTTTGAAATAAGAGTATAATATACAATTAGTGTGAATAGCCTGTTAGCTCTATGCCATCAGTTTAACAGGGCAATTTTCTTTTTATTAGGTTTATTAACGCATAACCCTACCCAAACTCGAAAAATAAATTACAACAGACCATACCCCGATCCGAGCAAGACAAAATAATTTCAGTCTACATGCAACCCGACCCGAACCTGAGAGTTCCATTTGAAAAAACCCGAAATCCCGAACCAAATCTGATAACCAACAAAAATATTCCAAAGATCCATAACCGAATCCGAACAAGACAAATTAGTTTACGTGGACACGCAACGCTACCAGAACCTAAAAATTCCATTCGAAGCCAACCTGAAACCCGTCCCGAACTAAATCTTAACCGACAAAAATATTCCAAAGAACTATAACCCGATGCAAGCCAGACAAAATAATCTCCGTCCACCAGCAACTCTAACCGAACCTGAAAGTTCTAATTGAACTCAATCCGAAACCTGGTTGTGGTTGGTTTTCGGGTTGACTTCAATGGAACATTCAAGTTCGGATCCGGTTGAAAAAAAATTTAACTAAATTAGATAACTCTGCATGAAAATCCATTTATCTAAATTAAGGGAAGGGGCAATTGCCCCCCTTTCCCCCTTTTATACTTAACCAATGAACCTCTAAATCAAATGAAGGAAGCCAAATCGTAATAAACTGGTATATCAAATTTCAAGCAAATCGAATAATTCTGTATGAAAAACTCATTTATCTAAATTAATGAGACACTAGCTCATGTCCCTCCTTTATACTTAACCAATAAATCTCCAAATCTAATCAAGGCAGCACCTTAACATAATAAACCGGTATACAAAATTTGTAGCAAATCGAATAACTCTGCAAGAAAAACCCATTTATCTAAATTAAGGGGTGGTCTAGTCCCCCCCTTTCCTCCCTTTATACTTAACTAATGAACCTCTAAATCTAATCAGAGAAGCTCCTTAACATAATAAACCGGCATACGAAATTTGGAGCAAATCGAATAACTCTGCATGAAAAACCCATTTATCTAAATTAAGGGGGGTTTTGCCCCCCCCCCCTTTTTCCTCCCTTTATACTTAACTAATGAACCTCCAAATCTAATCAGGGAAGCTACTTAACATAATAAACCTGTATACGAAATTTGGAGCAAATCGGATAACTCTGCATGAAAAACCCATTTATCTAAATTAAGGGGGGTCTAACCCCCTTTCCTCCCTTTATACTTAAATAATGAGCTTCCATATCTAATCAGGGAAGCTCCTTAGCACAATAAGCCGGTATACCAAATTTGGAGCAAATCGAATATTTCTGCATGAAAAACCCATTTATATAAATTAAGGGGGGAGGGGGACTAGCCCCATTTTTCCCCTTTATCCGTAACCAATGAACTCCAAAAACTAATGAGGGAAGCACCTCATCAGAATGAACCTAGAAAAAAAAATTGAAGCAAATCGGGTATTTCTATCAAGAGTTATCGCGTTACTTACATGCGTACGTACGTACGTACACACTGAATCGGCGGGAACATAAGCTTTGATAGCCTGTGAGCTAAAAATATCACCCTGATCGGATAATAAGTGGTCATTTTTCAATTAGCCTAACGCTTTTTAGGCTCTTTGCAACAAGCCTGAACAATATCAGGGTAATTGGAAAAAGGGAGATGGATTCTCCAACTATCCCGGCTCTTTGCAAACAGCCTAGGCTGTTTTCAAAGAGCCGCGTTTCTCAATTAGCCTACGACATATATATATATATATATATATATATATATATATATAGTATATATATAGATAGATAGATAGATAGATATATAAAATTTTTTACTGAGGGTAGTTTTGGGTTCTAGGGGTCATGATCGGTGTAGATCTGCAAATATTTTTCAGAAATTCCAACATAGGGGTGAATGTAATAGGTAGTATTTCATACGGAATCTACCTAAAAATGAGGGTAAATATTTTATTCTTCCCTTTCAATGCTATGTAGAAATATACTTTTGCCAACGATCAAAACAAAAAAAGTTTTATCTCTTTTGTTTGAAAGGATGGCTGACTCAGAAGAGAAGATATCTGGATTTTTTTTCAAATCGTCGCAGACACATTCGAAAACATTTGCTGTTATATGAGATTTTTTTTTTTTCGTTTATTACTGATTTCGTATCATATACAGTTAAGAGTATTTATCATCATTATTATTGTTTCGGAGTTAAATAAGATATTTGATGTTTATGATATTACGAAAAGGTTGGTACAGTGAAACCTCCCGGTGAGACCGACTCCATTAGGCGACCACCTCCCTAAACGACCATTTTTACATGGAACGAAATTTCTTCCCATAGGCTAAATACTAATTTTACATCGATTTAGAGACCATCACAGTTGAACTCCCTCCATGAGAGACCAATTTCTTTGAAGAAAATGAAACAATTTCCGTTAGTTCCTGGTCGCTTGAAGAAGGTTTTATTAAAAAAATAATTCCGGACAATGCATTATTTATCAAACTTCTAAACTAATGGTATACTGGAGTTGCCGTTTTAAAGTAGTTTCATCATGTAAATGCTATAGTTATAGCTCGGATGAATGAAACTAGCGCTGCAGTTCGCAGCCAAGTCCAACTAATAAGAGTGAATTATGTCAGCCAGGTATCGGTTCGGATAGCCTAACAGGTAAGGCATCGGCACGGCACGCCAAGTATCCAGGTTTGATCCCTGGTCTGGATGTTTTTCGCTCTGTTGGAATAAACTTCAACTGTGCTACTCCAGCCTTGAATATGATTTAATCCAGTTGGAAAAAATATTCGTTCCCTTCTAAGTTTAGATTTTTTTTATCCTGGTAACTTTTAAGTGTTTAAATCCCTTTGTGCCTTTTTAGACAATGAATTTAACTCTGATTACAATTAAGAATGACAATCAATAAACTCCTCTGCCCTATTCTGTCGGGAAACTGTCAAAGAAATAGATAAAGTAATGAAATCATCATTATTTGTTCCCGTTCAGAAAAAATTGCATTTACAGTACAGCGCCGATTATCGGAACTTCAATTAACAGAACTTCCATTTATCCGAACAGCCTATTTCTCTCATTTTTTTTAACCGAACTTCCATTTATCCGAACAGCCTATTTCTCTCAAAAATGTTTTGTAGTGATGATGAGATTGTGGAAGAGATTTAAGATGAGAAAGAAATTGAAGAAATGAGAACAAGTTCTCAGAAAATGATTCAAGTCCATCTCATAACGAAGCTTTTGAATGCTTGGAAACAGCTATGAAATGGCTCAAACGGCAGAAGAATTCTGATTCTATTCAACTAACGTATTTAAGAAGAATTCGAGATATGAGATATGGCAGCATTGGAAAGAACGCCTTCTTTAAAGCAAGCAACAATCGAAACCTTTTTTGCTTAAATTATAATCTTTGGAGTTCAGAAAATGATAAAAAGAGAAAAAGAAAATTTTAAATGATAGAAAAGTAAACAACAACAACAGAAAAAAACAGTTTTTAAACACGCTAGCACTAACTGGTGCTGCCAGTCCTAAACCTGGATAAAGTGTGAAGGTTTTAGTTTAGTCAGGAACATCCCTTAAATTGTCTGTCCATTTATCCGAACTTTTGCTTATCCGAACTAGGGTCGGTCCGGACTTGTTCAGATAATCGGCGCTCTAGTGTATTTACTGAACTTCGCAAGGATTTTAAATAAAAGTTATAAAAGATAAAACTGTAAAATTAAAGCAAAGCTCAATGTATTCGTTTTTTAAATTCTGTAGTAATTAACTTATGTAATTAACTTTTATTTTGATACTTAAATTTTTATATTTTTATCCAAATGTGAAAAATAAATTTTAGTACCATTGTTACCATTTTTCAACAATTAAAATCTAGAATGAAGTATGACCTCCATTAAGAGACCACCTCTCGGAGCGACCAATTTTTATTGGAACGGTACGTGATCGCTTTAGGGAAATTTTCCTGCATAATATATATATATTTTTTAATTGTATGTAAACATTTTTTTGCGGGTTATGATTTTAAAATTTCGTGACTGAGTAATATAAAAAAAATAATTATAGACATTCTGTATCGGTTATTAAATTTCCTTCTATTATAAAAACATTTTCTGCTTTTTTAATACACTTAAATTTTGGCGCTAAACAATAAAACATGACATTTAAGCATTGGAATAAAATGTTTTTATGCCTGTTTTGAAGTTTATGGATAAGACAGTTTTAGTATATTTTTTAAAAAGTTCATATTTACTTACATAATAAGGACTGAATATTTTTTAAAGGTATTAATAACTACTTTTTTACATTAAAATGTTGCTCAGACAATAAGAATATTTCTAATGCAGTCATTTACTTTATTTTTAAGTTTCATTTTTTACTATTTCCGAGGTCAATCTTTCCCTATAAAACATATGTGATCTATTTTGCTCATAGTCACAAAATACAATATCTACGCGAATAAAAAATTTAAATGAAATACGGCTTATCGTCTTGTTTCATTAATAAGTATTGTATTAATTCTATTTTTCAGCAATAACGGACGAAAATTAGAAATCATGATTAAGTTATGGAGTATGTTTAAAAGAAAAATACACACATATTCTAGAGAACTTAAAATTTAGTCTCCATGTTCCTATTAAATAAAACAAAAGAAAATCACAGCGGATAAAAAAAATACACATTCTTAATATTTAAATCATGCTTAGAACTTATTTAAAAATAAGTGAGTTTATAAGCATTGCTTTTAATTGGAAAAATTAAAAATATTTTAGAACAGTAGGACTTTGCAAAAATAGCAATAATTTAAGTAAAAAGTACGGTTTTATATTTAAAACAAAAATTAAAATCAAATCAAACATTGTTAAGCATATAACTTCCACCTATTAAAAAGTTATTAATAAAAATTTAAAAGTAATATCTTTACAGGGCATGCAATAAAAGCAAACACAAAGGATAAGATTGGAATAAAATATTTTAATTTATTTCTGTCAGAAATCTAATTTAAATTCGTATGTAACTTTAACTGAATTTTTCCTAAAAAATTCAAATAGTGTTACAAACTGTGAATTAAAAATATATTGCTAATAAAGATTTTTATTCCAATCTTTACCACGCTTGTATCTATTTTCATAGCATGCTGTATAAGATGTGATTCTTTTAAAATGACCATAAAAGCAAAATAAAAAAAGAATCGACTACATAAAAAATGAACATTCACTCTTATGAAAGAGTGACTATTCACTCCTATCAAAGGTGAAAAAACGCACTCCTTTAGCAAGAGTGAATAATCACTCCTCCGAAAGAGTGATTATCCACCCCTGTTTAGAGTGAATATTCACTTCCCAGAAGTGACTATTCACTCTTTCAGAGAGTCAAAAATTTCACTTTTACTCAGAGTGAATAGTCACTCTAAAGAGGTGGGGAATATTTTGACTCTGCGATAGAGTGACTATTCACTTTTCCAGAGTGAATAGTCACACTTTTTTTATTTAGAGTGCACGCATGAAACTTAGAAGTATTTTTCCTGATCTTTGATATGGATTCAGAAAGAAGCAAAACAGTACAATATCCCTGATGTCCATTCCAAATACATCGTCTTCTTTATGCATGCGATCAATCCTTAGTTAATCGATAGAACACCTCAAGCATTTGATTATCACTTCTTCATCTTCATGTACTTTGTTTAACAGAAAATGTATTTGTATTGATTATACTTTCTAATTGCACGTTAAACGTCACCTAAGAAAAAAGTTTGAATACTCCCTTGAACTTGATATATTAGTGCATCATAGGCAATTAGATAATCGTTTTCCCATGTGGCATTTGCAATGAAATCTGGAAATGACTCTTCGTCACTACCGAAAAAATTCGACTCTTAACTGTTTGCATTGTAGTCGTTGAGCAATTTATTGATCAATTATTTTTATATATTTTTTGTTATAGATTTTGTATTTGGATAAGTCCTTCATTTACATTTTATCTAGTGGTATCTCCCCTGTTATTTGGATAATGACTTCTGTGGTTAAGTGATGCTCTGCATCTGAAAATTATCCTCTATACGTTTCAAGACTTATGTCTCCCTTTCTTCTTACAGTATTAAATTTGTTCAGTTTTTTCCACTTTCGCCTTTTGATCCCTTGGATTTAAAAAGATTTCCTAAGATTGAATTATAATTAAGCAAGAACGAAAAATCATTAGTACGGTATAGTTTATGAAACGCTTTCCAACACATTAAGAATGATATAACAAAACTTCATAGTTTATTAAGGTGAAATATGACGTCTAAATGAACAATTTGGAAAATTCATACTGATTTGAAACCATGATTTCTGTTGTTATAGAGTTCTGGAGCTCATGAATTACCGTTAAAATATACGATTAATTTGGCAGTCCTGCATATGATCTACAGATATGTATCCATATGCATACTAAATAGTATGCTAAAGGTTAGTTCAGTTAAACGCATAGCACAGTTGACAATTTCCACTCAACTATTTCCGCCAATAAACGGATTTTGTTGAGAACTTTTGTGAGATCTTGTATATGATCTATAGAATTTATGTACACAAAGTAATATCTAAAAAAGAAATTAATTTAAAAAAGCATACCACAACTGAGAACGCACTTCCAGCAATCAGTGTTCGTACGCTTCAAAAGTTCAATTATTGCTCATCTTCTTCTATAGCCAAATATTTTTGTGTGTCCCTGTAAATAAACGATAAGTTCTATGCACGCCATATTCTATAGTAAGAACCTTGTATTACACCCCCAGAGATAAATATCAATTCCTATATGTTTAAAATACTCTAATATCATTAAAATACACGGCAAACGATTTTTCCCAATATACCATAATGAAATAGAATTCTTTTGAGTGGCCCTGTAAATAAACCATAAATGCTACACGTTTCATTTCCAATACAGAACATGCCACAGTAAAAACCCAATAACATATAATTATTTCAGGGCCATTGGACTATATTTGTGCGAATTAGATCACGAACAGACGAATAGACAAACCGAATTCATGAACACTATTCAACTATGTTGAAAAGTGTTAAAAAACAGTGGCGATCTCCTAGTAAATGGGTTTCCATTCAATTCTTTTTGATTGGGGAATTTTAAGGCGAAATCACGTGCTGTTAAGTGATACAATGGCAGTTTTCGTTTTCGATTACATAATATCAGTTAAACATTTGAAAATAAGCTAATATAAAATGAATTAAGTAGACATAGTCTTAGTTTCCCAGTATTTGGGTAACAACTTTATAAGAAAGTTCTTTTAAATGTATATTTTTCAATCTGACGTAATTTTCACCAAAATCTTCTTTCTCTTTTTAATATTCTACGTGAAAATACTTTTGTTATTAGAAAGGAAATATTATTTGCACTGTCTTAGAATTCACAACAATAGTTGAAAAGATCATATCAAAATATGAACTGTCTCGTGCAAATATATTGTTAAATTAAACTGCTTTGAAATATTATTATTTGGTCATTTTAAATATGACGTAATTTCTCTCTCATATTTACTGCTTTTAACGCATATTAAGGATTTTTTTTTAAGTTTTCTTTCTCTTTTTAATGTTCGCGTGAAAATACTTTTGTTGCCAGGAAGGAAATATTTTTATTTGCACCGCCTTAGAACTTTATCAATAATTTCAAAAATCATCTAGAAATGTGAAATGTCTCGTGTAAATATATTTTTAAATTTTAAATCTTTCGAAATAATAAGCTATTTGTAATTGTTAAAAATGTAAAAGATTAAAACTTTTAAAACAGCAAAATTGTTTTTATTTGACTGTTGAAATGTTTCGTGTCTACATTAAAAAAAAATAATAATAATATTCTGAAATTGCACGTTGTATGATGCAATGATCTGAAACGCCATCATTCAGTTTTTTATGTAATGCGCGTTATTTATTTATTTTTTATTTTACTTGGATGTTTATTTCTATTTTCGTAACTATTGAGTAACTCGAGCCACAGTTTTGGCAATTTAAATGATGCTCCATTGTTACATATGGAATCTTTACGTGTTAAAATCTCTATGGTTTCTCTTATAATGGAGAGATAATATAGATTGAAAATTTTTTGTATGATTTCTTCTTAATGTAAACTTGCCAGGTCTGTGGTTTTCGCATTATATTTAATATCAGCTACAAGCTCCTTTTTTCAGTACTTAAATTTCCTGCTAGTCATTCCAATATAGTAATTCTTTGATCCGTCTGCTCTAATAAATATTTCATATACTCCCGAAAAATTCTCAAGATTAATTGGATCAATTTTAAAGAAAATAATATTCTTCAATTTCAGAGGTGATTTGGATACTAAGCAGATATCAAACCGCTTAAAACTGTATTTTAGTTTCTCAAAAAATCTTGGCAAATATTGAACAGAATAAAGTTTGTATTTTTGCAAATCAAGTTTAGGTTCAGGCTTCTTATTATTGGTAATTTTCAATTATTAATAAGTTAAACTTTAAAACCACAATTATAAGCAATTCTATGGATATTATCTAATTCATTATTCAAATTATTTTCTGTACATACTGGAAAAGCCCGTCTTATGAAAAATCTGTATGTGAAAATTTTATAGGTAAATGGAGAACTTGCATTATTTGGCATGGTAGCCTGGTTAGCCTTGCTTTTTCTCTTAATAATCTAAAATCTAAATCTTTCTAAATCTGACCTATCGATAGATTGGCTTTTTCTTATTAACATTACATCAAGGAATGGAAGACTATTATTATGTTCAATTTAAATAGTGAATTTAATGTTATTGTCTATTGAATTAAAGGGGTCCGGGACACAAAAATCTTCAAACTTTCAATTTTTTTTATTGGATTAAAACATTTTCTGCCGTTTTCTGCTTAAAATGATGTTTAAATCATGTTTCTATCTTAATTAGAACAGGAAATATTAATTTTTTCGTTTTGGTTTGTTTTCAAAATCTGCCTTTCAAGCTATGGTTGTCAAGGAAACGAGTTGTAAAAATGCGTTTTTCTTCATGATAGGTTTTTTCACCATTTCTCATATTTGAGTTCTTGTAACTCGTGAACCGTTAAAGATACAGGATTGAAACTCGGAACATATCTTTTTCAATTATTTTACTTTACTTTTGAGCCAGCATATTTGAAAAAAATATTTACTTTTGAAAATATGATTTTTTTTTTTTTTTTTTTTTTTTTTTTTTTTTTTTTTTTTAAGTTGCACCACTTTTTTTGTAATCTTTTCGTTAAATATTTTTAATTTTTAAAAAAATTAATATTTTTTAAAATGCTGGCTCGAAATTAAAAAATATATATTTCTGTTTATTTAAATGAAAAACAATTTAAATTCTACAAATAATATTTCGAGTTATAACGATCTTAAGTTATACCATTTTTTCATAAATTTTAAATTAAATTTTTTTTAAGCTATGAGAAGTTTTATCATTTGATTTTGTTTACAAATGATATGGTTAACCATCACAAAAAAAATTCAAAATTTTAACTCAATAAATATTTTTTTTTTTTTTTTTTTTGAAAATGTGTCCCGGACCCGCTTAAGATTACATATTTGTAAATAATTTGAATTCTTCAAGGATGTACTCCCAAATAATAAAATTATCATCCACATATCGAAGCCAAGTGCGAAGCATTAATTGAAACATACTGAAAACTTTATTTTCCAATGAACTAAGAGTTACTTCAGCTAATTGAACCGAAATAGGGAAACCCATTGGGGTTCCATGATTTTGTTTATAATATTTACAATTAAATATGAAAATATTTTATGAATGATGAGATTAAGTCCTCTTTTTATTTTTAATTTCATATCATCTTCAAAATATTCCTCCATTTACAGTTTTAATGCATACTAATGACTTTATTATTTTACAATTTATTTTCTCTTTTAAAATTCAGGTGTAAATATAGTTCTTATGGCGTAATTTTTAATATTTTCCTGCTTTTAGTACGAGAAAATTTAATTCTAATTTGAAAGTTATTTTCTGTTTAGAATAGTCACGTGTTAATAATTTTTTAATTTGTTGGAAATTTCATTATTTAGGCTGTTTTAACAATTGGCAACAATTTCAAATAATACCCTTTTCTAAACTATGTAAAACCTATTTCTCGAAAAGCTGAAAATTTGAATTTAAAATGGAAATAAATCCTAAAGAAAAAATCAAATAAAAAAATAAATGCAGTCTGCACACTGGAGGCTTCTAATATATATTCTCAGAAAAGAAATTATTAAATTCCTATCTATAGTTTTTTCTCCTATAAAACTTTTTTTAATGGAACGATTTTGACCAACTTTATCGTTAAATATCTCTTAACATAATTATTCGATTTTAACACTGTCTGCATCAGCGTGTATATCAAACAGCTATAATACCACCAATTTTCAAATTTTTGCATGCAATAGTTTTATAATATTAATGATAAAAGAACTTCCTGTCAAAAAAAAATTCATTTTCAGTGGCGGTGACAGCGTTATTTATTCTTTTATAAGAACTAGGGGATCGTACCCGGGCTTCCCGGGTTAAAGAATATAGGTGAAATCATTTTTTAAAATTGAAAACTAATAATTTTTTTATATTCCATAATATTTTTAGATTGACAACTTACATTAAAAAAGCATTTTTCATATGGAAAATACGAATTATACAATCAAATAAATTTTTGAAATTTATCAAAAGCGATATTTTCTTATTAGCCGCTTGTTAAGAGTTATTTGCCAAGATTTTGCTGCTTATGGCATCCTTTTATATTCTGATAATTTCAAAGCTTATGCATGTCTGGTAAATTTGTGTTTTATTTATATTATTTTATTTATTTATTCATAGGGAATTTTTTTATGGATATTAGCCGTAAGAAAATGATGAAGTCTGTATTTTGTTTTAAGGGCAAACGGATTAATCTTTCGGAATCGAGCTACGCGCGATATAGATAAATTAAAAAATATTTCATGCTTAAAAATTGTTTTTTAAACTATAGACAATCAGTAAACTGAGATGGACTTTGCAAAGTTATTCCACTAAAAAAAATCCTATTTGGTGATCTAAAAATTTAAATTGTACGGTTATAAATATGTTAGATTTGTTGTTTTTTCAATATTATTCTTTTATTTGTTTATAAAGGAAGTATTAATTTCGTTATGCAAAAATAGTCAGAATCAAATGCTGAAAAATGTTTGTTGCTTTATGTGAAAAATGTTTATTATTATTATGTATTGAAAGCGGCACGTGTTAAGATAAACTTAAAAAAATCATGCTTAAAAATTATTTTAGAAAATATAATACATCAGTCAATTAAGATAAAGTTTTTAAACAAATTGCATTTGAAAGTAAATTTTTTCTCTATGCGACGAAAATTGGAAATGGTCAGAAGATGGAAAAATATACTTTATAAAGATACTCTAAATTTTTGTAAAACATTGCGTTTTATCAGTGTGTGATTTCGATTACATTATTTTTAAATGTGAAGCATTTTCACTTGTGAAGAATTTCAAAGCAGCTGGGCTGTGAAAATGACGCACTTCTACAAAACATAATTCAGGTTTAAGAAATAAAATACACGCTTTTTTATAAAATGACGTCATTTGCATCCGCTAAAGCAATCCACTTTTACAATCCAGTTTTAAACTTCGTCTATAGAAAAGTGTGCATATGACGTCACTATCACAGAATAACAGACAATATTCTTGACATAACCCATATTTTAATTTCAACTTTTTTTTTAGGTTTTATGAGAAAATGGCAACAGAAAGATACAGTATCTCCTATTTTCGACTATTTTCCGTTTACTTTCAATGACTTTCAATGAAATGAGGTACTTTTGTTGCCACGATAAGAAAAATGGTATTAAAAACTACAAAAATATTAATATCTCAAAAATAAATTGAGATACAGTTTTGAAACAAATTGCATTTAAAAGAGCATTTATTTTCCTTACACGACGGTGTAAAAATTTAAAATGTGCGATGTTTAGAAGTTTAAAAATTTGCAGTAGAGAAAATTGTAAAACCAAAATTTCATTTCAAATTTGAAAGTGTTGCCATTCGCAAAATGACGTATGCGTTACGCACAGATATGTTTGTCCTTTATAATATAGATAGAAAGATACATGTACGGGATTAGCAGGAAATAAGTAACTTAACTCTAAAGAAATACAGAGGCCATACAACTCCTCCAAATTTCCCATTTACTTCTGATTATTCAAATGATGGTCTGTTTATAGGTTAAATAAACTGGATTTATTAGGAAATTTGAACAGTAAAAGTTAATATAATCTAACAAGGGAACCACTTTTGGTGCTGATCGCACCTAGCATTGAGACCTGGTGCATTTTAAAGCCCTATATTATGAAGTTTCAGAATCAATAAAAAATTTCTTTTAAACTAATATTTCTTGATTTTACAGCAGCATAACTTTCTGAAAATGTAATTTTCGAGACCACATCGGACTATTAACATTGATTTTTTTCAATAAAAGCATTTAAAAATAAAAATTACTTAATAATAAGTATAAAATATTGAAAAAAGTATAAAAATTCCTTCAAGAACCCACGAATTTGATTATGAAAAATTGCAACATTATATCCACATTTTCGGCGGGGAAACAGTTTTCTTTAATTTTCGAAAGTAGAGCTTTCCGGCAACCCTAGCCAAATGTCATAGCTGTTTGTCTTGTGTGAGGAGTGGTTTGGACTTCAGTAAAAATTGTAATGTCCTACGTAATTAGCCACAGTAATTTTTCTAAAATGTGTAAAAATATTAATTTACTTTACGATTACTTTTACCAAAGGACAATTTAAGAGAGCAACATTTCATTTTAAACATTCGAAATTTTATTCAATTCGATTTCAAAAGAAAATAGCTTGCTTATGTTGTATTTCGTAAAAAATATTTTCAATGATCTTGGTAGCTCTTATAGAATTATATTTACTATTTATATATTTATCGTCTAAATAGAAAAAAAAGAAAAACCTAATACTTGTTTCGTATGCTATCAATTATAAAGAAAAATCGCAATCTGATATAATTCTAGGAATATTTACTGTAATACTCTTTGGATAAAGCGAGCGGAAAAATTGTAGTGCCACATTTGGCGATTTAACTCACTTCTGTCGTGAAATAAACAAATAAAAATGTAATAATAAAAAAATTAAAAGTATAAAAAAGTACATAAAATATGATTTTAACAGAAAAATTTTATGGGTTCTCTAACTTTTATGTATAGGGGGGTACAAAATGCACCAGTTCTCGATGCTAGGCTCGATGCTAGTGCGACCAAAAGAGGTTCCCTTGTAAGACGGAAAGCATTCGTCACTGTGTTTTTTTTTTTCACATTTCATTACGTTAGAAGCACATAGGAAAAATAGGTTTAAGATAACATATGTTGTTACTTAATACTTTAGGTAAACGCTACAATGCTACCATTCAAAATTTTTTTGGAAATATATACACACATGTATATTTGAAAAATGACAAGCACGTCTATTGAATTGTATTTGAATTATCTGTACTTTAATTTTCTCGACAGATTGGGGTATGTGCAACGATCGCTAGAGACTTCTGAGGCATTTTTTTTATTTTTTTTTATTTTTATTTTTTTTGTTTTTGTTTTTAGCTTGTGACGAATAAAATGCTTTAAGGAATAGTGAATGTAAATGTTGATAAACTAAAGTTATTCTTAAGTTAAAACCATTAAATTTTAGCCAGATAAATAAGTATAATGCATATATTAATAAATAACCCGCGCTATAACAGAGAGATTCAACATGCAATAATTCAATAGGATGTATTTTACTTTTATTAAAGATAACAGGGCAAAGCATTATTACCACGCAGATTATCCAGAGACCAGAGAGAAAACATCTGATATACACTATATGCCAAAGGTGACCGGCCACTTGTGATTTTAGACGTTTTGATTAATATCTAGAAAAATACAAGAAGAATTAACATGAAACTCCAGGAGTGTAAACGGTATAGTATAAGTCATATATTTCCGCGAAATTTTTTTTTTCGAAATCACATAGGAGACCATCAAAAAATTTTAAAAAGCTAATACATTTAGGATAATCCTGTCACAATTAATGTAGGAAAAGCGTTCAAACTGTTGATTATGATTAAGTTCCTTGTTGTAATAATTTGTGTTCATTTTTATGAGAATAGCTTGTATACTCGTTATACGGTTTTTGCTTATAATTTGTAGGGTTCTTATATATATAAAAAAGCTCTTTTCGGAAAATATGATAAAAGAATATTGTACACAAAACCCTGTAATCAGAATTAAAATATAGTAAAAATTGTATAAAAAAATGAGCAGGTTTATGAAATAATGTTTAACTGCGCATGCCCGTACGCAATCAAAATATAATGTGCATAATGTGTTAGATAAATGTATAGAAGAACTTTTGTAAAAGTATCAAAAACATAGCGTGAAAATTCTGAAAATTATCGTTCATAGAATAAGCTAAAAATCCGTTGTTCCCAAAATGAAGCAAAAAGATGAGGGGCTGTATCCATATATACATTGATTAGTGCTAATATAGCATACACAATATTGCACGTACTACTGTATTTGGATACACCTCCTCTTCTTTTTGCTTACTTTTGGGAATAATGGTTTTTGAGTGTATTCTATCAACGATAATTGCCTATGCCTATAATATAACTATGTTTTTGAGACTTTCACAAAAGTTGCTCTATACATTTAGCTAACACATTATGTAAATTATATTTTGATTTCATTCGGGCATGCGCAGTGAAATATTATTTAGTGAACCTGATCATTTTTCATACAATTTTTACTATAGTTTAATTCTGATTGCACGGTTTTGTGTACAATATTGTTTGCCATATTTTCCGAAAAGAACTTTTTTTTTATATTAAGAAGTGTACAAATTATAAGCAAAGACACTCCTTTTATAAAAACTTTCATTTCTCCACTAGTATACATGCTATCCTCATAAAAAGGAACACAGTTTATTACAATAAGGTACTTAATCATAATCTACAGTTTGAACGCTTTTGCTACATTAGTTTTTACAGGGTCATACAAAAGATATTCGTTATTTTTCAATTTTTTAACGGTCCCCTATTCGGTTTCGGGAAAAAATCCTTACGGAAATGTATGGTTTGTACTATTCTGTTTACACACCTGGAGTTTCAGGATAATTCCTCATGTAGTTTTCTAGCTATTTAACAAAACGTCTAAAATTGCAACAGGTCGGTCACATTTGGCCATATAGTGTACATGATGCTCATCAGAAAAATAATGAGCAGCTGTGAGATTCGATTTCATTGAATCAAGCCAAAAGTAAAAACCTGACGTATAATAACTCTAAGAAATACTTAATTTAATGTAATTTTTTTTGCATTGAAATCCAGCCAACCAACTTATTAATTGGCGAAAGTGAAATTTTAATGTACACAACTGAACGCCAAGTTTATCTTTGGAGAAATGTATACTAATGATCAAAAGGAGATACACGAGGGACCATTATTTATAAGCAAAGCATACAGTAGAGTTAAATAATAACTTGTATATGCTACACTTTATAAGCATTAATAAGCCTTTAGATTATTGCGTATGGAAAATCATAGGTTGGAAGACTTCGTTTTTACAAAACAAATAAAGGGTTGCCATCCAACGTACTATATATTCACAAATTAAAAGATGTAAAAACATATGAATAACATACATATCTACGTTTCGGTTGAATCTTTAAAACATTCGTCAGGAGAAAAATTTTCTAAAATATAAATTGACAACAACACTTTACATGCTACATTTAAAAAATAATTCAAAATACAAATCAGTCAAACGGAAATTACTTAATCCCCAATAAACAGTTCAGTGGTGCCATCTTTTAACCAAAGAAAAGAAAGATGAAAGAAGTGCTGTAAAAAAGTGGAAATTATCAACGGCGTTTCAAAATAGAAAGCCAGATTTCGGAAACATTTTCACTACATACTTTCTGGTTCCTTAAACGAATTTCGGAACAACTTGCTTGGAAATAACTTTAGCAGGTTTAAAGTATATAAATGAAATAAGTTCTTTATGAAAGCTTCTTGAGAGTGCTGCAAAATATTTACGAAACTTCAAACTATTTTTATGTTCTTTCAATCTTTCAAAAAATCGAAGTTTAGTAATACATATATAAAAAGAGATTGTCCCATCTGTAAATTTAAAGGGATTACATACACCCCAGAGAAAGATGAAAAAGAAATTGGATCTAGTTTTTACTCATAAAATTGAATAATGTCATAGAATTAGAGGCTACACTGGTGTCCAAAATTAAGGACCAGTCACAAAATACTAATTTTTAAGTAAGCGAATACTCAAAAGCAAATAATATAATTCAAAAAATTCCTATCCCTACAGCACAGCTAGTCTATATAGCATCTCATTCATGTCACACATGGTCGCAAGTGTCACAGTCACTACGGTGAAACAAAAAATAGGAAATCTAACACGTCTCATTATGAGTCTCAAATAATCACTATATGTGGCTCTACTGAGACATCAATGTGACTGCTGCTTTGTGACGAGTCACCAAGTGACTTTGCAATGTAGTTGTATTGTGACTCTCGTGTGACTGTCTTTTTAGACTCAATTTCAAAGTCATCATGAACGTTGCATTATGATAAGTCACCAAATAATATCACATTATAGTCACATGGTGACTTTTCACAAAAGAGCTTACTGGTGACTTCACAGTAGTCTCTCTGTCACCTGAAAGTCATCATGTGACTTTAATGTGACATTATTTGGTAACTTATCACAATGAAGCGTTCACGATGACTTTGAAATTCAGTCTACAGATGACAGTCACATGAGAGTCACAATGTAACTACATTGTAAAGTTACATGGTGACGCGTCATAAAGCAGCAGTCACAGTGATGTCTCAGTGAAGTCATATATAGTGACCATTTGAGACTCATAATGAGATGTATGGAATTTCCTATTTTTTTGCTTCACCCTAGTGACTGTGACACTTGTGACCTTTGTGACATGAATGAGATGTTATATGGACTAACTGTGCTGTAGAGATAGTAACTATTCGAATTATATTATTTCCTTTTGAGTATTCGCGTACTTGAAAATTAGCATTTTGTGGTTGGTCCTTAATTTTGGAAACCAGTGTAGTATGTTGTATTTCATGAATAACTTTTTTAACTTTTCAAATAAAAACGGAACATATGGAATCTTTCTGTAAACTTGATTTAATTTGGGGGAGGGGGAGGGATTAACGGAAACTTTATATTTATCAATCAACTTATAGATAAGACTTGAATTATAACCATGACATAAACCAATATTAACGATAAAATTGAGTTCATCATCTAAAAATTCTTCGGAACAAACAAGAAAGATTTGTGAATATGCAGTACGTTGGGTAGCAACAAAGTATTTCTTTTGCATCGATATTATAAAGAAAAGTCCTTAATTATTTTGACTTTGTTTTTATTTATTGATTTCCTGTGTTAATCCCGATTGTGTAAGGTTCAATCAACATTTCATCCCTTCGGGGTCGATATAATAAATACCAAGCTCTCTTGGGAACTAAACGCTGATGGTTCCCCATTACAATGACAACCTGACCTACAGATACGCTGTACAGCACCTCCGTAACGATGGTTAATAAAACAGAGTTGGGCACTGTAGACCGTAAATCTTATTGGGCCGTAAAGAAAGAGGTTTAGCTTTAATTGCATTGTTAATGTATCATGGTGAAAAGGTTGAATTTGTTTTACTTTATTAACGGCTGAAAAGAACTGTTGAGCTTTTAAAGGAATGTCATATATTAACCACTAAAGAGATTAAGAAATTTATTTATGTTGTTTAAGCGAAAAAGTGTTTTAATTTATTATATATGAAAAGTGAAATTTCTATTTTAATTGCGAGGCAATTAATGATACGCAATAGTTAGTCAAATACATCATCATATTAAAAACCTATATCAAAAATACATTATACTTTAATATGTTTTAACATTGAATTTTATTTATCTTTATCGTTTATTACCTTATAGCCTTCTTTTACTTTATATTTTCGAAAGTAACATTCCTTTACAATATTCTAACTTTTTACAGGATGACTTTTAAAAGATCTAATTTCTCTTACATCCCAACTTCTTTCTGCACGTTGTAAACTATTATTTTACTGTACATTTATATTTATTAAAACTCTAAACAACGAAAACCACCAAATTTAGTCAGAGAGATTAAAAACAAATCTTAATAGCTTTTTAATTACTATAATTATCGTGTTTCTTTTCCCCTGTAAACTTTGCTTTTTTTTCATAGTTACAAAACACATGTTGATTGTTTTATTCTACTTTCAAGCATTATCCAGGAATAACTATATTTCTGTATTTATTAAAGAGGAAATATTTCTGATCAGTATTAATCAGTTTTCAAAATTAATTAATCCAGGAATTTTGCAGAATTGGAGTACTGTTAATATCAGAAATTTTATGCCAAAATGAATCCTTACGTAAAATAACTAATTACCTTTAGTAAAGTGAGAAAATCAGCATCTCACTATAAAAAATAAAATGTATAATGGTAATTGCATTTAATAGAATTTATTTTATGCGAAATTTCTATTCTGCTAAGTTCTCTGGTGGTTTGAACAAATTTCGAAACAACAGTTCATATGATTTCAAATTATGGGATATAAGTGTAGACGTATAGCAAATATTTAAGAAACTCATGAGAGTTTATTTTGAGAAAAAAAATTACAAATTTAGCGACAAAAATTTCATATGATCGAAGAGTATTATCATAATTGAATAATCTATGTCCGTATAACAAACCAATATTGACACAATATATACTAGGGTAGACCGACCAGTAAATGAACAGCCCCCAGTGAATGAACAATTTTTATTTATTTTAATAGAATAAGGTTTGAAAACCTCCCCACTGTATGGGATTACAACAGTGCCATAATTCTATTCAGTAGGAAGCTATTGTATTCATGATTGGTTACTGAAGTCACATTACTTTACTTTTAGAACATGTTTTATTTTTCATGTCTGAGAAACACATTGTTTCTGTGTTGAAATAATAAGGTAAGTGCTATGTCATTTCATATGTTTGATAAGAATTTACTGTTTTTATTTGCATTATGCACTAATTTTATTGTACATACATTAAATATATACATTATAGCGATATTTCTAATTCTTTTAACCATTGTAGAATATGTACAATTTGATAATAGGGATGTTTAATAACTGGTTAGGGAAAGGTTAAAAATCCAATGAATGAACAGCTGTTTATTCACTGAAAGGAATACATTAGACTACTTTACCTAATGAATGAACTGTTTTGGGCTTTATGTTTTTGTAGCTTCTTTTGTACCTATATTTTTAATTAAGTGATTTTTCAAGAATGGCAACAAATGAAAAGTTAACACATATATAAACGTAACAAAATAGCATATACAGACACATTTTTAAAGGTAATAATTATTGATGACTTTCAAATCTTATTTTCTCTATGTTTTCAGATGATTGATAGAAATATTTTCACTGATGACCGAGAAGATTCCTCAAAAAGGAAATATGGGAGGTTCGAGTACTCTACAGAGGACCTTGAAAATACTGTACAAGCTATGAGGCTCAGGTCAGCTCAGTTTAAAGAAAGCATCTGTTCATTTTAATATCCCAAAAGCAACATTGTCTATGAAACTGCGAGGAAAAACAATTGTAAGTAAGCGTATGGGACATTGCCTGTGTTGTCCTTTAAAGAAGAAAAAAATGCTTGAATATTGGATAGTTTGAAATGGAAAATTGGATTTACAATGCGTAAGGATGAAGTAAAAGGTGATGTTTACAATGTCATGAAACAAATAAGAAGGAAAAATCCATTTATTGACAAACATCCAGGGGAGAAATGGATGGCTCCTTTTTTAAAATAGCATCCAAGGTTGGAAATATGAAGTAAGCACCATGACAACATGTGGAACACAGGTCCACAAGTGGTGGAATTGGAAGTGGCCTGCAGTACAGTATAGGATCTGGTATTTTAAGGATCACATGAAAGGCATAATAAGAACACCCGAACTTATTTCTGAAACATGCTCCCGTTCGTCTGGAGTTATTACTGAAATAGAGAAGTTCAGAGCCATCGATTTCAGGAAATAGAATTAGTTTTTTTCTTTTCTTTAATCTATGATTTATGATTAATTTCAAAACTAAATGTGACAATTTTTCAAGCTACTTAATTATCGTTCTGGGTTTAAAAGAACCGTAATTCAGTAAAAACATGTTATAAGTTATTTGTAAATGTTATAAATGAATTATGATTATGAAATTTAAGTTGTTTTAAAATGCTGCCTGTTCATTCATTGGAAAATTTTGCGTTCATTCAGTGGTAACAACTGTTCATTTACTTGGTTTTTGTATCGATTTCTATTAAGACACCCCTAGCATCCCAAACAAGTAAAATATAAAATTCCTTTTGTTATTTTTTTATAATTTGTAAACCAACAAATATATTTGCACTGTCAAACTCCAATAGGTACTGTTTATTAAAATATAAGGAATCATATTCTTTTTAAATCAGGGTTCCTACGGGTACCGTTATTTTCAAGGCCAAGTATCAGAATTTTTTTATAGAAAAATAAATCTTGTTTAAACGGACGAAATTTTGCCTTATGTCACCAGAGATTTTCCATAAAAAAATACTGGTACCGAATAACTTTTTGGTCGGAAAATTCAAGCACACGTACGAACCCTGTAAATGTGCTTAAGTGTTCATTTACTGGTCGGACTACCCTACCAAGAATAGATGTTCAGTAAAATTTTTAATTCTTACACAATTTAAGAGTACTACATTCTAAAGATTATTTTAAACCCATAGAAACTGTCTCTATAAATTCTTCATTTTCATTTTATTTTTTAAAGGAGACTTAGGATTCATAAACCTGTAAAAATCCAATTTTTGTAAAAAAAATAGAGCAATTGTTTCTGAAAACTTCAAAACAAATCCGATTAAAAGTATCCGATTTTTATCCAAATGTTTTCAAAGAGAGACCTTTAAAGTAATTTTTTTAGATTATTATGTTAGAGAGTTGCCCACAAGATAATATAAAAAAATCATTATTTTTCCATGAAATTTACATGATATATGTAAACTAAAGTAGGCTTTATAAACTGAATTTTCATTTTCACCTCGAAAAAATATTTTATATTGGTATTATATTGCTAAAATTTTGAAAATTTTATGTAAGCAAGTTACATGTTTGTTTTTAGAACAAAAGAAAAAACTGCTATAAAAAACATTTATTTAGTTTGAGTATAAGCTTAAGGCTCGAGTATAATTAGATGTTTTGTTTTGCATGTAAAAATTTCTTTGTAATTACACGCGTAACACTTTTCTAAAAGATTAAATATCACTCTTATAAAAAATAATTTCCCCCTTCCTGATATGAAAAAATTAAATAGTTGAACAAACATGTATCTATTAAAAAGACTTTAAAAATTCTATTTCTGTAATCTATGCTTTTTAAGGTGTGTAATGACAAAATTATCATTATTTTTTTCCCTTTTGAAATTTTACAAGTTCTGATATTAGACTGTGATGATGTTCAAGCATAAAATTGTGGTGTACTTACCAGTTAAAAGATAAAATAAAAGTTTCTACTCTCACTAGTTTTCTGATCCAGCTTAGTCGTTAAAATTAAATTATGTTGTTATTGAACTCCAGAGTGATACAATAAGATTTGTTACTGATACACAAAATAATTAAAAATGATGAGAGGCCGATTGGTGACATTAACTTGACAAACGCGTATCTTTTGAGCATGTATTCAAAGCTCAGAGTAAGTGCTTTCATAATGAGAAAATTGTTTAAGTGTAAATATGTTAATGATTTTTGGCAGATCAATAAACGACCTTCAGCGTGTTATGCTTAGTCAAGTGGTAGGTAAAGCACTAATAAAAAAATATATTGGATTCTTCTCAAATTTTAAAGAAACGTTTAAGTACAAAATACAGAAAAATATTTAGAAAATGCACCTAAAAAGGTCTAGTGACAAATCACTAAACTACCAAATATACACTATATGGCCAAAGGTTGCCGGCCACTTGCAATTTTTGAAGTTTTCCTCAATATCTAAAATAATACAAGAGGAATTATCCTGAAACTCCAGGTGTATAAACAGAATACTACAGGTCATTAATTTCCGTGAAGATTTTTTTCCGAAACCCCATAGGGTACCGTCAACAATATTAAAAAAGAAGAAGTATCTTTTAGACAACCCTGTAAAGACTAATGTAGAAAAAACGTTCAAACTTTAGATTATGATTAAATACCTTATAGTAATAAATTGTATTCATTTTTGTGAGAATAGCATGTATATTCGTAGAGAAATTAAAATTTTTATAAAAAGAGTCCCAAAATTTGCTAAGTGTTTTGCTTATAATTTGTAGAATTCTTATTATATAAAAAAAAATTTCTTTTGAGGAAATATGACAAACAATATTGTACCTAATGCCCTGCAATCAGAATGAAGAAATAATAAAAATTGTATGAAAAATGATCAGTGTTACTAAATAATGATTCACTGTGCATGCCCGAATGTAAACAAAATATAATTTGCATAATGTGTTAGCTAAATGTAGAGAGCAATGTTTGTGAAAATCTCAAAAATGTAGTTTGAAAAATCTGAAAATTATCGTTTATAGAATAAGCTTAAAATTCGTTATTCCAAAAAGGAAGCAAAAGGATGAGGGGCTGTATCAAAATACAGTAGTACGTGCAATATTGTGTATGCTATACTGGCACTAATCAATGGATATAAGGATACAACCCTTCACCTTTTTGCGTCATCTTGGAAACAATGGATTTTGAGCTTATTCTATCAACGATAATTTTAAGAATTTCCAAGGTATGTTTTTGAGACTTTTACAAAAGTTGCTCTATAGATTTAGCTAACACATTATGCACATTATATTTTTTTTACATCCGGGCATGCGCAGTGAATCATTGTTTAGTAAAACTACTCATTTTTCATACAATTTTTATTATTTTTGCTTTTGATTGCAGGATTTTGTGTACAATGCTATTTGTCATATTTTCTGAAAAGAACTTTTTTTTATATTAAGAACTCTACAAATTATAAGCAAAAAAACTCGACAAAATTTGGGATTCTTTTTATAAAAACTTTAATTTCTCTACAAATATACATGCTATTCTCAGAAAAATAAACACAATTTATTACAATAAGGCACTTAATCATAATCTACATTTTTAATGCTTTTGCTACATTACTTTTTACAGAGTTGTCCAAAATATATTCGTTCGTTTTCAATTTGTTGGCGGCCCTCTATGGGGTTTCGGGAAAAAATATTCGCGGAAATATATGACCTATTCTATATTGTTTACATACCTGCAGTTTCAGGTTAATTCCTCATGTATTTCCAAGGTATGTTTTTGAGACTTTTACAAAAGTTGCTCTATACATTTAGCTAACACATTATGCACATTATATTTTTATTACATTCGGGCATGCACAGTGAAACATTATTTAGTGAACCTGATCATTTTTTATACAATTTTTACTATAGTTTAATTCTGATTGCAAGGTGTTGTGTACAATATTGTTTGCCATATTTTCCGAAAATAACTTTTTAGTATATTAAGAACTGTACAAATTATAAGCAAAAAATCTGGCAAAATTTGAGACTCTTTTTATAAAAACTTTAATTTATCCACTAGTATACATGCTATCCTCATAAAAATGAACAAAGTTTATTACAATAAGGTACTTAATCATAATCTACAGTTTGAACGCTTTTGCTACATTAGTTTTTACAGGGTCATTCAAAAGATATTCGTTATTTTTCAATTTTTTAACGGTCTACTATGGGGTTTCGGGAAAAATCTTCACGGATATACATGAGCTGTACCATTCTGTTTACACACCTGCAGTTTCATGATAATTCCTCATGTATTTTTCTAGATATTTAAGAAATCATCAAAAATCGCAATTGGCCGGACACGTTTGGCCATATAGTGTAGATTATAAATTATAGATATATAGATTATTTATCCAAATATAAATTATTTGTTCTATTCTGATTTTATTAAAATTTTTAGTGCCCATGAGATCTCAAGAAATTGGTTTTTCTAATCCGCAAATTATCAAAACTTATTTGAGAACTTCAATATTTGCCTATACCATATTGCCAGTCGTAGAAAATTAAAAAGAACGAACATTTTTTATTATAAAAACATCCAGGAAAGATATGATATCAGGTACGAATATATGCTATATGTAAAAGTATGCTCTTTTTGGTAAATAAAAAGTGGCCTCTTATTAAAGAACTAATCAATAGGTGACGTAATTGTTGGAAGGGAGAGCGAAAATGATGACACTTATAGACAAAAATATTCTACACCCTTGGAACAAACAATAACGAGTTTTGAAACATTAACCCAAAAACTGGCGATAAATTACAATTAAATAATAAAACGTTGTATAAATCACCATAAAATCAAAACAACACATAGTACGCTTTCTGAGCTGGGAAGAATAACAGCCCGTCATCAGTAAATTTATGTAAACACGTGCTCGTAAGGGGACAATGTCACAAATGAACAGAAAGGGGAAAGAGAGAAATTTACAAAGAGTGCTGTTCAAAACAACACACAGGACACATCTGGAGTTGTAAAATATAACGGTCATCATCAACTTGTATAAATACGTATTCGTAAGTGGACAATGTCACAAATGAATAGAAAGCTGAAAGATGAGTGTTTACAAAGAATGCGACAAATGGCTTTAGCTGTATAGCTATGTACTTCATCGAAATAAGTTAATTAAAATTAATGGTTTTAAATAAAAGTACCGGTGTAAAATATTTTTATAACACTTGAGTAAAATTTTCAACTGTGTTAATATTTCAACCTAAATGGTAAATAAAATAGTGTTGTTACATTTTGCATATTTCAAATGTACATCCAATACATTCAATTTATTATCGTGATTGCTGAAGGTATGACAAGAAAATATGTATTAAAAATTTATTTCTTTTCTTTATACATTTGTTAAATTTACTTCAAAAACAGAACCTAAGAAACCTTTTTAAAATTTAATGCTTAATACACATCAGTCATATGTCTTAATAAAACTTTAATATATGAAAAAGTTAAACTATTCTGTTTTTGAAGCAAAGTATGAGATAGTTTAACATTAAGTATTCAAAAACTTTTCATCGTGTTTCTTTAAACATAGAATAACAAGCTTTACTTTTTTATCATTTAAATTTAGATTGCTTCTGAAAGTAAAAGTTTACGTACTAAACACATGATTAGTTTAAAGATTTAAAAAATGTGCTGTAGTCAAAAAGATATTTTTTATTCTCTCGAAATCTTTACTTAAATCCATATAAATTGAATAAAAAGATGAACTTTTGTTTATTTTAACAAATGCTTTATGCGATAAAATAAATTCAAAATCTAGTTTTAAAATATATAATAGATAAAATTTAAATTAGTGATTCGGAAAAAACATTGAAAATATATTCTATTTATAGCACTTATTTATAAAAATACAATAATTTTATATAAATATCCAGGAAGCAATGTCATATAATTTAAAATTCTTAAATGATTGTTTTATTGGTGCCAAGAAAATAATCAATGAACCTCTTGAAGCACTGTGTCTGATTTTAGGACCACTTAATGTTAATCCCTAAATGCCACATGGACATCGGAATTTTGAAATGAAAATTTTCTTTTTATCAAGTAAGTGAAAAAAGCTTTTACTGATTTTCAAATAATATTTTTCTAAATTTTGGTGCCATTCAATCATTCCAGCTTTTAATAAACAGAAGTACTTTACACCAGATTAATTTTAACACAATTATTCTAATTGGTAAATGGATCATATTAGATGTAAATTTCCAACTGAGCGAAAAATGTCCGGGCCAGGATTCGAACCAAGGATCTCCTGACTGAAGCCGCCAATGCTCTACCATCTGAGCTATCCCGGACAAATCTGGTAGAACTTTTTCATCCAGCTAACCTTATTGATTATAGCATCTGGTCTGAAATTTGGTTCAGCTCAAAGAATAAATCGCTTAATTTTCGCCTAGTTGGAAATTTACATCTAATATGATTCATTTGCCAATTAGAATAATTGTGTTAAAATTAATCTAATGTAATTACTTTTCCAGCGATTTCTGGAGTTCCATTACCTGGGATTTATTCTGTTGAGCTGAACCAGATTCCAGACCAGATGCTATAATAAATAAGGTTATCTGGGTGAAAAAGTTCTACCAGATTCGTCCGGGATAGCTCAGATGGTAGAGCATTGGCAGTTTCAGCCAAGAGATCCCTGGTTCAAATCCTGGCCGGGCATTTTTCGCCTTGTTGGAAATTGACATCTATTAGAAGTACTTTAGCCAAGGATTTTTTAAAACATATTAAATACTGATACACCTTAAAAATATCTGATTCGTTTACGCTATATCTTCTCACGATTGTTACTCACTGGTCCTATCCCTCTGTCCATACTTTAAAAACACTACTTCAGTAAACTATATGCTTGTAGAAATTCTCATTAAATTAATTTTGTAAACATGAGAATATTTATAAAAAAAAAATCTTAAAAAATCATTATTGGTTGCTGAATGTAATAAAAATTGCTTCTTGTATTTACCTATAACAAAAGTTATTTAACACTAAACGCACCTACATATTTTTATACCTATTCCTTCGGGAAGTGATCAAACGACCCTTATATAAAAAGTTATATATTGTACGATGTTTTGAAAAATATACCAGTTGATACACTTTAGTGTATGAATAAAACCTTTTTTTTTTTCAAATGATTATTAGAAATTGTTTATTTATTAACCCCTTGAGGGGTGGTAGTATCTATTTATCCCACCTTCAGTTAATGAAGATTCGCACCAGAAAAATTTTATTAAATTTTACTTTTCTAACTTAGGTTGAAAGAAGTCGTGAAATTGTTTTTCCCTATTTTGCAATAAATCTTTTTGATTCCGGTGTGAATTCGACATTAAAGAAACACAATTATTTGCCCCTCAAAGGGTTAATGTAATATATATATATATATAATTACGCAAAAAAATAAGAAAAAAAAATATTCCAAGACATTCGAAAATTTAATAACAAATATTGTGCAGATTTGTTTATGTTCACCACATATTTTTCAGATAATTTCGTTCTCGATATAACCTGAAATGTTCAAAGTAAAATCTCACTCGGAATACAGTCAATTTCTAATTATACCATCACACATTAACAAATATGATGTAATACTGTAGAATAAATGATGTAATAGTAAAAGTATGCGATTTACTAAAGTTCTTAGAAAATAAAACATTTATACCTTTATGATTTAACATAATTTTATTCAGGAGTCAAATGACCTCATGCGGTAGTTAAAACTAAAATATTTTTTTCTAGGCAAAAATTTTAGTTCGGAGATGAGGAATTTCAAGAAATAATATGATCATATATTTTAACAAAAGTCGTGAAATATAAAAAAAAAATCGTAATGTTTTAGTTTATGAAATTCCAAGAAATTTTCAAAAAGGGCCATTTGACCCCTCGCGGTAGTTTTAGTGTTAATAATATTACAATAAATTTTACTTGAAAATTAAATGCTTTCCCGAAGTACTTTAAAAGATCACTTGAGGGCGTGAGATTCAAAACTCGCGTTATAAAAAAAAGAATAGTGTTCTCTCAATCAATCTCTTCTATTGGTAAACCTGCACAAAAAAATCATCAATACTCAAATAAAAAAGATTTATCTTGTATTTCTGCTATTGTGAAATTTTGGTTTAGAATGAAAACCAATGGAAGAAGTTTTTCGCGATTTTCCAAATTTTTATTTTTTGATAAGGCGAGTTTCGAAACTAGCATCCTCGTATCAGATCTAACTTATTTTTCGAGTTTAAATTGAGTCCTGTATTCTACAGGAAAGTAGTGACAAATGCAATTGTTCAATTGTTCATATTTGCATCGTTAGTTTATACAATGGCCAAACCAACATTAGGAAACACAGTGATATATGATTAGATTTTTTATCTATATATATGTATGTATTTTGTTCCAAAAATTTGTGTTTTATTTATATCATTTTATTTTTTTATTGCTAAAGTGTTAATTTCTTAATGGAATATCAAGGAGAAAAATGCTGAGTTAGAATATTATTTTAATTTCAAACTGGTTAGTGTATTTTTTTTTCCTTTTTTAATTGAAGCTGCACGCTATAGATGTATATTTTTAAAAGGCCATGTTTGAAAATTATTTTAAAAACAATAAACATGTACTAATTGAGATATTATCATTAATGATATCATTACCACAATTTATCATTATTGTGGTAAATTGCTAAACAGTTTTCCAAAAAGAAGTTTGAAAGTAGTTTTGATGGCCTATTTGAATATGCAGTGTGTCAGCTCGTAACGGTGTCCAATGGCTAATTCCTAAACCGTTAGTCATAGACATATAGTTTCAATTACAAAAATGTTTTAAATCGGGTAAAGAAATATTTTGAAAGCGATTTGGGTCAATAAAAACATTTCTTAAAAAATTCCGAAAATTTAATTTTTATACGGTCCCCCGGACATATAAGTTATATTTAGTAAAATTTTCCTATTACACCAAGAAGTAAGACAAAAAAAGTCTCATTCATGTAACACTAAAATTGAGCAAGTTATTTTTCTTTAAAAATGCATGACTTATGCCACTTTTCTGCTCTGGAAACAAATGAGTTCTGCTTGGCTTTGAGGGGTCACATACCAAGTGCTTAAAGTATTCAAAGATCTTATTTCATGTGTATCTGCGCTTTGAAAATAAATCGTACAAGTATTACGATTAAGTTAATATTTATTAAGTTCCAGATTAACTAAAATAACATATGTTTTATTTTGTCAGGATTTGAGACTGTTTCTTTTATGATTTCTTTTAACAAAAATTATGTTATTTTATGTTACTTCAACGATCGTATGTATGTTTTTCCAGTTAAAGATTTGTACTCGAACTTTAACTCACTTTCAAATATCCGATCGAGATTACATTTTACATATTGGCGCAAATCCAATAACAATCTAATACTATTATGATTTACTGTTGTTACCATTTATACTTATTTTACAGGTTAACATAAAAAAAAAATTCGGATAGATTGCCGCCAAGAAGTTTAAGAAAAAGTTTAAGATTAGATAATACAAGACTGCGATTGTTAGGTTTTTTAACTTTTATGTATTTTTTAGCACTGAAATTACCTTAAGTTTTAACCATCATGTCAGGATAATTAGTAAATCATAAATTGTGAAAGTTAAAGAATAACAAAAATCGGATACTATAAAGTAGAGGAGATAGCTATGTTTTTTAACTTTTGAAAATTGATTTTTACGTACTTTTTAGCACTGAATCTGAAAATGACCTTCATTTTTTAGCATCACATTAGAATTTTTTTTGCAAATCGTAAATGTGTAAGTTAAAATATAGCGAAAATCTCATGCTATAAAACATATGTAAAACTTTTTATATTTTATTTTACTTTATTTTATTCAATAATTTAATCAATATTTTTGCTTATCCTGGGATTTTTACAATTAAAGAGCTGTGTGGTCCGTTGAGATGGGGAAGAAGGTTCAATTTTAAATTTGAGCTCTTTAACTTTGAAATTTGCAATTTGCGAAAAATCCTGATGTGATGGTTAAAAATAAAGATCATTTTCTGATTCAGCGGTAAAAAATACATAAAAATCGATCGTTTAAATTTAAATCAGTACAATCACATCTATTTTATAGTATAAAATTTTCGAAATTTTTCTTTTTTTAACTTTAAAATTTATATTAAAATCTTTATATGATGGTAAAAAATGAAGGTCAATTTCGGATTTAGCGGTACAGAATACGTAAGAAACAATTATCAAAAGCTAAAAAACATGACATAACCCAACTTTTGCAGGCTAGTGTAATCTAATAATATTTTAAAATACGTATCATTTTGTAAAGATTTGAGGCTGTTAATTTAGCATCATTTTATTTATCAAAAATTCTGTTTTTTCTTTCTTCTTAAATGTTTAGTACAAATTGTATATTTTGCATTAAAATATGAGAATGGTTAAAGATTTCAAATTTATATTGCAATGTTAATTTTACTCTCAGCCATTTTTTTAATATATCTGACGAAATTATATTTCGACTAAATTTGTGAATGACCCCTAATTTGCAGCAAAAAAATATGCTCCAACTTTATACAGTTAGTAGTCGACAAATTTTAATCGTAAAAAACGGGACTTTTTTGTATTACTTGTCAACGTAAAAGGAAAATTTTACTAAATATAACTTATAGGACCGGGGGACAGTATAAAAATTTAAATTTCGTAATTTTTTTAAGAAATGTTTTTATTGATCCAAATCGCTTTTTAAATATTTCTGTACCTCATTTAAAATATTTTTGCATTTGTAACAATATGTCTATGACTAACGGTTTAAGAATTATCCATTGGCCACCGTTTAGAGTGGACACCCTGTATTTGACTATAAAATTTAAATTATTTGATGTTTAGAAGAAATTAAATTGTGATAAAATGTAAATATATTCCTTTGATCTTTTCTATCGGAGGTATGACAACAGAGTCAAGGAGATGTCTATGCTTTGTAATACAGATTAAATCTAATGAATAATTGCATTATAAAGGATGAGTGTGTTTTTCGGATTAACATGGACATTTTATTAAAACAATTAAATATAAATCTTTTCATGGTAAGAATTTTAAATGTTTATTATTTACATTTGTATTACATTTATTTTATACAAAACATGTTACAAGCATGCAGGTTTCATAATAAATAAAATTTATTTACAACAACCAATTAAAAGTAGTGAAGTAATTACAACTAAGCATCAATGCAAAAATTTATTTGTAAATCAATTATCGTGTGCTGTGACATGAATTATTTATTATACGCATTTTTAGATTATTTTCCACATGATTATGTGGCATAAAAATCATAATTTCATTAAAAAAAAAAAAAAGAAATAGTAAAGAAAAAACAATGTAAAGGAAATTAAAAATATTTTCAATTTAATTTTATTCAAAGTGATCGGATCTACATATAAACATTTCTTAATAATTAATCGTTTTGAAAAAAAAGTGAAAATGTTTACATCGGATTCTTTTTGGAAAACTACATATGCTTTATTGAAAGTAAATGATCTCATTATCCGCTGATTAATAATATTATCGCTAAAAATAACATCGATACTAAATTTGTTAGAAAAATAAATTAAAAGTCTAAAATTTCAAATTAAATATTTCATAAGAAATCTATTACCAAACTCCATTTAAATTCGGCTCGAAAGAACAGGTGCTGAAAATGAAATTTTAGGGCGTTATATTTTTTTAATTGTTTTTTTTTTTTTTTTTAGGTATTTCCTTTGAGTGCATGGTGAAAATGAATCACATATGAAAAAGAACATCACATTTCCTCCTCTTCATATAAAACTGGGTCTAATGAAGCATTTCCTGAAAGCTTTGTCAACTGAAGGAAACTGATTACAGTATCTCTTTTCGAAATTTCCAAATTAGTCGTTTCAAAAGATAAAGGCAAGTGTATTTGACGGTCCACAAATTTGGCAGCTCATTAGAGATGAACTTTTCATCGGAACAATGACAAAACTCCAAAAAAAATGTTTGGTTGTCATTTAGAAACCTTGTCAAAGACATTCTTGGAAATACGCGAGTAGAAAATTACACCGAAATTGTCCAGCAATATTTAGAGAGCTCCAAAATGCCTGGTTGCGACAGGAGCATCGGACTTAATTTTCTCCATAGCCATCATGATAACTTCCCGCAAATTCTTGGTGCAGTCAGTGACGTGTAAGGTGAGCGATTCCACTAAGATTTAAAGCTCATGGAAGAACGGTATTAAGGTTAATGGGATGAGCATATAATCGATGACTTTTGTTGGAGCATCAAGCGAGTTTGTCCCCAAATTGAACACTCGAGGAACTACAAGCGAAATATTTTTCCTTAAAATGTACTTTTTTCGTTTTGTAAAAGGATTTTACTACTTGTATGAACACAATGTAGCTTATAGTAAGTATATACAGACGTTGTATGAATAATATATTGGGTAATTGTTTTATTATTTCCTTTGTATCCACATTAAGTATGATTTTGGGGGTATTCTGCAGCTTAAAAAGTTTATGTGTTAGAAAAAAACTGGGATCATTTTCGATTTAGATGCCAGTAACTAACCAAAAACAAGTACCAGATCTAAGTCAACAAAATGTGTGCTCCCCAGAGTGATTAAACACTATTTATCATTTATGCTATGTATATTTTTTTAATTTAAATTAGAATGAAAGTCCAAATCGTTACAGGAATATGTGTGTATTAAATGTAAAAAAGAAAAAAAAAAGAAAGATTTTCGAATAAAATAAAATTGCTTTCATATACGTTATATAAACGGGAATCCCCGCGTTGTATCTCCTTGTTTAGTATAATTCAAATGCGATTTTTAAGCAAATTATACAAAAATGTCGAAATAGCTAAAATACTTTCTACAAATCAAATTAAACTGAGAATTAAAATATTTGTTCTTTAAATATCTGAAGCAAGATATTACAACAAATATACAAGAGATTCTATTGAGTGCTAAAATGCAACAAAAAGCAGTTTTGAATTAACTCTTTCAATTTGTATAAAAGTAAAAATAAGTATATGCAATTAATTATGAAATAAGGTTTTTCTAAATAAAGTAGCATACTTAACAAAACTGACCTTTTTTGGTGGAACTTTATTGAGAATAATAATTTGAAATTTTAAAAGTTTTGTTACTTTACTTATGTAATTATTAGTCTAGACATAACTACAAAACTTATAACGGGTTGCATCAATTCATACAATAACAAATGTAATAATTCAAATTTATTAATTAAATTTGTTTTTATTTCATTTTCAACTATACGTTTTAAAAACTTAAAATGTGATTAAAAATATACTTACTTAGTTGATAAATTGTTTAGAAATAAAAATAAAAGTAAATTAAATTTTTAGGTGTTTTGTTCTTCAAAATGTGTAATTAGTAGTCTAGCCATATGTTTGAAATAGAAAGAGGGTGACTTGATTACTACAATACAACAAAGAACCTGTTAATTTTTTTCATAGTTTTTGTGAAGAGAATTTTTTGTAGATGTATTTAAAATACAACACAGTGATGCACATAAAACAAAGTTATAATTAATGTTTTTTATACACTAAACATCTTGTAAATTTTCTCTGCAATTCACAATGAAGCGAAAATAAAGAAAAAAACTAAAGGAAATATTTTACATCATTTAAATGTCTATAAATAAAAGTCGTAATAAAGTGTGCATTTTTTTTTTTTTTTTTTTTTTTGAAAAAAAAAATCTTCACCGCATGTATTTATATGAGGAAATGCAATGAATGCATTTACAGTGTTTTGAAAAGCATTGCATCTTCTTTAGTTCGAATACCTTAAGAATATAGTCTTATTGTCTATAATATCTTTGTTAGTTTTATTAGGTGTGTTTGAAATGTTTGAGTGAAAGTCCAACTTTTAAGATTTATTCTTTTTTATGATAAAATATTTTGATAATATACATTAATAAGACTATAAGATAATATACATTAAATTTATAAGGTGAAAAAAAATTGAATGCACGCATATGTGTATGTATACGTAGTTGTTTTATGCATTTGCTACAATTCCATAGATAAACGAAAATAACGGAACTAAATGCGTTTATTGTTTTTGCGTATTAGTTTATTGTGTATTTGTTTGAAGTGTTTAAAGGTTTTGTTTGAATTTTTGTTAGTTTTATTAGGTGTGTTTGAAATGTTTGAGTGAAAGTCCAACTTTTAAGATTTATTCTTTTTTATGATAAAATATTTTGATAAGTGTATTAATTGGAAAGGTAAATGGTGGATCTTAAGTAATTTAACAGATTTCTTAAGTAAGCCATACATAAGTTTTTGAAATCGATTTTTAGAACAAAATGATACGAAAATAAAGAAAAAGTTTTTAAAAAAGCAGAACACAGTACCTTCTGGAATGTTAAATGTATTGTATATGTAAGGATACAGCATCATTTAACATACTAAAATGTGGCTCGAGCTACTCAATGGTTACGAAAATAAAACAAGCATCGAGGTAAAATAAAAATAACGTGCATAATATGAAAGAATACGTGAAAAATTAAATGATGACCTTTCATAGACAGGTTTTAGAATATTTTTGTTTTGAAATGACTCTGGTAGTGTTGAAATACGTAAACAGACAAATAAACGTATATATACAGTTTTTGAAAGTTTTAATTGACAGCTTTTAGCAATTAAAATCTGTATGTTACACTGCTTTATTTACAACACTCTAGGATGATAAAATCACTGTTTAGAACGTTCACAAACACGTACTGAGGAGTAGACTGCTGTGTTGCCCGTATACAAAACAATGAAATTACACTGTTCGTGGTATAATGATCAAGTAATGTTAAAATGTTACGCTTTTAAGCCAAACCTTGGACGGAGCCTAAGAGAATTAGATATAGTTTAAGGGTCTCAGGACTATTAAAGATTCAAAATTTTCGAAATTTTATTTCTTTTTTAAAATATGAAACTCTTTTTTTTTTTCTAAACATTTTGATATAATTGATTCCTGAAATTCCCATTAGAATAGACGTTATGGCTTTAGGAATTATACCCGGTCAATAGCTGAAGTGGCGTTTCCGAAACTTTGCAGTCTTTTTTTCTCCAAATGACGTTTTAGGGCATATGGCGCACGGTATCTCAAAAACTTTTGAATTTTTTTTCAAAACATATGTTTCATGTTAATCTGTATACACTGAACCTAAAAGTTTCTTTTTATTGTTCAAAGAAACATTTTTTTAGGTGATCATGCTGTTGAAATTTTCAAAAAAATTTGCATTAGCTAAATTCAACTTTGTTTTAAAAATATAAAAATGTTTTAAATACAATTTTTAATTGGGTAATTGGGTGATTGTTACAATCTGAAGTATTAGTAGGCATCAAAATTAATATTTTAGTTGCAACATTTATTGTTTAATCGTGCACATAAGCTGTTATGCCAATTTTCTGCTCGTGAAATATCTGACAGTTTGGAGCACCCTATAAATGGTAATTCTGCATCTTGCAATTTTTATAATATATAAAATGAAAGAACAAACTTACATATTTTATCCAATCAAAATTGTGTTTTAAAATGATATACATTTTAAGATATTAAGTGAAAATTGTCTGTTTTTCTTTTTAAGTCTTGAGACCCCTTAAATGAAACCGTTTTATTGGGAGCATAAAAATTAAAATTTCTGAGGCATGGGTACATTAAGTGTATATGTCTTGCATCAATACTGGGCTAAATTAACTTGGAAGTAAATATGAACATCAGGATTTATCAAAAAACTTAGTCATATCTAAACGTCTAGCAGCAGCTGGTATCTTCATATTGAAGTTTTGTTTAAGAAATTGCACAAGAGTAAGACGCCGTTGTTGGGTGAAGTGCTTAGATGTTAGGCCAAAATATTCCGGCATTAAAATGTTACATTTATTTAAATTCTTTGGAGCTTGAACCTGATGAGACGTTAGTACATTCTTAAAACTCTCTCTTATATTTTTATTTTTGTGCATATGCTTAATTTTTCATACGTTCCTTTATATTGTTAGGAATAATAATAAAAAAAAAAACGTGCATAAAGCTTAATTACAATATCAAATAAAACTAATGAGATCTATTTGTATTATTAAACTAAAAACCTGTTAAAATGTCACAAAATGAGTTTTAAAAATTTTACTAAAAAATCCTTTTCGATAACATTGGCAAAGAGGTGGAGTTTTGAAGATTATTGTTAGAACTAAACTCTAATATAATTCTAATACAATACGCTATTATTTGGACATTTGAAATGGAACGTCATTTACCGCATTTATTGCTTTTAACACACATTAAATAATTGATTATTTAATAATTTTCTTTCATTTTTAATGTGCTTGTGTAAAAACAATTTTTATAACGTAAGTAGTAGGAAAACGACAGTTCTGAGACCGCCCCTCCTCCGGGCCTCCCCTCCCGTCCCCCCTCCGGTCCCACACCCCCTGCGACACCACCTCTGGTCCCCCCTCGAGTCCCGCACCCTCTCCGCCACCGCCCCCTAGCGGGAAAAACTGCCGTTTTTAGAGTATTTTTCTGCTATAACATGAGAGTTGAACGTTAGATAGACTAGATTATCATGCTATAAGATGAAGATTAAACTTAGATTTGAATTTTGAACAACCTTTACCTTAATGAGTATTATTAATTAAGCAAAATAATAGAAAATAACAATTTTAAAGGAAAAAAGATGATTTCTGTAGATTTTCTTTCAACTGCAAGATCAGTATATCAAGTTAAATGGGGAAAGTTAAACATATATTTGAATTTTGGATGATTAACATCTTAATGAGCATTATTAATTAAGCAAAACAATGGAAAATATCAATTTCTTAGGAGAAAGCCGATTTCTGTTGATTATTTTCAACTACAAGATCAGAATGAATAACAAATTAAACTGGGAAAGTTAAACATATATTTGAATTTTGAACAATCTTTATCTTAATGAGTATTATTAATTAGGCAAAACAATGGAAAATAACAATTTTTAAGGGAATGATTTCTGTAGATTTTCTTTCATCTGTAAGATCAGAATATCAACTTAAATGGGGAAAGTTAAACATATATTTGAATTTTGGATGATTAGCATCTTAATGAGTATTATTAATTAAACAAAATAATGACAAATAACAATTTTTAATGGGAAAAAAGATTTCTTTAGATTTTCTTCAACTATAAGATGGGGATATCATCTTAAAAGGGAAATTTAAAAATATATTTTCGTTTTGAACAACCATGATCTTAATTTTGATAACTGAACAAATAACAAAGGATAATATCGAATTCTTAAAGAAAAAAGATGAATTTTATTAACTTTTACACTAGTTTGAGATTTTAAGATATCTTTAAAGACTAGTTATGTAAGATTTAAAAACCTAGGAAGGTATCCGCCCCGAGATATATATTAATTAATTAAACAAAATAAATTCAATTTTTAGTTTAATTAATAACTGGAAATTTCGCATTTTAAAAAATATTTTCATGATTGTACACATAAAATAATAGTTTACAAACAAATTTCCTTAATTTTTAGAAGATTCAACAGAATATTTCAACAAGTCTGGTAAAGAAAATAATACAAATAATAACTTCCATTCCCTTCCGACCGCTCACATTCTCTACCTTGGGGAAATCAACAATAGAGTTTTGACGTCACAAAAGCATATCGGAAAAATTTTTACATCCAAGAAAAATATCAATTTTTATGCATCTTTTCAACTGTTACACGAAAGATATAAACTTATATTTTAGTTTTGAACAATCATTACCTTAATGATTATTATTAATTAAGCAAAACAATGGAAAATATTGCTTTTTTAATGAAAAAGACGCATTTAAACGGCTTCGGTTAACTTTTACACTACTTTGAGTTACGTAATATTTAATTCGTTAGATGACTGTACCCCAAGATATATTCAATCCAATTTCCTTAATTTTAGCAGATTCAACAGAATTTTTTCGATAGGGCTATTATAAGAAAATAATTCCAGACCCCATTCACTGCACGCTACCCTTAGCATTCTTCAAACTTGCGAAGGGATCACAAACGTTCTCTGACGTCATATTCGAACCAATTTTTAGTTCGTGTTTACTGCACCTGGTAAACTACAAAGCATAACAGAAAATGTTTCCATTCAAGAAAAATATCAATTTTAAGGTAAAAAGAGACTGAATTCTTTACAACTGTTACATGAAAGATATAAACATTTATTTTAGTTTTGAACAACAATAACCTTAATGAATTTTAATAATTGAAAAATAACAAAGGAAAATATTATATTTTAATGAAAAAAGAGAAATGTAAACGAATTTGATTAACTTTTACACTAGTTGAGAACTGGAAATGAATAAAACTGTTTTATGAGTTTATTTGATCATTGACACATTCGACATTTTGAACACATATCCGAATTTTGAATGAACAACATCTTAATGAATATTAATAATTAAGTAAAACAATAGAAAATATCAATTTTTAAGGAAAAACATCAGAATATTAACATAAAAGCGGAAAGATACGAGGATTTCAACTTAAAAGGGAAATTTAAATATTTATTTCAGTTTTTGAAAAACCATTACCTTAATAAATTTTAATAATTGAACAAATAACTGAGGCAAATATTATTTTTTAATGATAAAAGACAAATTTAAACGAATTTGATTAACTTTTACACTAGTTTGAGATTTTATCCTCCTTTTAGTTGCTACCTATATAGAATTTAAACCTTTCAACGATACACACTTCAAGAAATACTCATTATGAAACAAAATACATTAATTTTAATCTAATCAACAACTGAAAATTTCACATTTTAAAAATATTTCCATGAATGTGCATAAAAATACGAGTTTACAAACTAATATCCTTATTTTTATTAGATTTAACTAAATTTTTCTACATTCAAGCTTAATTTTTATACACAAAGCATTATTTAATCAAATCCAGTATTTTCATATTTAACGAAATTCAGCAATTTTTCACTTTTTAAACCAATCCTATGAGTTAAAAACAAGAGCACCTCCTATAATTTTATAGCTTTAGGTGAAACAAGACGACTTAGAAGCACATTAAAACTTAAACATAGACAAAAAATGTTAAAATTGCTTAGTGCGTAACTTTCCCTCAAAATGAAAAACAAATGAATTCTTCAAACCTCCAAACTTATTAAGTAAAATAATAATAATAATAATAATAATAATAATTCGCCCTTGGACGGATTCGAACCGCCAACCCCATGGTTAACAGCCATATGCGTTATTCAATTGCGCTACAAGGACATCGAAGATTTCTGAATTATCGCAATACTTATCTACATCAAACTCAATTCTTGCTCCTATATATTTTACCATTACATAATTTTAACAACTGTTTTTTTTTCCATTTATCAGAAAATTATTAAATCACAGAACGATCACACATCAAGTTGTTTCAAATATGAATACTATCTTTACAGTTTTTAAGTGATACAGGATTTACATGAATACAAACTTTAATTTTCCTGCATTTCATATTTCAAATAGTCTATATTTCAAACCAAACTATTTGAACCAAATTTTTGAACTCATATTTCAAATAGTATATATTTCAAACCGAACTATTTGAAATTTTCTCACGTAAGAGCAAATATTACTTAGATCTTTCCACTATTACCTTTTAAGAAATAGCAGATAACTACTTTTGAATTAATCTGCCAAGAACTGTAAGGGAAATTACATCAACTCCTTATAGAAAACCCTATTTTCACACAATTTCTTGAAATTTAACAACGAATTGACCTTTACAGCAATACTTATCTACATTAAACTCTATTCCTTCTTTCATATATTTTAATATAAAAATTTCCATTTGTAAAATTTCCATTTATTGATAGGATTATTATTTATTTTTTTAGTTTAATTATGAATATTTCTTGAGGTGTATGTCATCAAAGCGTTAAAATCTTACAAATGCGATATAAATTTGTTAAAATTATGTAATGTTAAAATATATAGGAGCAAGAATCGAGTTTGATGTAGATAAGTATTCCTGTAAAGTTCAATTTGTTGTTGAATTTCAAGAAATTGTGTAAAAATAGGGTTTTCCATAAGGAGTTGATGTAATTTCACTTACAGTTCTTGGAAAATTAATTCAAAAGTAGTTATCTGCTATTTCTTAAAAGGTAATAGTGGAAAGATCTAAGTAATATTTGCTCTTACGTGTGAAAATTTCAAATAGTTCGGTTTGAAATATATACTATTTGAAATATGAGTTCAAAAGTTTGGTTTGAAATATAGACTATTTGAAATATGAAATGCTGGAAAATTAAAGTTTGTATTCATGTAAATCCTGTATCATTTAAAAACTGTAAATATAGTATTCATATTTGAAACTTTTTCCATTTAACTTGATATACTGATCTTGCAGTTGAAAGAAAATCTACAGAAATCAGTTTTTTTCCTTTAAAATTGTTATTTTATATTATTTTGCTTAATTAATAATACTAAGGTAAAGGTTGTTCAAAATTCAAATGTAAATTTAATCTTCATCTTATAGCATGATAATCTAGTCGATCTAACGTTCAACTCTCATGTTATAGCAGAAAAATACTCTAAAAGCGCCATTTTTCCCGCTAGGGGGCGGTGGCGGAGAGGGTGCGGGATAGGAGAGGGGACCAGAGGTGTTGTCGCATGAGGTGAGGGACCGGAGGGGGGACCGGAGGAGGGGCGGTCTCCCCGTCCCCCCTCCTGTCCCAGAACTGTCGTTTTCCTACTATTGACGTAATGTTCAATATTTTCCTGTTCTTAACACGTAATCATTTAATTCTAATTTGAAAGTGTTTTTTCTGTGTATAACAGTCACGAGCGAATAAATTTCTAATTTAAAAGGAATATTATTCTTTGCGTTGTTTTAGCAATTGGCAACATTTTAAAAAAATGACCATTTCTAAAACATGTAAAAGATATCTCTGGAAATGCTAATAATTTGAATTTGAAAATTGAAATAAACCCTCAAAAACTAAGCAAATTAAAATGCGAGGTTTCTATTGAATATTCTGAGAAAAAAATAATTAAATTCCTATGTATATTTTTTATTCCTATAAAAGTTTTTTAATGAAACGATTTTCTCCAACTTTAACATTGAATATCTCTTAAAATAATTCTTCGATATAAAAACTGTCTGCTTCAACGTATTTATCAAACATTTCTGTATTAGAATAACCATTTTTATATTTCTGTATGCAGTAGTTTTCATAATATTAGTGGAGAAAGACCTCCGGTCACTGAAAATTCATTGACACCGGCGGTGACAGCGTTAGTTACTTTTTTTAGAATAGAGAGAAACATGAATCATCTGCACTTCTTGAACTCCTAACTAAGGTTCTTGAAATGCTGTATTAAAAACAACAGGAAATACAAAATTACAGTAAATACCGAACATAAACATTTAACTTAATGTTTTGCAATGAGAAGTTTTAACCGGAAAAATATAAAGTAAAATGTGAATTAAATTAATTAATATTAAGTTGTGTTTCCAAAGTATTACTGTCGGGGATGTGGGGCACTGGCCCCAGGCTCCTCGAAAAACTGTCAGAAGTAGTAATACTGACGATTCGTTTATAAACTCTTAATCCAAATACCTGACTGTACGTCGTGTCCAGTAGAGTTAAAGGATATTAAAACCAGTGGCGTGGCGTCCGGTCATCGCTGGATGCGGCGATGACCAAGCAATATTTTAAAACTCTTAATAAGCTTTTAAAACTCTACGATCCAGTTTTAGCAGAACATTTGGAGTTCATGTATAAGTGAAGGTAAGATTTAAAGTTTCTTTTTTGAACATTCAACCATTGAATTTTAGAGTTAATAATTTTTCACCACAAACTTAAATAATTGCGATGACCACCGAAAATTTTCACGCCACGCCACTGATTAAAACATAAAGCGTAATCTATAACATTGGTCTTTTTAAACTTTCCATCCTTTCATATTTAAATATAAACAAAAAGAAAAATCATTCTTTTAGCATAAATTATGTAACACTTTCAACGCGTTCTGAATGCTTTAACAAAACTTCGTTATTTAGGGAAATAAAGTACAGAATATAACTATGTAAACGTTTTAGAAAACGCATAAAACATTTGAAAAACTAATTTCAGAAGCTACCGTCCATAGCCAAATATGTATTCTAATTGTTTTGAGCAGCACTGTATTTCATCTGTAGGTTGATATATATACTATATAATTGGGAAATTTAGTTTAGCTAGAAAACGCATAACAGGTTGAAATTTCTCTTTCGGAAATTTATACTAATTGATGGAAACATACTTGAATACTTTTGTACAACCCTGTAATTAACCTAGTACCTTTATTACACGCTACTATTTAGCTAAAATTTTATTAAAACTAAAACACTCTTAAAACTACTGAAATCACATTTCTAGAAATTATCATTTCTAGACGGCCTTTTATCCAATTCTTTGCGTGAATCTGTATATATATCATTTTATCTATATTCTACAAACATTTTTTAGTAAACCAAATGCGGTTCAGAGTAAAAATGCATAACTCATTTAAAAACCACCTTTAAGAAATTTGCACTCATGCCCAGTAACCATTACGAATTCTTTTGTGTACCTTTGTATATGAATTATAGCATTTATACACACCATATACCATACTTAAATACAGTGAAACATAAAACCGCATAGCATAATGAAAAATGCATTGGCAGTAATCATCGCTACTGTACAGTACTTCGGATACAACATAGTATCTGAAATCATTTGTGTGCCCCTGTAAATGCTATGCACGTCATATTATACATGAAATAAATTATATTAAACCACAGCGACGTATACCAGTTGTCATACGTATACCAATCAAACGATTCTATACTTGAAATAATTTAACATAATTAAATACGCCTCAAACAATCCTCCACCCCTATGTCATTATGTAACGGAAACCTTCTGTGTGGCCATGAAAATTAATAACTATTATTTGCACCGAATTTTCTACAGAAAGCATATTTTAGTGTACTTCAAAAATGTATGTTAGTTTTATTATGTTCGAAAGCGTATAGCATCATAAAAAATCATTTTAAACGATTTTTTCCCATAGGCCGTAACGTAACAGAAAACTTTTGACTGTCCCTGTAAATGAACTAAACATGCTAAAAAACTTCATTTGAAATAGGGAAAGTACTATTGTAAACATCAATAACATCCTAAAATTTCAGGACAATCTGAGTATATTTACCGGAGTAGGCAGATCGCACAACGAACAGACAAGCGTGCGACATGCGACAAGTTGTAGTGTTCAAACTGGTTTTAACAAAGAAGTAACCGGTTTGAACGCTACAACTTGTCTCATGTCGCATGTTTGTCTGTTCAGTGTGGGATATGCCTTAGAGCGCGGACAGATGGCCATACGGCCAGACAAACCGAAGTCATAAACACTTTGCGACTTTGTTGGAAAGTGTTAAAAATGTTCTAACAAGGTTTTAATCATGTTTCTTAAAAAAATGCATAGTTAATTATTATTTCAAAACTGAGAATTTCAAATGCGCTTTTTTAAGTAAAGTTAAGAAATCTTAAATTGGTACAGATATTTCTCATAGAATTTTCCAAGAATCATTAATCATTAAGAAAAAGAAACAACGTATAAAAGCACAAATAAAATGTGTTTAAAAGCATACAGCTGTTTCAAAACCTCTAAGGATTCCTCATCAGTGCTTAAAATAAAAGTTAAATTAAAACTAAAACATTGTGTAAAAAGGGGGGGTGGACAGAGAGTCAGAAAAGCGTACGTTTCAGCTCTACTGCCAACGGTGAAATGCGACATACGGCTGACAAACAGTTACGGAGTTGATCTCACGCGCATATTCAGGGAGAGCAATCAAAATACCCAAGAAGAGTCCAAACTTAGAAGGAGAAAGAGGGGGGGGGGGAGGGAGTGGAGAGAATTATAGAAAATTAAACCATACCTTAGAAAAATTGGGCGTACTGGATAAATCATTAACTAAACTGTTTGAATTTTTCCATATGTGGTAAGCCTCCCAGAAGTCCAGATCATAGATTGAAGTACATTTCTGTATTATGGAGGCTTCGGAAAATTTAAAATTATGGTTGTTGGACCAGCAGTGGTTGGCAATAGCGGAACGTTTAATATCACATTTTTTTTTTTTTTTTTTTTATAACGCAGGTTTTATGCTCCCCCAAACGGATCTTAAAGGCACGCTTCGTTTGACCAATGTATATTTTGTTGCATTCGCAAGATATCCTGTAAATACCCCAATTTGAAAAATTGTCAATTGGATGTTTCAGATTTGTGAATTGAATTTTATTAAAAGGAGTATAAACTACTTTAAAGTCAAATTTTGACAAGATTTTAGAAATTTGATGGCTTATTTTCGGAAAATATGGGAGTATAATTAAATTTTCATTACCGACAGTATTAGCCCTGGATTTTGTACGTTTACTTAGTTTGTTATGAATGGAATCGACGATTTCAGCTGTAAAACCTCGATCAATGGCAATAGATTTAATGTAGTCTAATTCTGTTTTTAGTAAAATGTCGGAAGAACAAATATTTAAAGCCCTGTAAACATAACTGTTAAAGGCAGCCAACTTTTGATTAGGTGGATGGGATGAAAGGCGATGTGGGGGTAAGGATACTGCGAATGGTTTACGGTAAACAGTAGTGCGAAACAAATTATTTTCGCGGAAAACCATAACATCAAGAAAGGGCAAACGACTGTTATTTTCGAGTTCGAAAGTGAACTGAATATGTTCATCTATAGAATTCATAATATCGAGAATATTAGTAAGATTAAGATCATCAGAGTTCAATAATGCAAAGCAGTCATCGACATAGCGGATGTAAAATGGAAAGGATAACATCTTGAAAAGATTTGATTCGTAATAGTGCATGTAAATATCACTGAGGGTGGGGCTGAGGGGGGAGCCCATGGACAAACCATCAGTCATGCAATAAAAATTACCATTAAAAATGAATGTGTTTTGCGATAAACAAATGCTAGTAAGATGTATAAGCTCACCAATTTCGTAATATGAATAATGAAATTCTTGTAGGCGTAATTTAAGACAATTTAAAGCACCTTGAACCGGTACGTTAGTAAATAGTGATTTAACGTCGAATGAAACCATACTATTGTTTTGAGTACCACTGAAGCTACGAAGCTTATTAACGTATTGGGTATTTTGATTGGTCTCCCTGAATATGCGCGTGAGATGAACTCCGTAACTGTTTGTCAGCCGTATGTCGCATTTCACCATTGGCAGTAGAGCTGAAAGGTACGCTTTTCTGACTCTCTGTCCACTTCCCCCCCCCTTTTTACACAATGTTTTAGTTTTAATTTAACTTTTATTTTAAGCACTGATGAGGAAACCTCAGAGGTTTTGAAACAGCTGTATGCTTTTAAACACATTTTATTTGTGCTTTTATACGTTGTTTCTTTTTCTTAATATATTGGCACAAAGTACAATCCTTCCCCACTTTTTATCATTAATCGTTTATGTATTTCAAATTCTTCAACGAACAATTGTTTGGCTATTATGTTCTAAACTGTCTAATGTACAGGTATTTATTTTTTTAACTATAAAAAACAAAAGTAAATCAAAGAAATACGTATTTCTTTCAAATATTAGTCATATTTTTGAAATCGTTGAAAGATTTTATAGTTTATTCACCAGTTTTTGTAACCGGGTGTATAGGTTTTCCGTATACGATCAATTCTCCGTTAAACATTTTCATGTTTAACAAACATGTTTTACAGGCAAACATGATAAAATAACAATATTCACAATAACCTTTAAATTAATATTAATTTATGTTTAAATTCGATTACCTAGATTAAAATGTATTCACTACTGATATCATCCTAAAAACTGATATTGCGGTATGAGAAAACTGATTAATAAATCTACTAGAAAACGTTTCCGAAAATTACTGGCAACAGAAGGTTATTTTTTGTTATAAATTCGTGTTAAAATTTCGGAAAAATATTTAGTTCTGACCTTACTAATGATAAAATAAAGCTTTTCCGAATCGTGAGAAATTGGAATTTTTTTATATTTTACTTTCGTACGTCTTTATAGTTAATTGCGGAGATTGAGAAACATTTGTATTATTTTTCCACACATTTCCTGGTAGTGCATTCAAAATTATGCTAGTGGGCAAAATTTAAGCAACGAACAAAATATGTTAATTTCTAAATACGTGAGTACTCAAAATAAAATTCTATAAACAGCAAGTGTAAAAAATAGGTGTTATCCTAACAGTACAACCAGTCTATAGATAGTCATCATGACCTCACAAAAAGTCACAAGTCTCACAGTCATAACAATGAACTGAAATGTGATGTCTTTCAGTCGTCTCATTCTTAATCTCATTTGATCATTCCACCGAGAAGTCACCATGACTGACTGCTTCTTTATAATGACATATTGAACAAGTGATAAAGGCAATTTTGAAAAGTAAAGAAAGCAAATTACTTTTTTTTTTAAATCAATTACTTTATCTTCGAAGTAAGATTGATTTTATAAAATTTCAAAGACTTAATTGCACGTGAACAAATATTTAACTTAAATGAGTTTAAGTTTTGCTGGTATATCTGGAACATCATACTTTACTTCAAATAGCAACTTTGCAGTAACAACTTGGATTGTTTTATATTAAAAATATGCTTTACACAATTGAAATATATTTGTTAATTATATTCTTCAATTATATTTGGTTTTATATTTTCTGAGGTTTTCATTAGCAACTGTGTTGTAAATAAAATGTAATAATAGAATGTTTTTCTCTAAAGGGCATGTTATGTTGCACTAAAAATAAACTAGAAATAAATTCTTTATTTCTTTAACGGAATCATTATTAATATGTTAAAAAATGAAAAAAAAGTATACCTACGTTTTCACCGTTCAGTGGTGTATTTTTATTTGCTGCTTAGTCTGTTGCACGATTATTTTTTAACTCAATCATAGTGATTGTTAAATATATTACACAATTTGAATTTTCTTATTTGAGAGAAAACATGCCCAATCCGGGATTCGAATGCAGAATCTTTGACTTAAATTTCCAAGGCATAACCTATTGCGCTACATTGATCGATAACCGGCGGCCGTGCATATTTCGGTCAGATAAAAATATTGGTAATAGTATCTCGTCCAACATATAGAGAGAGATCAAAACAATAAACCATGGGTATGGAACGCCATTAAAAGAGGGGGTACATAGATATACAAATATTTTTAACTCACTCATACAGATTGGTAAATATATCATACGAATTTCATTAGTCTGTTGAGCTGTCAACATGATAGACTGGATGCTAGGGCTGGATTATTTATCACTATATCGACAAATATTGATATTTTTGAAATATCACAATAACAATATCTAAACCTTGACTCTATTGATATATCCCAATAAAATAACAATGTTTTTGGCTCACTGGAATTTTAAACATGAGCCTCGAAAAAATAGCGTAGAATATCTCAAAACCATATAAAATAGTAATGTTTAGCGCACACCGCCACAGACCGAAAAACATAGCCCATTATTCCATTACAATGTTTTAATACTCCATCCTTTCCAAAACAGAAAATCTACCTTATCTTTCTTTCCGCTGATTATCTCTAGCAATATCCCAATTATTGCAATATTCCTTCGGTGAAAACTTCGAGTTTATTCCACTGCCTGTCTGCGTAATACTGAATAATACTCACCCTACTTGTTTCTCTCGCCGTTATGACTGGTCGACACATATTGATATAGTTACAGCTATTGATACACTATGACGCAAAAGTTTAGACAATGAAGAAATTCTTACATACTTTGAAAAATATTTATTCAATTTTCAAATCACTGCTTGAAATTAATGTGCTGTACATATAAACAATATTTATAACAAAGAAAAGTGGAATTGTGCATATTGCAATAAATTAAATGGTAACAAAAATAAACTGCTGTCTCAAAAGTTTAGACACAAATTAAATAAAATCGAAATAAACAATTTTTAAAACCTGGTTGCGCATCCATGCTTATGTATTACGTCATATACACGAGATTGCATGGAAGAAACTAAATCTTGCATAGTTTGTGGATCGATATCGTACCATGCATTCTCAATAGATGTCTTAAGTTCCTTTTCAGAAGAGTATTGTCTAGCGTTGCTATAAACTTTGCGACACATGATGCTCCAAAGGTTTTCTATAGGGTTAAGATCCGGGCTACATGCTGGCCAGTCGAGAACTCTTATATTATGGGAATTAAACCAAGATTTTGAATGTTTTGCAGTGTGAATTGAAGCATTGTCTTGCTGAAATTCCCACTGAGGACCCCCTAGAAGCTCAGCAAATGGCAGTAGGTTTTCTTCTAATGTCTGTGTATAATGCTGTGAAGTTTTACGACCACTGGTGAAGGTCAGAGATACTTGTCCATTATAGCAAAAGGCTGCCCAAACCATCACCGAGCCCCCTCCTTGTCTGCGACTAAAAAAACGTCGAGGTTCCTTCCGCAAGTCATGCCAATACGATAAACAACCATCTGGACCATCCAAATTCCACTTTTTTTCATCGCTAAATATGACTGACTGCCATTTCTCTCCATATGACATATGCTTTCGAGCCCACATAAGTCTTTGTAACTTATGATGTGGTTTCAGAGCTGGTTTCTTCTGCATTTTGCTATAAACGATTGTTCCTTTTTCCAAAATTCGTCTACGAATCGCATCCTTTGATACAGAGAGTCCCGATGAGCTTTGAACTCCACGTACGCTCATTTGTTGAGTACTCGCTAGTCTTTGTATCAGGCGATCCTCTCGTACATTTGTCACACGTGGCCTCCCAGACCGACATTTTGCTTTATATTCGGAACCACTCGATAAAACTCGATAAATAGATTTTTTTGACCTATTAATAATAGCAGAAATTTCAGAAACGCTCTTCCCTTCACCTTTCAACTGCCAAATCCTTGAAACCTCATTCACTTGAATTTCTTTAGCTCTCGGCATGTCGACTATGAAGCGCAATCGTTTGCAGAACTTAAGTACTCCAAATTTGTGACATCATCTATTCTAAATTTGCATATGCCAGCGAATATTCAAAGAAATTTAGAATAGTGTCTAAACTTTTGCGACAAGCACATTTGAATTTTTATGAAAAAAATTAGTATTATAGCAAATAAAACGACTGTCTTTTGTACATAGCATTTTAAATCAGTTTTTGAATATATTTACAGGTTTTTGTAATTCTGACGTCATAATTCTACATTTTAAAGCTGAATGACGTCATTGTCTAAACTTTTGCGTCATAGTGTATGTCATGAATTATCAAACGAGCTCTGATTATTGCTGAGCTCCAGCTGATACAGAATATACCTTGTTATCATTAAGTCCTTAGTGCAACAGCTGTGATGCTCGAGTGGCGAGGAACCAATCAGAGTCCATTAATGGTTAACTTTGCTTTTTGTTTCTCGTCAAGTTGTGGAAAAGTCAAGTCATCATTCATTGTGATGATTCGTTGTTTTAAAAAAAGCTTCCCAGACTTTAATGTCTACTATGTTACTGAATACAATTCTTATTCATATTGTGTATTGATATTCATTCTTCTGTGTCGGCTGTTGTATTGTTATTAGAGCGAAGTTTTCTCTCATGAATTTAACATATCTTGTCTTCATATTTTAGCTTAAAAGGAATACTTATCAAAAAATAAATTTAAATTAATATAAAACTATTACGAAATATGATATGAATATTTATATATTTTTAAAGGTTTCTTATGTTGTTTTCTTGTAGTAAATAGGTAAGAAGATATAAATACAGTGAATGTTTTCGATTACAAGTCCATTAATTCCTTAGAGAAAGATTGAAAAACAACACGTTTACTGCATCTATGATCCACTGAAACCTACTATATATTCATTCCAAAATATTACGTCCGTTAGTGTGTTGGTTTGTAGTGATGTAGAAAAAATATGATAGTGATAGCTTTCTTAAAACTCTTTCATACTAGCGTTAGTAATGCACTTAATTTTAATAACGTTGATGTTCTCAAACAAAGTTGCTGCAGAGAAGCCTAGTTCTGGATGCTCGTTTAGAAAAAAACAAGTCTCTTAACTGTCCTAGTCTGAACAGGATATTAGTATATGTAATATGTAACTAAAAAATTCTAACAAAACTGCTAATCCAGTGACGTCAGTAGATTCATGCATTTGTGATGCGAATTTAGTACATCTGAAGAGGGTGTTAAGTGTTTTTACGACACCATGACCAGTTATACTGTTGATTAAGGGAGCCGGGAAAGCAAAATTCAACAAAAAAATCGATTTTTACTTTTTTATGTCATTAAAAAGTTTAAACTCTTATCTTTCCAACGATGTGTCACACATGCTTATATATAAAAAATAAGCGTTGAAATTATTCATTCCTTATAAGAGTACTTAACAGCTTAATGGCCATTTAAATCTTTAGTTGACTTTTCCTCAAAACTTGGATTTTTCATGTTTATGTTCCTTTTTTTTCAATATCTATTAAACTTAAAAACTCAGATTTTTATTTAAAACTTGTATTATGTTATATTGTATACTTTAACACAGGGATATAATGATTTATTGAGAATTATATATTTTAGACAGTGAAATTTTACGAAAAATGCTAATTTAAAAACAAGACTTTCAATAAATAATTAATAATTAATTTTGAATTTCACTTAGAAAGAAAATGGTCTGTTGAAATACGTAAAGCATATTATTCAAACTACTCTGAAAAATCTAGACCTCTATCTTTCACCATTTCTGAGAAAAATGTGCATAAAGTTGGTGAATTTAACATGACTGAGATAGGGCTTTCCCGGTCCCCTTAAAAAAAATGTTATTTGAGAAGGAGATATTGGACACTAAATTAACAAATTTTTCATTACGCAAATCCTTGCCAATGCCAATTTTATGAAGTTTATTAAGAGTCTCTGCAGTTGCATGACCTTCATGAACTCAAGGCACTCGTTCAACTATCCTGTAGGTGCCAGTGGCTTATAGTCGCCAGTGGCTTATAGGCGCCGACTTAACGGGAGCGAAGTTGTCAAACCAGGCAAACTCCCATCACTAATTTTAGAACATTATTTTTTCTTTATTAATCACAGTGATTAAAAAGGATAAAATAAAAAGTAATTAAATTAGTGGTAGAAGAATATCACACTACCTATTTCGCCCCGTGAAGCCTGTGCTATGTGCAGGACATTCCATATTTGTTTTAACAAGCGTGGTGATAGTTTCTTTGGAAGCATGCATTCATTTCTTTGCCATTCATATTGCAAAAAAATCGCACGGTTTATCTTTCAAATGAGAATGATTTCTTTCGAAATTATGACGCACTTGAGCATGATACGTAGAGTTGCTAGATAACACTTCACCTGAAGTCTGACCCAGAGAAGATGCAAATTTCCCTTCAGAATACAATTTCTCGTTTTCTTACATTAAATCTACGTTTGTTTCTCCATTTACCGCTATTTTTGATCGAAAACGTAAAAGTACAGTGCTAGTAGAAATTAATATTTGCACTGGAAATGTCTCAAAAGGTAAAATTTTGTTCATTAAGTATTCAAATTAAAATACAGTTATCAATGTATAAATAATTTTGTAATAAAAGATTCTGTTCATATTGAAAAAACCTTTCCTTTAAATGTGTTGATTTCGTTCAAATTTTCTTTATTTTCCTAAAGCGCGCCGGAGCCCCTGGTAAGTTCACGAGGAGCCCCCAGGGCTCCGAGGAGCACAGTTTGGGAATTCCAGCAGTACAGCAATTTATATTTACATCTTATTTTAAGAAGAAAATTCGGCATAATTCTAAATTTAAAAGATATAGAAAATACGAACCAGTAAAATTCTGTGAAAAAGTTTTTTAAATAAAAAACTATTAAAGTAATATTCAGTCCTTGGAACTTTCCGGAAATTTAGTTCAAGCAAGCAGGCTTGTTACTGAACATCCTGTGTAAACATAATATAGCCCCAAATGTATGAAGATTTGCAAGAAAAGTGACACATCTCGCAAAAATTCATTTTGCGTTTTATTCCACTAACAGTTATGGAACAGCGCAGCAACAGAGAATGAAGTGACATCACTAAATTTTAGTTAGGGTAAAAGCCAGGGTTGCTGGCTTTTAGCCAGGCGAAAAAAAGCCGGTCCGCTTTTTTTTATTTTAACCACTTAAAAAAGGCCGGCTTTTATTGGAAGAAGTCAGTTTTTATTTTTTAAAGTTGGTTTACAGTAAATTTGTTTTAAATTTGGATCAATTAATTTTTAATACATTTATAAATATTTTCTACTAAAAAAAAATAATAGACTTCTATTAAATTTTATCAAATAAATAAGTCTTTATAACTTCTAGAAGACAACTGTGAACGCATTATCTCTGAAAAAAAAAATAATATATATAAACATTGAAAAGGATATATGTTAGGCTCCAAACTGGTGTTTTGAAATTCTATATTATATAGCTCCACATATACTACACATTTTAAAGATTATATTTAATTAAAACTGTTCTTAACTGCTCTGCTCAACAAGCGCAAAATGTTTTGACACATTTACAAATTAATTTTTTAACGGGAAGATGTAAAATTCGAAAGCCTGACCATGAAACATGAAAGCGATTTGGGATCGAGCTGTGTTTTCCATTTTTTGATCCATCAATTACCTATTGAGCTATAAAGAGATTTTGATCATGTGACAAACACGTTTTTTCACCCTTTTCTGAGTGGTTTCTTCTTTCGTATGTAAATTCAGTTCAAAACGCTCACTTTGACACTATTTTCTGAAAAATCTATTGCGTTTGAAAAAAAAAAAAAAAACAGAAAAAACAGAAAAAACAGTGCAATTACATAGTTTCTGAACAACAACATCTGCTAGTTTTATGCATTTCTGAACAAAAATAAATTAAAACTTAGGTCAGAAAGTTGCCATTTTGGATTTAACAGCCTTAATGACAAAATATAACATAACAAAATGGAAACGAGAAATTAGAAAAGATGTTTTATTTGAGGAGAGTGGTACATAAGTGTATAAAAAATAGAGCATTTAAACAACAAAAAAAAAATTCTCAAAATAAAATTTTGAAAAGCTTGTTGCTGCGCATATTCATGCATATGCTATTCATAATGTTTTTAATAGTGAGAAATGGTGGTGTTTATTAATATGACTATGTATAATTTTAAATGTTTGCTAGAAATAAAATAAGACTTGTATATTAATAGCTCTTAAAATTAAGTAATAAAACATAAGTAAGTAACCATTCTCCTCTTTAATTTTATAAAGCAGTAAAAATAAAAAAAAATTGGCAGTTGGTATGGCCCTTTTAAAATTTAGCAGACATATTTGCAATTCTGAATACAAATCAGTAGCAAAATCATCTAAGTTTTATTCCAGTATTATGTCCTCATTATTGAGAAATTGGGTTACTTATTAAACTGTAAATCAATTAAATGCCACTAAAACTAATTAAAAACACTTTAAAATGTGTAGTTTATAATTACAATGCTTTATTGTATAAACGCCAATTATGGCCAAAAAAGCCGGTTAAAACCAATAAAAGCCACCGGCCTGGCTTTTTTTAATTTTAGCCGGCTTTTTTGCAACCCTGGTAAAAGCACCAATAGTCGACCACTTAAGCGATTTCTTTCAGTATATAGCTCAAAGCGTAATTTTAAAAAGCAATACAACATTTTTATCAGCGACACATATTAATGTATACTTTTTTTTACTGTTTTAACAATTACTTTAAAAAAACTGATTATAGTTTTTATTTATAAAAAGTTAAACTTAAAAGTAGCAAAAGTCTAGTAGTTGGCCACTCAATTCTAGTGTTCGGCCATCACTGGACCAGTAGTCGGCCACTTAAATGCTTTATTATTTATATAATTTAAAGTATAACTTTTAGAAGCAGAACAACATTTTAATGATAAAATGTGTTAATTTATTCTTTTTTTATAATGTTACAGTAATAATTTGAAATATTATAATAGTATTTAACACTTTCCAACATAGTTTAAAAGTGTTGGTGAATTTGAATTGTCTTCAGTCTTTCCGAGTTCCAACACTCGTAAATATACTCGAATCTCCTTGAATTTTTTGTATGTTTTTGACGTGAACAATAGCACGATCGCTATTGAAAATAAAGTGTGTAGAATTTATAGTTCATCTACAGGGACAGTCAGAAGTATGCCGATGCATTACGCTCAATGAGAAAAAAATTGCTTCAAGTTTATTTTAATGATGTTGGCCATTTCAAACATAACGGAATTGATATGCATTTATGAAGTGCATTTAACTACGCATTCTGGACAATATGGGATCCAAAGAACTTATTATTCATTTATAGGGCCCCGCAAAAAAATCCTTTACATAATAGTGTCAGGGGATAAGCGGTTTGCAGCGTATTTTAGTTCTGTTATACTATATCAAATAGCATCAAATTGATATACTACATTACTGAGGCTTACTACAAAATACTCGTTGTATAACATGATATGCATAGCATTTATCGTTCATTTACAGGGAAACACAAAAAATTCGAATACAGTACTGTATCTTTCTATTAGCGATAATTGCTGTAAGTGTGATTTTGTTTATGACATGCGTTTTTAAGTTTAATTAAACCTTTGCTTGCAATGCGGTGTGTATAACTGAGATAGATCATAAACAAGGCTACACAAAAGAGTTTGTAAGTTTCGTGGAGTATCATCGTGGATGGCTTAAAAGAGGCTTATATGCTCTTTCAAGCTGAACTATATTTAGTATACTAAGAGATGTTTGTATAATATAAATAAAAATATATACTGGGCCACGCATAGAGCTGAATACATGACCTCCCAGGGATAATAATGTGTGGAAGCATCATTTCAGTAGTTTTTAACCGTGTTTTAGCCTTAATTAAATTTTAGCTTAATATGTGCAGCATATAAAAATCTATTGGTAATATACAGGGCTGTACAATATAATTCAAGTATGTTTCCATATAGTGGTAGAAATTGCTGAAGGTGAATTTTTAATCTCTTATGCATTTTCTTATTATTCTAAGTTTTATCATACTATGTATAGAATAATATACAAATATTTAGATTAAATACAGGTCTTCACAAAAGAATTGAACTATTATTCCGGTTCGGGACAGTAATCTGGTTTTCAAAGTATTATGCTTTTTCTAAAACGTTTTTTTTTTTTTTTTTTTTTTTTTTTTTTTTTTAAGTATTGAGCAGATAAGTTTCATTAAAGAATTCTACAAGTCATGGGAAGTGCTTTTGTAATCTATTCATGATGCATGATTCTTCATTCTTGTTCCTTATGGAAAGTAAAGTTAAAAGACCAAATAATATATATATTATCTATATATTTATAGTGTCAGCCTTTCACATTTTGTGTTTAGTCATCGTAGACTCGGCGGCGGGAAGAGAAAAAAATTATTACGTCATCTTGTTTCAAAAGAAAATTATGATGTAGAACAAGATTGTTAACAGAATATAAATGACTGATCTGTCGATGCATATCTTGATGCATATCTCGATGTATATCTGCATATCTTGGTATGATATTAGCAGCAGAGAGCCCCAAATCGTCATTTTAGCGTTACTACCATGTCATCGAGTTTCGAGACGAAATTTTAATATATTGCATATCTCGTCCAGTACAGTGCAAATATTTCAGTTTGTCTTGGGATTTCGTGGTTAGATATGAGCAGAACGCAGCGCCAATTCTTCATTGTCGCGGTACAATCTCGTCACCGAGTTTCGATATGTAATTTTAATAAGTTGTATATCTCGAATAGTACATTACAAATATTACAGTTTGCCTCGTAATACATTTAAACGATATAAGCAGAATGAGGCGCCAATTCTTATTTTGGCGGTACTAACTGGTCCTCGAATTTCGAAATGAATTTTTTTAATATTTATCTTTCGATTAATATGGTTTAAGTATTTAAGTCTGTTCGTGGTATCTGAGCACTATACAAGCATAACGGGTCGCCAACTCATTATTTTGGTGGTACTATTTCGTTTTCAATTTTGAGAATAAAATGTTAATGATTAAATCTACAGATTAGTATAATACAAATGCTTCGGTCGATTTCTTGATATCTTGATAAGATATGAGAAAAACGGGGGCGCCAATTCTTCCTTTTAGTTGTACTATCACATCATCGAATTTCGGAGTTGCATATTTAGATTAGTACAGTACAAATATTACTATTTGCTTTGTGATGGCTTGAAACGATCCGATCCGAACAGAGCATCAATTCGTCATTCTGGCGGTACTAACAGATCGAGTTTCGATGTGAAATTTTAACATGTCATAGACATCGATTATTGATATTCTGTGAAATGTATATTTTGTAGTGACAGTTCCGTCGAAAATGAACAATGTTATTTTCATTTTTTTTTATTTTAAGTTGTATAGAAGCAGAAGATGGGATTTAAAAACGCATAGTCAACCTCTAATTAATGTTACTGCTGATTATTGAGTTAATGAACAAGATAATAAGTTTTATTTTATATTATTGAAAAGTAGTCACAATCCGTGGCTTTGTGATTATTGAAATATTGTACATGATATTTGTGTGCATATTAAAATTAGGAAGAAATTATATTTCAGCAGAAAGTTTAAATATTATTAATTAAAACGCAATTTGTTGAAATTTCATCTTAATATCCCGTTAGATGATTGTGAGAAACATTTCACCCCTTTAAATGTCGATTATCTTATAACCTACTTTGTGAGAGCATTTATGTTTTAAAAGTAAAACACATGTAAAATTTCAACTTTCTAGCAATAGCCCTCGCAATTCCCAATCAAATCATCGTTTTAAGTATGCTTTCCGCACATTTCACACTTTAAATGTTCCATATTGAATTAACCTCTTCTGTGCGAGTAAGTAACAGCTATGTCGAGATTCAATCCAAAATTGAAATTACTTGCTTTTACTTCTACACCTAACAAGTATATTTTTTTTTGATTAATTTATCTTTTAGAATTTCAAATTTATCGTAACTATTATGCGAAAACTTTTACGTTTTATAAATAACTGTCATTTAATATTTCAAGTCTGTATCCTTAACATTTTGATATTAATCATAATTTTCAACGATTTTAGAATATTTTCTCATTTCAGCCTTTTATATTTCGCTTTTTTAGAAATCCTTTTCAGTCGGCATTAAAAGTTATCTCTTTGAAAAACTTCATGTCAAGTTTTATATATGTAACACCCTCAGTATTACAAAAAAGGGATATTTTAGGACGTGTTTTGCTTCTGCAGAGACTGCCACCATCATTTTTTAATTTTTACTTTTAAAAGTAACTCGGCATTTCCAAAGATTTCCTCCTACAAAAGAAAGAAACAACAGTTTCTTCTTCATAACATTAGTATATTAGAAGGTTTCACGTTGGTTGATTTTCCCAAACGAAATATATCGGTGAATTTAACCTTGTAAATACAAGGTTAAATTCACAGTTTGCATGTTTTAGTAAATAACGGTAGAACGATATAATGCAATATACTAATGCATCTTTAAGACATTATCTAATTAACAATGAAAATCTCATCAAAATCGTCTAGTGTTTTTTTTTAATGTTAATATTTCATAATCGAGTTTACCTGATTATAGAACTTTTCTCCGTGATGATATAACTAAGCCACGTAGAATGATATACAATAAACTAAAACCTTTCCTGAAAAAATATCTAACTAACGATGCAAGTTCCGTCGAAATCTATTCAGCAAAACTAAAGCGGCCGGAACGAAATTCCCATTTGCATTTTACAGCAGGTGTCCTGGGGTATAGACGCCAGTGTTAATATTAGGCATAGTTATGAAGGAATACGGGAAAATGGCACTTTAGCTTCTGCGCTCAAAGACTCTGAGTCATCTGAATCACAAACAAGAGCTAAAAATTAAATTGTTACATTTATAGACATTATCGCTGGAATAAGCTCGTAAGCGTCAACGTCCGATCCAAAATTTGCTTGGTAAGTTCTGTCATACAAAGACTATCCCGTAAGAAACCCGTGTCACCCGTAAGAAAAGTGACACATATCGCAAAAATTCATTTTGCGTTTTATTCCACTAATATGTCCGTCGTAGGTGCGTCTAGCTATATTAAAAATTTCGTAACTGCAGTTATACGAAAAATCACATTATTACACTATATGCCCAGACCACAGAAGAGGGGTGGATTGTGCGGAGAGGTAAAATTACGCAATCCTCCAAACCTTATCATGCGTCTTCATTCTTAAGAATTTTATGCATTTATGCACTTTTTTATTCCTGCATGCAGAAATAATGCTATAATTTCATGTCACAGCAAAATCATGCAAATCTTTTATCTATTTCTTTTGCCTCACCTGTGAAATTTACTTTTGTCGTGATGTGTCACTTTTCTTCTGGGTGAGCGGTATATTTATGTTTATTACAAAAATTTGTAGTGTATTTCATGTACTTTCAAAATGTTGTGGGAGATTTTGGATGTATTCGCGAGGTAGCTTGTTGTTTAAAATATACTGCGCAAAATGCATACCGGGGTAATAACGCCATCCACTAGTGTTATTACCCGGGTTGATTCTTTTCAGTGGCAGAAATACATTTTTTTATTTTATTTGTTTGATTTCATACACGAGAGGCCATTATTGTCATTGTTGAAAACTAAAAAAGATAAAGAGAAATTTGTACGTCCTAAATGCTTCTAATATTTTCGTGTCAGAAGAATAAAATATCATATGATTATTACTGCATCTTCATATCGCAATTAATGGTAAGTAAAAGCAATTTGTCAATTTCTAAAGGTGTAGAGTTCATATGTTTAGAAGTGAACAATTTACATGCCATTATTCCATCTTATTTTATAGTTTTGTTTGCATGGTGTTATTAGCCACCAGGTGGGTAATAATGGCTAATAACATTGGTCGAGAAATCACGCCACCTCATTTTATGAATAGATATCTGCTAAAATAGTCTTTCTTGTATACATAATCAGTAAATTGCTGTATCAAATCCTATATTTGTTTGGGGAAAAAAATCTAAAACTAAGCCGCAAAAATTGGTAGAACGTTAACTTGACGTTATTACCTCAGGACACCTTATATTTTGTGTGCATAAAATAAAATGGAAGTAAAAGGTTGTATAAATCTCAAATTGAGAAAAAAATCAAATTATTTAAAATAGACTCAAAAAAGTGAAATAGCCTTTTAGCCAGTAGTAAACTGTGGTGGCCGATTACTGAACATGTGAGTAAATATAATACCCAATAATCGGCCACATTAAAATTAATTAATATAAACATACTTATTTAATTTTGATACCCAAAAACATCAATTTATTAAACTTTTTAATAGTACAGTCCTATAATTTTAGAAAATAATAAAAAAATAAATTAATACTAGTCTTTTAAAAATTTTGTCATCGATTAACAAAAAAATACCAAAAACGGTTATTTAACCGCAACCAAATAAAAAATGGCTTATTACTAATGCAATACAAATATCCACAATTCTTTGCTGATGGCTTATGACGTATAAAGAATGGTTACATATAGGGGGGTTGTAATATTTCATTTGAAACCAAAAATAAACTATTCATAATGAATTTTATCTCAAAGTGGCCGACTACTGGTGCATTTACCCTATATTCAACGTCTTATTTCTGGATAGAATTTGCGATATTTATTCAAGACGAAGAATACTATAAAAATTTAGTGGTGACAGTCACCCAACTGCTGCGTCACTGTTCCATCACTGCACTAATAGGTATATCAATAGGTGCGTCTTGCCAAACAAAAAGTTTCATTAGTGTAGTTATTCGGAAAATTCCTTTATTACGCCAAGTCCATTTATTATGTCCATTTGTCACCAAAGAAGAGAGATGGATGTGTGGGGAGGTTAGGTATACTTAAGTTTGGAGGGTTGGGTACTTAGGTATAAGTAACCAACCCTCCAAACGTCATCCTACGTCTTCATTCTTATGGGTTTTATGCCTGCATGTAGAGCTAAGTGCTATAACTTCATGTTACAGTAAAATCATGCAAATTTTCTTTTGACTCTCCGGTGAAATTTACTTTTGTCGAGATGTGTCACTTTTTTTGCGGGTGAGCTAATTTGCATAACACCAGCCTTACTAAAATTGATATTTGTATGCGATATGGGCTAAGAGACTGTTTTTAAAGATTTGCAGTTTATTTTGAGAAAATCGAAGTAGTTTAGATTAACGTATATTACAAATTATCTTAGTTAATTAAACATAAATTTTATTAAGTTAAATTAATTAAAATGTAATTTATTCTCTTAATATTTCTAAAACATAATTTACAATGTTAACTTATTTAAAATATAAATTACAATATAATTTAATTTTCAAGATAATTTGAAAAAAAATGAAGAAACAATTTTTTCAATCAGCTTTAGTAAAAATTCTACTAAAAAGTTTAGTCTGAAACTATTTGGATGTTTCGTCCGTCATATTTATAACCAAACTTAGTTCACTAATTCGCGAAGTTCACCAAGCAGTATTTTTCTCTCTTATTTTACAAATATTTTTAGATAAATATGAGATACCAGCCCAAAAGAAAAAGGAATCGGCCTGCAATTTAACCATCGTAAAATATCCAAATATAGATATTAAAATTTATTGGTTGGTATAACTATCAGAAAAAAAAATTGTGACGTGAGTAAATTTAATTTATGAGAGTTATTAATTTATGAAAATGCTGTATATAAGCGTTATTACGAGACTAGCTAAATAACACTTTTTCTCTAGGGCAGCAATTCCCAACCTGGGGTACGCGTACCCACGAGGGTATGTGCCGAGTCTGCTGGGGGTACGTGGAAATAATAATGGTAATGGCGGAAATATCAAAAATGGGTTTAACTAAAAACACTTAAAGAAATTGATAGTTTTAGATTACAAAGTTTGTCTCAAGTGTAAATCCAATATGTTACACTCAAACGGAAGTAAAAGACCCAATATACCTAATAATTCATTTACAATGCAATGTCAGTAACTCCGCCTACTGCTAAGCACATTGCAGTAGTACGTATGTATTATTCCCCATCTTCCCAAAAATTTCAATTAATCATTATGCAATATTCTTATTCCATCACTTTTTCCATTCTTCAGTGTTTAATAATAATTGCATTGTTTAATAATAAACTCCAAAATTACGTTGGAGATTCTGATTGTAATGTTTTTTTTTGTTAAAACGTCTTAAAAAGCTTGTCGTTATTTTCATTTTCGAACAGGCGGAGTTATATCACTAACATACATTAATAGAACAGTTTCCTTCATTTTAATGCGCATTTAATTTGAAATGCTTAATTGTTATTTGAGTAATATTATTATTTGTGTGATTTTGTTCATTTGAATTAAATTTCTTTTAATGCTGCATTGATTTTTCTTAATGTTTGGCTAATATTATAATAAGAAATATTAACCTTAAAAAGCTAGATTATAAATAATAAAATATTAGAAATGGCAATGTAATTTGTATCGATTTATTATACGATTGTGACAGATTATTAATTAAAAATAAGCGTGTTCGCGTTATGTAATTGAATGGAGGTGGAAGGGGGCGTGTTTATGAGAAATGAGGGTACTCCAAAATAAAAACCTAAGAAAGGGGTACTTGAAAGAAAAAAGGTTGGGAAGCACTGCTCAAGAGAAAATATTCCGCCAACATTCTGTCTCTAGAATACGTTTCCACCGTTTTAGACATATTTACTTTTCGTAAAGAAATACGCAATGAGGAGTCACATAATAAATTGAGATTAATATATTGAGACATTAGATTTCGAACTCCCCATTCCCCCCTCCCATATCAGACGTGTCCTGAAAGGAAAAATCCTGCCATTGGCAAGAAAAACGGGAAAACTCTAACAAAGGAGCCCACACTTTCTTCCTTATCCCAAAAGTCTCAAGAACCCTCTACTATCACTCTCCACCAACCACAGCATTTCTAACGGGTCACGTCCCATTTTAAGACTACCTAAAATATAACACTGTGCCTCCTCTTCCCTCTGCGAATGTGAAGAAGAGGGCATCCCAGGACACGTGTACTACAGTTGCACCCTCACGAAGGCCTGGCATCTTAAACACCCTGCAAACCCAAATAATCACTGGTTTTTAAATATCTTAAGAAGACCAGCTTTTCTTGCGAAACTTAACCGAATATACCCTCACCTCGGTGAAATGTCGATTTTAACCTCTAATGGTTGGCATTGCTCTGGCGTAGCAGTAAAAATCCCTTTTTTTCTAGACTTTGGACTTAGGCGTGATCCAGCACGCTCCAGCGGTTTATATCAAGACGTTGCCGAGACATGAAGAAATATAGTTCAGTAATCGGCCACCATGGTTGATTACTGGCTAAAAGTCCATTTCACTTTTTTGAGTCTATTTTTAATAATTTAATGTTTTTCGTAATTTGATTTTCGCAATTTGAGATTTATAAAGCCTTTTACTTACATTTTATTTTATGCACACTGTATATAAGGTGACCTGGGGTAATAGCGCCACATTAAGGTTCGACCAATTTTTACGGCTTAGTTTTAGATATTTTTCACAAACAAATATAGGATTTGATATAGCACCTTATTGATTATGCATACAAGAAATACTATTGTAGCAGATATCTATTCATAAAATGTAATGGCGTGATTTCTGGACCAATGCTATTTGGCGTTATTACCCACCTGGTGGGTAATAACGCCATGCAAACAAAACTACAAAATCAGATGGAATAATGGCATGCAAATTGTCCAATTCTAAAGATACAAACTCTACAGCTTTAGAAATTGACAAATTGCTTTTACTTACCATTAATTGCGATATCAGGATGCAGTAATAATCATATGATATTTTATTCTTCTGACATGAAAAAATTAGCATCATTTAGGACGTACAATTTTCAATTTAACTTTGTTAGTTTTAAACAAGGACAATAATGGTCTTTCGTGTATAAAATAAAATAAATAATCAAATAAAAAATGTAGTTCTACCACGAAAAGAATCAACCGGAGTAATAACTCTAGTAGATGGCGTTATTACCCCGGTCTGCATTTTGCGCAGTATTTTAAACTACAAGCTACCTTGCGAATACATCCAAAGTCTCCCACAACATTTTGAAAGTACATGAAATACACTACAAATTTATGTAATAAACAAATTATTTCCTAACAAATATATAGTCTTCACATCACAGAACTTAACTAGAAAATTTTAGATGGAGCGTTGACTCTTACGAGCTTATTTCAGCGATAAGGTCTACAAATGTAACAAATTAACTTTTAGCAGTTGTTTGTAATTCAGATGACTCACAGCCTTTCAGCGCAGAAGCCGTAGCGCCATTATCCCGGATTCCTTCATAACTATGCCTAATATTATCACTTGGCGTTATTACCCAACCTGGCGTTTATACTCTAGGACACCTGATTTAAAATGCAAATGGGAATTTCGTTCCGTCCGCTTATAACTGAATAGATTTTGCTGGAACTTGCATTGTTAGTTAGATAATTTTACAGAAAATATTTTAGTTTATTGTATATCATCCTATGTTTCTTAGTTATATCAGCACGGGAGAAAGTTCTTTAATCACGTGAACTCGATTATGAAGTATTAGCATTTAAAAAAATACTAGACCATTTTGATGTGATTTTCATTATTAAGTAGAAAATATTTAAAAAATGTTTTAGTGTACTGCATTATATCGTTCTACGGTTTTTTACTTATCCTACTGTAAATGATCAACTCAATGATTGTTCAGTGATTCTTAACACCGAAAATTTTGTCTAACAAATTTAAATATATAATAGTGCAATGGTATTCGTATAGTTTACTTCAATTCGCAATGACGTTTCAGACAAAGGCTCATTGTGCTTTAAAATTTGTCATGAATGTGAAGGAAAATATGTAAACTGTAAATTTATCCTAGTATTTACAAGGTTAAATTCACAGAAGTATTCGTTTGGGAAAACCATGATCACCACGGAACCTTATAATATTCTAATGTTATAAAGAAGAAACGTTTGTTTGTTTCTTTTGTAGGAGGAAATGCCTGGGACTGCCGAATCAATTTTAAAAGTAAAAGTGAAAAAATGATTGTGATAGTTTCTGCAGAATCAAAACACGTTCAAAATATCACTTTTATGTAATACTGAGGGTGTTAGATATTTGAAACTTGACATGGTGTTTTTTAAAGAGATAAGTACCACTAAAAATGGTTTCTAAAAAAAGCTAAATATAAAAGGCAGAAATGTGTAGAAAACATTCTAAAACCGTTGAAAATTAAGATTAATATCAAAATGTAAAGATAAAAACTTGAAATATTAAATTACACTTATTTATAAAGTGTAAATGTTTGCGCATAATAGTTATGATAAATATGAAATTGAAAAAGATAAATTAATTAAAAAACGCTATATTTGTTAGGGATAGAAGTAAAAGTAATTTAAATATTGGATTGAAACTCGTCATAGTCGTTGCTTACTTGAACAGAGCAGGATTTTTGAATATAGAAATTTTAAAGTGTGAAATGTATGGAAAGCATACTTAAACCGGTGATTTATTTGGGAATTGCGAGGGCTATTGCTAGAAACTTGAAATTTTACATGGGCTTTAATTTTAAGAGATTAATGCTCTCACAAAGTAGGTTATAAGATATTCGAAATTTAAAGGGGTGAAATGTTTCTCACAATCATCTAACGGGTTAATGAAATTTCAACAAATTTCATTTTAATAACATTTAAACTTTCTGCGGAAATATAACTTCTTCCTAATTTTAATAACCACACAAAGCCACTCTTATGTTCTCTTATGCTCTCCCTAATGTTAGTAAGCACACAAATATCATTTGCCGTATTTCAATAACCATAAAGACATGGATTGTAATTGGTTTTAAATAATATAAAATAAAACTTATCTGGTTGATGAACTCAATAGTCAGCAATAATATTAACTAGTAGCTAACTATTGGGTTTTAAAATCCGATCTTCTGCTTCTATAGAAATTAAATTTTAAATAATGAAGCTAACATTCTTCATTTTCAAGGGAAATGACACTTTAGAACATGCATTACACAGAATATCAATAATCGATACAGTAATCGATGTCTATGTCATGTTAAAATTTCATATCGAAACTCGATCTGTTAGTCCCACCAAAATGACGAATTGACGCCCTATTCTGATCGTATCGTACCAAGATATCACGAAGCAGATAGTAATATTTTTACTGTACTAATCTAAATATGCAACTTATTAAAGTTTCATTCCGAAATTCGTTGATGGATAGTACAACTAAAAGGAAGAATTGGCGCCACCTTTTTATCATATCTTATCGAGATATCACAAGACAGACCGAAAATTCTGTATCATACTAATCTGTAACTTTTATCATTAACATTCCATGCTCAAAATTTAAAACGAAATAGTACCGACAAAATAATGGGTTGGCGACCTGTTATGCTTGTATAATACTTAGATACCACGAACAGACAGAAATACTTAAATCGTATTAATCGAAAGAGACATATTAAAATTTCATTTCGAAATTCGATGACGAGATAGACCAAAATAGGAATTGGCGCCTCATTATGCTTATATTGTTCAAAGATATCACGAAGCAGAATGTAATATTTGCAATGTACTATTCGAGATATGTAACTTATTAAAATTACATTTCGAAACTCAATGATGAGATATTACCGCCAAAATGAAGAATTGACACAGCGTTCTACTCATGTCTAACCACGAAATCCGAAGACAAACTGAAATACTTGCATTATACTAGTCGAGATATGCAATATATTAAAATTTCGTCCCGAAACTCGATGACATGATAAGTAACGCTAAAATGACGATTTGATGCTCCCTGTTGCTAATATCATCAAGATATGCATCGACAGATCAGTCATTTACCTTCTTTTAATAATCTTATCCTACATCATAATTTCATTTTGAAACAAGATGCCGTAATATTTTTTTCTCTGTCCTCCGCCTAGTATACGATGGGTAATCACAAATTTGTATAGGCGGAATATTAGATAATTTGGTACTTTTAACTTTATTTTCGATAAGAAACAAGAATGAAAAATCATGCATCAAGAATAGATTACAAAAGCACTTCCCATGACTTGCATAATTCTTTAACGAAATTTAGCTGCTTAATACTGTAAAAAAATAAACATTTTAGAAAAGGCATAATGTTTTGAAAGCCAGATTACGGTCACTAACCGGAAAAGTAGTCAAATTCTTTTGTGCAGTCCTGTATTTAATCTAAAAAGTTGCATATTATTCTATACATGGTATGATAAAACTTAGTACAGGAAGAAAATGCATAACAGATTCCCTTTCAGAAATTTCTACCACTATACGGAAACATACTTGAATTATTTTGAACAGCCCTGTATATTACCAACAGATTTTTATATGCCACTCATATTAAGCTAAATTTTAATTCAGGCTAAAACGTGGCTAAAACTACTGAAATAACCCTTCCACACATTATTATCCCTGGGAGGTCATGTATTCAGTTCTTTGCGCAGCCCTGTATATGATTTTATTTATATTATACAAACATGTCTTAGTATACTAAATATAGTTCAGATTGAAAGAAAATAACTCAATTAAAAGCATCCTTTAATCCATTCACGCTGATACTCCACAA